>MQTX01000138.1:551230-800504 GCA_009735665.1 Angiostrongylus cantonensis
TCTTTAGGGCGGTACATTTTTCACATATCTCCTATACTCTTTTCTTGTTTTGGGGTTAAAGGTGACTTTCTATTCACAACTTATTTTTTTTCATGGCATGGTACGACAACTAAACGCGGTTGCGTACTGATTTTTGATCCCAAGTAAGGCTCTTCGACAGGTGATTGCTGGCAGTATCGATCACCCGTATCGATTGTCATCAAACTGATCGCTGAGTGACTCCACCGAGAGCTAGTAGATCCTCCACTTATCCCCGTCACGTGTGCGAGCAGTCCATTGGATAATCCTCGTTCTAGAGACTCGCTGAGCATCATACCTTTCTACCTCATAGGCTTTCGAAAATAGTACATGTCTTTTGTGCTGTTTTTTATTTTTCACGACCAGACATTACATATTACACTAAAACATTCACTTCTTCTGGCACTTCTAGCACTTCCCGCATCAGATTCGTTGAGAGTACTATCCATATTCCACTAATTTTTTTCAGATTTTACACATAGCATCACTTGTTGTATAGAGATTTCTAGTGTTCCTTGTCAATGCCAGTGGTGAGCTCGCCGAGTCGATTTTTCGTGGAATCTTATGGTGGCTCTCACGCAGCGTTCCAAACTATTCACTGTACACAGCTGCCAGTATTTGTTCATAGGAGAGAGCTTTTTTTCGACAAGGCTGACATCAATTTACCGATATTCAGAGAATGTTCTTTTTTTCCAATTACGCTGCTATTTCTTTGAGATCTTCTTTTATCGTCTGTTTGCGCTGTTTTGTGACTTGACGTGAGACGAGCAAAGAGGTGAGCTTGTGTTGCCTGTAGCTCATCTGATTCCACGCTAGCGTAGCAGTTCTAGTGCTTTTGGAGGCAGACATCCCTTGGAGACTTCTGTGATCTCAGATTTCATAGTGCTAACCTGAAGAGTTGATTGAGCCGATCGCATGCCTCGTCGAAGTTATCAAGAGCGGCACTTTCCCACCAGCCGAGTAATGAATATCATAATAGTGATACTGGGGATTCGCTTTTTGAAACTACCCGATTTTCTTCTTTTCGCAACGATTTTATCTAGTGTACAATTCGGGAACAACGACGAAATCGGTTAGGCAAAACAAACGGCTAAATGGTGTGGTCTATTTCGTTATGGTACTCTGTATTTTGAGACTCTCATGTTTACCGTTCAGAGTAGGGCTTCAAGAGTTGTTGGTTACCATAAAAAGCCTTTGTCGTAGCGATAAGCTTGGGCAGCCTTTCCCGTTTTTTTTTCATTCTGATCCGTGCGTCGCAGTGTGAGGTTCATAAGACGCTCTTCTGGGTACAATTTTGCCGTCAAAATTTCTGGTGGTGACCTCAAAGAATTTTCGCCGTTCTCTGTAGAACTTCTCCAAGGCCATATAGAAGGCTTTGGCTTTTCTTCGTCATAGCTTATAGCTTGATGTCGGCGTGTCAACGACGATGATTGTCAAAGCCGGTATTAATCCACATCTCGTCAATCGTTAGCGTCCGAATCGGGTTGTTTGTTATTCTAGTGAATCAGTGAGCATTTCCAAACTAGTGTTAACGAGATCGTCGGCCTCGCTCACTCCTTCACCTCATGTTCCAGGGGAACGGTTCTTCTCCAGCGTCGTAGGCGGCGTTGAATGGGTGGCGTCTTCGTGTGTTAGCCAGCCCAATGACGTTGTACCTTATCTGTTTTGCCTATGTGATTAAGTCCTTTATCGAGGATTCAAATGATCGAATCGAGGACTTGCATATGCCTTCTATACGGCGACTACAAGAAATCGGATGCGGAACGAGACCTCAAGGTGGATGTGAGGATTTAGCGTCTGAAGACGCAGTCTTGGCATTATAGGTGTATACAGGAACTAAGACACAGTTTACACATCGTGTGTTTATTTATTCATTGTCTTTCAGTTGTCGGCCAATTGAACCCAAAATTTAGTCACGTCTCATCAGGCTTCTTACTTCCTCGCATTGGTGCGTTTAATGGGCGTTATCCTAAAGCCAGTTTATTACGAGTTGGGCTGTTTGTTCTTATTTTCTATCTGGAGTTGAGGCGTAAACTTTGGCGCTTTCAAATGTCTCATCACAGGTAGCCTCTAGGCTCCCCGTATGGAGATTTATAATGGCAGCAAACCCTTCCACTAGTCGCTCAACGCATATATCAGGAGACTGTATTAGGCCGATTATAAACATTGAAATAGAATTAAGAAATCGTTTGAGCGCTCAAAGCCGATGTAATGAGGCGAATTTTACCACGAATTAGCATCGCTCATTCCACCAATGATCATTTCTGAAAGTACTCAATAAGATATTGAACGATAATATAATATTAGACTACGTAAGACTCTCATTGATACTACAGCAACGAAGGAATGTTTACCAACCTGTTGTGTTTCTTTAAAATAACTACTTTATAATGCTACTGCGAAAATTTCATTAAATGTGAGTTTAACGCAACGAATGAGATATAGGCAAAGTCATCAACCGTATGCGAATATAACCAGCTGTTCTATTCTTCTTCTCTGAAGAAGGCGATACTACCGGAACGTCAGCTACTGTCGTATTGTGTGTTTTGTATGGAAGTAAATGCATGCTGTATGAAGACCTCGCCACTGCTGAGAAAGAAAACGACGCATTTGAAAAGGACGAGATACAAATAAACATTACCTATCTATCTACTTTATTAAATAACTGATTGAATGGTGTATTTAGTTATCGTCCTCTGCTCGTCAACTGCTTCTACGAAGAGGAAATTTATGTTAATGGCCAGCGATATGGGTATGATCACCGATGAGTACGTCTACATCATCACCGAGCTGGGATTGGCAGGTTACAGTGAGTTGGAGCCTTTAAGTGATAAAAATTCCTGAAAAAACCGAACGATTTCATTTTGTGTTTTTAACTTTCTTAAAAAATTTGAGACCACAAGCAGCTAAGGGAGCCTTCGAGTTTGTTGCGGCTTTTGAGCGCACTTTGAAGTTTATCATTTAAGAAATATTCTCAGAACTCAATGAAAGAACGGCACAAATTCCAACCTACAACAAATAGAAAGAAGTGCGCTTGTTTAAAGCAGTTTGTGAACACTTTTATTTTTCTATGATATCCATGTATGACAGTGTTTAGTATGTTTTTCTCTTGTTTTTGAAATATTTACAAATATTGTGTGGTGCGAAAACTCGTCATCCAATCACCATATTGTTGGCCTCTGGTTGTCTTTTCAGCAAGAAATGTTCAGGACATGTTGACTTTTTTATGCAGATTCACCTTTGTACACCAACTGAACAGGACGACTCTGGCTCTTCATAACAAATGCAAGGAAAAGAGAAGTCAACTACTGATTAAAATTGAAGTCGTAACTCTAAAACGCTCGTATCAGGGTCGGCTGAAAGGGAATTGAACTTAAATTCCAAACCAACGAAGATCGCCATGACAAGATCGACGAATTGGTCATACAATGTAATGTCCGATGGCTTATCGAACTTTGAGAAAAGTGAGTTGGGAGCAGATCTAACTAGATTACAAACGAGACGATCACATTTTGGCAAGAGGAAGCTGTTAGTGAAAGAGGCAGAACAAGCAGGAACATTCACTGGTCTTCAGCTTAAAATCGTAAATAGTAGATTGGTCAGTGGACTGATGTTGTTATAGAGTTATGGCATTATGGATGAAACCGTTGAAGTTGAGTTACTGAAGGATTTCTTCGCTGGAGGACATCTGTGTACTGACAACTAGTGCAGGGGTGTCTTGTTGGGTAAGGGAATTTTAGACAGAAGGACACATTTCATCGGTACGCGTAGCGGTTCAGGAAAGGATATTTGAATGCACAGCCAAATCGAAGTGATACAGTGGTGCTACAATGAGTGAGTAAAAGAGGTATTACCACGGTTTTCACAATTCTTGGCATGATTTTTGAGGCAACTAGCGAAATGATGGCAATATTCAGTGATGAAGGAGCTCTGCTGTATAGCTTAGCCTCCCCAAACGCCGACAGACATTGTTTTTTTTTTACTATAACTAGACTTTCTTTCAGCTAATGGTACGAGGTTAGGCGTTAACAAAACTGCATACATATGGGAGGACCAGTCAGTGCCGCCAGATGGTCGAGACAACGATGCTTCTAAGGCTTTTCTACGCACCTTCATGTTAAGTGAGGCAAGTATGTATGTCGTCGTTATGAAATACAAATCAAAAAAAATCTTATTTGCTGGCTACCATAGATTTCAATCCAGCTCTACCGTAGAAAAGGAATGAGCGTACTTGGAGTAGAATTCAACAAACTCAAATGAACAATTCAAAAGTGGCATTAAAATGCCCTAACGATTTGGAACACTTTTGCACCTATAATACGTAAAAGATTTCCAAGTTTCTTTTGCTAAAGTAGATATAACTGGCACTGAGTATTGCCTTTATTCCGCACTTGGAGTTCGATGCGAATTGACACCCATTAATACATGTGTGGTATAAGTACGCCTTTCAATTTTAAACAAACACATCTCAGTTGTCGAATTAGTTGAGACAAGCCATTAGAATCTAAGCATAACTGCCAAGACGGTATAGCTTCTCTTCTTCTAGTTATGAGATTTGTTCCTTATTTCTTTCCGTTGAAACTCGTCTTTAAGGCAACGACGCGATTGGAAAAGCGGTATTTCATTAACAGCATGCGATAGTGTCCCAAAATTTTGAATTTCGGTGCCATTTTTCCGAAATTCAAGGTCGTTCTTAGAAACAAAGTAAAATTTTCTGAAAAAAGGCGTATTTGCTTTGTTGAGATAGAGCGAATTTTCTTCTATAGTTCTTCGTAGTTTGCAACCTTTCAGAACACCATTTGCTGAAAAATGTTTGAAGTTTGTTGAAAAACTAGCTTCGAAGTCCAAAAGGAAATTAACTACTGCAATGGCATTTATGGGTACTTCTAACGGTTTATCGCCTTACCGTGGCTGGCAGGTGTTTCCGGTTATCGGAATGCGATGCACAGTGGGGTGAGTCGTTCCACGGCAGGGTCTCCCTAGCTGAGGCGTCCGGCGCTTCCATCAGGAAACCTAGCTAAGAGTAAACCAATACCAGTATCCACCACCGCCCTTGTATCAAGAACACATGCTGACAAATCTTTCCCTGATTCACGCTGTGCTGCGATTGACTGCGGTGGTGAGGAACTGAGGCAAACTATGGCCAGGCTGACCTCGAGATTCTAGGAAACCACAATGGCTTAACCAACAAATCTTGGAAAAATGGTGATTATGATGAAGCCCGCACAACCGGCGACCGTTCAAGTATCAAGTAGTATTGGCTTTTATTTGGTTCTATTTCTTAAATAATTTATTGCATTGCGTTGACTTAAATGTTTTTCATTATCGCATGCCTTGTCTTTCCTTCTCTTATTTTTTTTTCAGACAACTGACGACATCCAATCTTCGGCGATCTATTCAAATTTTTCTAAAAACGTTCAGGAGAAAATGAAGCAAGCACCTTTCCTATGCAGTACATGTGATCCAGAGCACGGCTGGAAGGTTGGCACTACTCGCCTAACATCACAATTGTCGATTCTTGAAATAAGCCCAAAGACGAAGATTGAAAAGCAATGGGTGGTTCACCAAATTCTCGGGCTCGAAAAAGATTTGAGAATGGAGAACAATGAAATAGCACGTCGGTAAAACACCAGCCAGATATTACACACGCCAAAATTGCACTCGATCATCTCTACGACACTACGAATCGAATATATTTCGCTTCTCTATCCGGGGTGTTCTACGTTAGGGCCACGCACCATAATACGCAGAGCGCTTTATCCGCTGCACCAGATAATAAGAGTAATAATTAGGAAAATATTCATAAGTATACCCAATAAACTAGTGTGATCCGCGGAGTTGTAATTACCGTGAGGCATAAAATTGTACGGCAAAAAAGAAAACATTGCATTCGTTAAGCATTTAAGCTTCATTAAATTTGCTGAGTAAGACTACGCTGCTTGTAGTATATAGGCAGTGCTTGTCTTCACTTAGATTTCATCGATATTATCAGGTTATAGTGTCTATAAATATGACTAAGCTCGCGGTGTTTACATTTTTATCCAAAATATATTTTTATGACCTTTTTGGTTTCTCTTAGTTAAAAATATTTCTCTATGTGTTTATGCTAGTTGTGCTGTATTCTTTTTATATTTTCTGAAGATCATGTTATTACTGTAAGAATAATCCTTGTAGCTCGGCGAGTTAGCCCAACAACTGTACAATGCCTTACTCATATACGCCACAGTGGTAAATCGAACCATATCGACTACCTCATCGTATCGTGATGGCAGACGTCTGTTCAACAATACAGCTGGTGTTTACCAAGGTAGGCTTATGGTTTCCATATTCTCTACTCAACTACGTGTACCTCCGTGGTTTTTTTTCCCTAAGGGTCCTCAAGCAGAAGCTTGACTATTGAGTTAATGTCCTGTCTGCCGTGGTTTGACATCCGGAATAACCCAGTCTCCAATCGACTTCTTTGAATAGCATGTGGTTAAGACGCACCGCATGTATGGATTTCAGCTCACCTGATTTTCCACATCTTGGTGAAGGTGGCAGCGTCTCCGATACTTTAACTTTGAAGTTGCTCATAAATTAGGATTTCTTCTTCCACGTGTGTCTCTATACGTATTTGTAGCAGATGATTTCGATATTTTCTACAATAAGATCTCATTAAAACGATGTACATCATAAATAAGTTTGCTCTTGATGCTCCATTCGCGCTCAATAACTGAATGTCTCCGAAGGCTCCAGCTCTGTAGATCTAAGTCGTGAAAATAACATGAGGAACAACATAACTCCAGAGTTGAGCAGGAAGAAGCAAGCTGCTTAGGAAGTTCGAAAGCATGCAGCACGTAGTGAAGAAAATAAAAAACCCCAGAGTCTGTTTCCAGCTTTTCGATTCCACGATTCTTGCCACCTTCACGTATGCTTCGGAAACCTGGTCGCTACGTTGGCAGGATGGGAGGGGAGACCATTCGGTGTTATCGAAAACGCAGTCGAAACGACTTTGCTAGGAGTATCTCGTGTCACGCAAATTGCACAGGGATTGCGAATTTCAGGTCTAAGCCAACAATCTAAAGTGAGAGACTTAATTCTATACTCCAACTTGTTGAATAAGATGAACTAGGCATGTGTTGCGTCTGGGCAACAATCTATGGACAAGTGAATTTTTGGGATATGAAGCGCACAACAAAATAATCACCGACTTGATTTTCGAAGTTCTTCACTAAAAGCCTAGAAGAATGATGTGATGGTGACGAGCTCCTAGAGCGAGCAGGATCCACTGGGATACCCTTGCATACGACAGGGAAGAATGGAAAATGCTGGCGACCACCCGAATAACTCGTCGATCAAATGGGATGAGTGGGGATGCATGTGATACTTGCAATAGCGCCTTCGATAATTCCTGAAGGCTCTCATCTTTTATGCGTAATGTCCACGTAGATAAGACGTACATTAAGAAAGTAAAAATATCAAGGTCTGAAGAGTGAAATGAAGGCAGCTGCTGTTTCTTCCTTTCACTTGACCTTCGGAAATCACGCAATCTTTCCATGGGTTACACATTGTTGGATCACACGGATATACTCGCGTCGTTGAGAGAAAATTCATCTCGAAAACGTACCAATTTCTCGCAAACAACACTGTTCTTGGATTTAAAAATACCCAAAATTTTCCAACTGTTATCCAAATTTGTCAGCATTCGCTTCGCCTATCTGGTGCTTTATGTTGTAAGAACGATGTCGCAGGCAAAGCGAACATGGATTAGTTGATCGTCATCAGCTTTAATAACCATTCTAGAAAAAATTGCTTCTCCAAGGAGCTATTCATATTTGAAGATAAATTATGGTAGCCTGATGCTAGCATGGCTCCTTGTTAAGGTACCATGTGATGAGTTTCTCGAACAAGGAGACTACTGGCCTGTTTTAAAACCGCTGCTTTCCTAGCGTTGTCGTGACGATGTTTGAATCTGTCAGTCGTTTTCCACAACGATTTTTCTCGACAAGTGTGTCTTTCTAAACGTCGGTTGGAAAACTAAATGAATTCCAGTTTGTAATGATTCTGGGAACTTCTTTTTCAATATTAAGCTCTCTTTTTCGAAGAAGGGAGCTTTGGTGAAGAATGCGAAGATCCAGTCAGGAGTACGACATTCAGAGTATAAGCATATACCTTAACAAAACAATTCTTCAAGACAACGAATTTATAATAATGGGATCAATTTCGTCATAGTATCTTCTCCGGATTACTTAACATCGGTGACGATCTCGTCTCTCCAACCAGAGGGAACCTATTCGTCGACTTTTTGCCAAACAGCTACTTACATTCTCGTTTAATGGTAGTTCACCCGCTCCAATGTGATGCTCTACCGAAGACAATTTCGAAATGTATGTAAATTGCCATAGGCAATTTTAAAAAGAGTCTTGTGTTCTTCTTAGAACCTTCCAAGCTTATGCAAAATGCTTTAATCTCATTTTCCTCACAGCTTGACGTTGGAAAATAGCTCATGACAACGGATTATCGTTGCTCGCTCTGACTTTTTATTGTGAACTGTACTTGCTACACTTGATACTTGATGCTCGTCCTCACTGGTTGTGCGGGTCCCAGCATAATCTCCATTTTTCTGAGATTTCTTGGTTGAGCCATTGCGGTTCCCTGAAATCCTGAGGTCAGCCTGGCCAAAGTCTGCCCCAGGTCTTCACCACCACAAGCAGTCGCAGCCCTTGTGGACCAGATAGGAAACTTGTAATTATGCGAGTTTAATACCAGGACGGTGGTGGATCCTGGTACTGGTTTACTTTTAGCTAGTCTTCCTGATGGAAACACCGGACTCTCTCTCAGCTGGGGCGACTCTACCGGGAGGACGAATCCCTCGCTGAACATCGCAGTCCACCATCCAGGAACAGCTCGCAGCCGCGATGAGGCTGTAAACCGTTGGGATGGTCGTAAATTGTATCATTAAAAAATTTGCCGTCCGAGAATGGTTTTTAATATTTTTGATATTTTCTTACCATTACTACTTAGTGCTATTGCATTAAGAATAGATTCAGTGCTGGACGATAAGCCTGGTCCTTTTTAGTGTTTTTGGCGCAAAATACGCATAGTTTTCTTGACAGGAATTCGTAATATCAGTAAGGACTGGCCATGCTTTTCTAGAGTTGGCGAGTGGATTATTTAGTACAGTACACTTTTGACTAAATGTTACTTGAAAGCTTAATTGACACAACGATATAATTCACCTGTATGCAACCACACCAACGCTCGCATGTAGAGATATGTCTGCTTAAATACAGAAGGTAAACGTCCATCGGCTATGAGAGAAACTGACAGTTTTTTCCTCGATTTCGTCTTTGGTGCAGAACAAGAACGAGGTTGGTTCTGGTCAATTTAGCTTACTACCCACCACTTCTTGTCGCATTACGCCTTCTCAAGAGTAAGCGGCTGGTTCTTTGGTGACGGAAGTCTGGGGTGATGTCAAATACATCGAAATGATAGGTAAAGAAATTAATTAAAAATGCAAAGCTTACCATTGAAATACTTCCAATTTTGTGAAGTGCGAAGTCACAGTTATCCTGAGTTCTATTTAGTTCGATTTCTATTCGCCTATTTTAGGATTGCTTTCAAATATTACGATTGCTCGAGATGGCGCTCGGATACCAGAGTTCTCGTTCTTCACCCTCAAAAGAAGTGATTTGCAACCACTTATAGTTGGACACATAACGACGAACACTGAAGGCAGAAATGCGGTCAGAAATAAGTAGAATAGGGCTGAATTGGTTCTCAGTAAAGAAATCTCATTTGAAAAATGCTTAAAAGGAGGAATTGAAATGTAATATTCTCACAAATTGAGGGGTTATCATTACACTTAGGCCGAAATGGACGTTCAGCACTACTAACATTCGCTTTTAGAGTACTTGAATGCTTGAACACTTATGATCTGGCCGGCTAATAATGCTTTTAACTTTCATTGCTTTTTATTGTTTCTCGAGTTTACGAATGAAGGAAGTGTAAAAATGGAGAAGATGATAACATCATTTTTGATAACATCGAAGCCGTTTTAAAGGGCTAATAGAAGTTCTGTAGAGCTATATCACGGAACATTCTTTAGCATTCTTACTCAAGAAATCCGATAGTTTTTTGAAGATATTTTCGGCAGGCATTGCCTTCTAAATGCTTACAATCGCTAGTGGACGTTTCTTAACCTGGTTGAATTCTGTACTTCAGTCACCATTTGAAGATCATTTGAAGATCAGTTAGCTATATTACTGCATTCCTCTCAATGAAAACTAAATAGAAAAATTCAGACATATGTGAGTAAAGTCACAAATGAACAGACAACTATTTGGAATGGTCGTGCGACACCGAAATCCGTGCCGGACTGCGGTTTCAAAGGTGACAAGCACTATCGTTGCAGTAAATGATGCGTGAAGGCCACATTGTTGATAATTTTCTACAAATTCGTAGTAATAACTGCTTCTAAACAAGTTTTTTTGCAAGAAAACGCAAACATTCTTGAGCTGTTCATAATGCTGCAATCATTAAGGTTGTCCCCCAAGTGTTCTAGTTGCATATGGTGGGTACATCTTTTCGGCAATTGGAATCGCAATTTTACTAGTCGCGTTAACAATTATCGTCATAAGTTACGCAATGAGGTTAGTCGATATGTTATTTATGGAGCGTGAAACGTTTAGAATTAATCAATTCTTTGGGATCAGTAGATGTATTCCTTAAAGATGCGCATGAATTCGACTCTACACCATCGCAGAGGCGATTGAATGTATATGTGGCCTAAAGAATGACTTTCTGATCCTTAACGATACATCAAGTCAATGTTTTCATTCTCCTGAACAACTGTGCTTCCAATTTGCAGACTCTGATGGAAAGTGAATCTGGGATAGAGAATATTCCACATTTATGAAGAATTAGACCGTGACTCGAAATCGAACAAACACAAACGGCCACGTGTACTTTGCAGAAGCCTATGCTATGCGAGAGACATATGGTCTTAACATTGCTGATTGAAATAATGAAATCAAATAGTGGTGTTTAGATCGCGTGCTCGAGAGAGAGAACGCCTTGACGCCTTATGGAGAATATCATTTATTACTCTTCGGAAGGTTACGGCCGAGGTAGGCAAGAACATTAAATTCGTTGTTGATTGAAAATGTTGGAAGCTATTCCTAGGACCCACCATCTATCCCCCTCGGCATTCATCAATAAGTCGCTGTTTTCTTCATGAGCGCATGCGAGGCTTTTTTCGTAGTATTTATTAACAGCAGATGACGTTTAACAGAATTTCCGCTTCTTAAGAATCTGGAAAGATCAAGTTGACTGCAAACTAGTCAGCCTGGCACTTCCTTGTTACAAGTGCATAAAACAACCGAACCTCAATCACGTTTGTAATCGTTTCTTACGGGTTCTTGCTTCATAGAAAGCAAGGCACTGGTAGTGGCATACGCATACTCATCCATACAATTTCTACGAAACTCGAGAGCTTTTTTGAAATTCTGAATGTCTACCTTTTTCAGTAAATCAATGTCTACGTCAGGTTTCTATTCTAGCAAAACTCCTTCATGTCCACTGTAAGTGAAGGGAAAACCTCAGATCTAAGAAATGAGACGGACAGAATGTGCTACTTCTACTACGGAAAAAATCCGTTGATGGCATTCAAGCATCAGGGAATTCTGAAACTGGAAGGACGTATCAAGGAGGAGTTTCGTAAAGTAGGTCTTTACACGACACCACTGTTCGGTTGTTCTGCGTAGCCTCACGGCTAAAGCGTTGACTAGCACTCACTATAGATAACTGGAAAATGAGTGTTTGATATTGAAATAAACACCAAAGTTAACACTCTATCAAACATTAATACATGCTTTTTACAGCATAGATTATTAAGTTTTCATCAAACCAAATAATGGATTTGTTAAAAAACGTAGTGAACAGCGCTTTAAAAAGAACAACAAAAAAAAACGAAAATTCACAACCAATAGAGTTGTAGAAGGTGAACAGCAGATCAGTAAGCTCTCCGAACATAGACGGAAAGTCAGCCAAGCGCTCTCTTTCGAACCCAATTGAACAATTGCGTGGTGTTGAAAAACACCCAAGTGGTATCAAAAACACTGTGGCTAAGATACTGCATAGTTTTTTCGGAAAAGTGAAACAAAAATTGGCATTCAAATGGCGCCAAGAACGATGTTTTTGAAATGGATCCTACTCGCCCGCCCACATGTGGTATTACTGCAATTACTACAATCTACCCACGATTATTTTTGACGTAAGAGAGCGACGAGCAAAGGGTCTACCTGAATACCATGTTAGGTGTGCCAATATATGTTATTAAGCGAAGCGGTCGAAGCTGCATGAAATCTGTTATATTGTTGAGCAGATCAGAAAATGAGAAAAAGAAGATTGCCAGTTAATGGTGCATTTTTTTAGTTTCTAACACATTTATTTATGTGATCTTGTAAACTGATCCTCTCTAGCTGATACGAGGTTGGTATAAGTCTTCGTTGTCGTTGTTGTTTATGTTGGTGTTCTTGATCGATGGTTGACGTTTCGGCGGATTTCGCCTTCCTCAGAGCCTGGACGTATTTTGTATAAAAATATTTTAATTATTCTGTGGAAAAAAAGGCTACAGTATTAATGAAGAACGAAATTTTAAATAGACACCATATTGAACAAAAAGGGTACTCACCGTGATGTTACGATTGGGACTAGCCCACGCGTTGTTGACGTGGGGTCGCCAGCGAGGCACACCCAGGAGTCAAAACGTCATTTTGAAATAGGGTAGCAGGTCACGTGTGATAGTGAGGCAATCGTCTTTCCGGTTCATCTTTGGATTTTTGAAATTTATCCAAAAAGCCTCAAGAGTTTTGCGCGTTGATGTTTTTGATTCCTGCGCTAGGAGCCGCACAGTCACTTCAAAATCATCGCCATTTCCCTTTTTGGCTCCCATGCGTGCCTAGAGGAGTGTTTTGAGGAATTTTAACTTTCCCATCCGGATGCTCTTTTATGCGGACACAAAGTGGTCTTCCCGTTTTCCCAATATATTTCTCACCGCATGCGTTACACGAGATCAGGTATATTATAACTCAACTCATGCAATCTCCGTCTCTCCCGTTAGGACAAATGGTAGTTTTCTGAGCTGCACAAATGATCATAGAGACGGTCGCCAAATAACTGATGGCAAAAGGGTATTGGGTGGGATATCAATATTCGTTACATAATTTTCAAGACCACTTTTCTTAGGCATCTCTTAATGGCGTGACTTACTTCATTTGACGTGAAGGGCAGCTTAAAAGGGATCTTACTTACGTCCAAAACGTTATTTTGGGAAACTACCATACGTTTTTGCCTAATCCTTCGTATCACCTTTATCACCTGTAGTCCCGTTGATCGTCGAGTGACTCGAGCGGGCGCCAGTAAATCCTCCATTTTTTCCTGTCGCGTGCAAGAGTAGCCCAGTGGGTTCTGCTCGCTTTAGGGACTCGTCAAGCATCATATCTTTCTTCTAGGCTTTCCGTGATAAACTCTGACCATCGGGTCGGTGGTCTTCCTGCAGTACGTTTGACATCCCGAGGAATCCAGTCACTAACGGCTCTTGTCCATCGGTTACCATCCATACGCATTACGTGTTCGGCCCACCATATCTTCGACTGTTTGGCGTATAGAACGACATCTTTGATTTTCGATCGCTGACGCAACTCGGAGCTTCGGATCCCATCCCTTACCTGTATGAAACGGGATACTCGTAGCATCGTCCTTTCGACTGCGTGTTCGATAACGCTGAGTGATCTTTCATCCTGCTTGCGTAGCGACCAGGTTGCTGACGCATACGTTAGGGCAGGAAGAACCGCTGAGTCGAATAGGTGGGCACGGAGTCGGGTGTTCTTTGTTCTCTTCACTACATCCTCGATGCTCTTGAAAGCTCCCCAAGCCGCTCGTTTCTTTCTGCTCAGCTCTGGAGCTAAGTCGTTCATCAAATTGATTTTCCGACCCAGATAGGCATAACTGGAGCATTCGGAGATATTCTTTCCGTTGAGCGTGAATGCGGCATTCGAAACCAATCCGTTCTTCATGAAAATCGTATTCTTCAGATTTAATCGAAGACCAATCTTTCCACACGCTTTATCAAAGTCTGCAAACATTCGCTTCGCTTGGCTAATGTCTGGTGTTATAAGAACGATATCATCAGCAAAGCGAAGGTGAAGTATCTGCCGACCATCGATTTTCACTCCCATACTATCCCATTCCAATGTTCGCATGACGTTCTGGAGGGTGGCTGTAAATAATTTTGGCGAGATTATGTCGCCTTGCCTAACTCCTCTTTTGACGTCAACGTTAATATCGTTGTAGAATGGTGAAATCTTGGTTGTGGAATTTTTGTACAGCTCACGAAGGGTCTGTCCGAATCTGGAGCTGTTCGGTTTTTCACCGACGAAATGGCATGTCGGATTTCGGAAGGGAGAACCGGTGGTACAGCATATCTATTGTCTTTTACTTCATTTGACAGGAGGTGGACGTGGCTATCGAAACGACCTGAGCAGTATTCGTAAATATTTTTCTCCATTGCCTTTCTGGGGCGCTGTTATTGCTCCATCTGGGCATCTGAGTGCAATCATCTTAGTCTTGTAATTGGCGAAGCTTTGTCGTGATTTGCGAATCCTTCGTCCAGTGTTCTGTGAATCCTGTTCAGGATGACTCGACTAAAAAATTTGCAGACTACAGAGCAAGCAGATGGATGATAGTTGCCGACATGGTGCCCACCCGTTTCAACATTAACACGGTCTTGCCGGTCTTCCATTGAGTAGAGACCTTGCATTCAGACAGGTAACGTGTGAAGAGCCGAGCCAATGTGTTTACGAGGATTGGCGGAAGGTTTTCAGATGTTCTGATCTTATCCAGTCCGGACCTGGTGCTGTTCGATTTTCCATCGACGAAATGTCATGTCTGATTTCAGAAGGGAGAACGGCTAGTAGAACATAACCATCCTCTTTTATTTCGTATAACGGGAGGTGGACGTGGCTATCGAAGAGATCTGAGTAGTAATCGTGAATGATTTTCTCCACTGTCTTTCTTGAAGCCGTTATTGTTCTGTCAGGGCGTCGGAGTGCAATCATCTTGTTCTTGTAATTGGCGAAACTTGGGCGGGCTTTGCGAATGTTTTTCCCAGCCTCTGCAGCTTCGAGCTTTACTGCTGCTCTTCTCTCTTTAAGATCGTCTTTTATCGCCTGTCTGCACTGTTTCGCAAGCTCGGACGTTAGTTCGCGGTTGCCCCCAGCTCGTGCGATTCCACGCTGGCGTATTGGCTCGAGAGTCTCTGGAGAATGAATCAATGTTCATGGACGAACTCGTGTTGACGAGAACGCCGACACCGCCTACGCCTACCCTGTCGCATGTTCCGAGGAACAGTTCCTCTCCACTGTCATAGACGGCGTTGAATGGGTGGCGTCGTCTCGTCTCGGCCAGGCCGATGACGTCGTGCCTTATGATTCATGCTTGCATGAGCAGTAACGAGGACTCGGTTGAAAGTGTACATGCGTTGTAGGCACAGATCGTCACCAAAGTTTTTGATCCAGGCATCTTCCATTGGCCCAGAGATTTTAGCAGCCTCTCCTTACTCGTCCTACCCAACGCTGCGAAATTGGGGGCTCTTTCGTGGTCAGGGGAATGAGACCCATTTTTTTTTTTTACTGTGTTTATCATATTTGATACCCACGTATAGCTTGCTGGGCTCTGAACGTGAGGGCTGGTTATACTCACGGGTAGCTTACCAGGCTCTCCCAGAGTGGACATGGAGCTTATTTGTTGGAGGCAGCTCCTAACCGCCTCCCATATACTTCCCTGTCACTTGATTGCAGGCTTATGGCCGAATTGACTCGTAGAATGCAATCCGCATAGAGCAAGAACTCACCTACACCCGCATGCGTGAATACGCCTAGCAAATACCGAAAGTATGTGCCAAATCGGCGCAGCAGAAACAGGGAGTCCATCCCCTGGATCCACCTACGTCTCAGGGAAGCAAAGGTCGCTTTTCGTCCGCGATTAACCTTCCTATCCGCTTCCTGGGGACGCGCCACGTAGCCTCACGACTAACCGGCTCGAGATTCCTCATATGAGGAAGATTCGTGGAATCCTTAGTAGCCACTGGAAATGTCTATTTTTCGTGCCAGGTTTTGCGATTCCTTCCTTTCTCTTCTCTTGTGCCCACGTTTTTAGCTCTACAGTACATGTTTTTGATAAATGCTTTTTTCATGCATGAATTAAGAATGGAGGCCAGTTTTCGGTTGGTTTTTCTCGTGTAAATTCTACATACTCTCACTGTCCATCTAACAATTCAAAACACTCATCCATCTGTACTTGTGTGGAACAGGTGGTTAAGCAGTCGTTTATGTATCGACAGTAGAGTAAGGGTTGGTGATCGAGAACCGGAGCTTCCACCTTAGACGTGGAAGCGATGGTAAGGCTTGGTGCTAAACGCTGTCCCATAGCCAACCCTCTAATTTGTACAAAATATTTTACTTTGTAATAGCCTTTGAAATGAATGTTTCCTCAAGCAGCAAAAAACTTTTGATCGTAAAGGACAGTAAGTGCTATGAAGAGCGTGCCGTGTGAGTGTGTAATGAGTTCACCATGCGGACCTTCAGAATGTTTTAATCAGCTGCTCTTCAAACTTAGGCAATTAAACATCTACATACATAAAAACAACAACAACATAATAATAAGTGTAGTGCGTTTGCCACGCGGATGAGTTCCAACATACACATAATAACATTTCATCAGAGTACTGTGGTGAACAGTAAGATCGCTTATTGGGATGAATATGTCGAATACAACCAGCGAAACAGAGGCGATGCTAAAGGAAACTCAATGAAGCCCAAGAATGGTTCCTTAGTGCACGGATGGATAATTTTTACATTATGATCACAGCACTTCTGTGAAAAGACTTGCTGTGTAGCAACCACAATCCACCAAATTGTCCAGACTCGGCGTGAGTTTTGTTCATAAAATGGAAGTCGGATTAGGTAGTGGAGATTTTATGAGGCTTTGGAAAAGAAACAGGATGAGATTGTACCTTGATTACAGAGATCATGTTATATATCCACCTAAGTCGCTCAATAAACAAAGAAAAACAAATGAAGAAGGATTCTGCAATAGAAGCAAAGCGGTATTCCTAGCACCCGTTCCTTTCAACGAGGCCATCGGTCAACTCACGATTTCGACACTATGCATACTTTTTGATTCTACCATCTTACCGGCCCTCTGTTGTGTTATGGGTGGGCAATTCAACTATACCGAAAACTCCACGGATAATTAGGACACGTCTGGACGATCTCTCCACCGCCTATGGCAATAATTGACCATGTTCAAGATGGAATTTGCAGCTTTCAACAATTATGGGATCATATGGGTGATATTCATAAACAAATTGCTCGAGACCGACAGCTTCCATGACGACGATCACGGCGGGAAGCAGCAAATGGATTTTTATCGCGGCCAGCAGTTTTTAGATGGGCTATCGAATTATAGAAGTAGCTTATTAAACACAGCACTGAACAAAGGAAAATACGATGAAACAAACTATTTATGAAGCCTGCAAAGAAAGATTTGAACATGACTATTCATGTATGATATCAAACGATTTGAGGGCAGTAACAAGCATTGGTGCAAACTTGAGCTACTTTATTTATATATCATTGGGTGTTTTCTGCTGCAGTAGAGTATCACACATTTCATTAGACCACAACCGCTCAAAGGATTTCAAAATGGAGGTTTTTAGATGCGACAGTTGGAGCACGACAACCTGAACCGATTCATCGGCGTTTCTAGCGACGGCGTACTGACGTACTCCTTGTGGAAGTTCTGCTCTCGTGGAACCCTTCAGGTACTGCCATTAGTTTTGCTTGGATTATTGACTAATTTCTTTTCGGTGAATTGATGCTTTTAGCTTAAATGTCTTCCTCGAAAATTGCTTTGACTTCCCTGTTCGGGGATTATTTTTAACAGATGGCCGAAACTCTGACATTTTCATAAGCCTGAAGTGAGAAGTTGAAAATTGTCCATTATTAGAACGTAGCTGTTCTTGGTGCTAAATGTCAAAATTTGAAGTCCAACAGAAGAAACTATACTTACAACAGTCACCATTTTTGACGATACGATACTCTAAGATCTACACTTTCTCCCTAAATCAATGTGCTGTGAAAACTCTAAGCCAAAAACTCGACACCTTTTCAACAAAAAGAATATCACTATTATAATCCTGAAATTTTTCCAAAACACAGTCGCTAAGCCAGATTCGAACCATCAGCCTCCCTACCCGGTGGCTCACGTGTTATCCGCTGTGCCTTGATTTACCTTTCTCTCAGCTAGTTTTTTTACCTAACGGTTTCCTTAAAAATCACGCATAAACGAGAATGATCTAGGCAACACAAATCCGTATTGAAGCTAATTAAGCTGAAGCTGAAGTTCAAGTCACAATGTTAACCTTTTATATACTGCCTAGTATCATTTTTCACGCCAGGATGTGATGCGAAATACAACCACTATAACGCTGAGATATTTGCAAAACATAGACCCAAATCAGATTTGATTTTTGCGCCTAAGACCATTCCTGCTGATGAGTGATTGCTCATGGCACCAGTTGGTAGGAAACTGAAAGAGAGAAAGAAAAAGCAAGGGCTTCGGTGGTGTACTGGAGAAGCAATGGGCCACTGAAAATGGTAACCGCGGGTTTGAATCTGGCCACGAGGCCATATTTTGCAAATATCTCAACACCATGGTGGATGTATTTCACATCGCACCCTCTCGTGAAAATTAGTGATGGGCAGTAAATAGAAGGTCAACGAAAAGAGTACGTTTTCGCAAGTAACTAAACATCGATCTTCAGCACTTCATTTCGCGAAGTGCTCCTTTAGTTATTAGCTTCCCGGATTGAATAAAGCGGTCTTGCAGTAACAATTCAATAACTATTTTTAAAAGAGTAATTTTCGAAGTAATTTTAAAAGGTTGCTCAAGACTTAAGATAAAGAGAGAATAGCATCACACTCTTCTCTGCGAGCGACATTAGTGCCAAATGGTTTTTTTTAAAACGAGCATACTCTTGCAAAAAATTGAGCTTCAACTTAACTTCACGTGCTAAACATTGGCGTGTAGTACAAATAAAAAAGGATAAAGCTCTCGGCGTTGATCAATCCCTGAGGAATACGCTATGCATTCGATTTCATTAAAAAACGTTCGGAGGTGCTTAAATGCATATATAACCATTACAATATCTCGTGGTGGCCTAACGATGTATCCAGCCAGGTCTGGTACCAATTTGCCGACCCCGGAGGGATGGAAGGCTTGGTGAGCCATGGCCGCGGGGATCGATTCCACGTGTATTGCAGCGCGTCTCTGACCATTACGCCACAAGCGCCATTCTGTCTACAACATTCACCAAAACTATATTTTTGTGTTTACGAGTATTTTTATTACTATTTCTATGTTTTATTGCCGCATTGCTGGGCTGTCCCCACTAAGTCGCCTGTGTGCCAGTAGCACAACTTATTGAGCACGTTTTGCTTGAAATTGAAAAAAAAAGCGAAGATCCTATCACCGAGCAAATTCAGGTTATTTGATGTTCAATAGAAAGATTGATGACTTAGTTTGGTACTTAGCTTGAATGCCAACTTCAAAAACATTCAGGATGTTATCACTCGTGGTTCGTTGCCGATGGACATAGTGTTCATTGAATCCATTCTCTTTGATCTGACCGCGGTAGGCCGATTTCTTTCAATCTAACGTCCGTAGCGTGCACTTACTAAGTATGTCAGCGTTGTAGGGTATTTCGTTCATTCACAACTCGTTTTTAAAAAAACATGGACGACTGTCGTCACTTGTAAGTTTTCAATTCTTTGTTTATTATCAATTTAACTACTGAATACCGTTATGACATTTTTCATTAAAGCTTAGTCAATTGCTATATTAAAACACGTTTCAGTAACTTTATAGGTATGCGTTGTAGACGATCGATGGCAGACAAAAATCTCTTATTATGGTCTAAGTCATCTAAAGGAAATAGACAACAGGTCAAAAAGTGGTATGTGTTGGAGTGGCTTCGCGCTGAAAATCTTCTTATTGATCAATTTATTTCGTTAATACTCCAAAGAAAAGTGGTTCGCTTTCTTTGGCTAAAATGCTTCTTTTTCATATGATCAATTCGTAGATTTACTTTGGACTGCTCCTGAGATCATTCGAGGTGAAGCAGATCCATTGGGTACACAGGAAGGTGATATATATAGGTAATCATTAATATTATTGCAAACCTGGTCCTTCGATACTTATAAAGGCAGTTATTATACAATGCTACTTCATATTTGAGGGATTAATTTCAGTTTTGCTATAATAGCAAGCGAACTTATCACACAGAAAGCAGCTTGGGATCTCGAGAATCGGAATGAAACAGCTGAAGGTGAGCACGACAATAGGAATATTTTGATGAAGTAAATCTTTCTACCGCAGAACAAATCTTCATCACATATGTTTCGTATAATCATAAGAAATATTTTAAACAACAGTGTTTGTTATCTTTTTTGGGAAATAGTAAGTGGAAATTCAGAGGTGGTGGAACAGGTTGCTCAAATACTAGAGGTGCCCGTTCGCCCAGGACTGGAGCAGCGTCGTCAAATAGATGTGCCAGCAACACTTGTGAGTATATGTTACCTTCATCTGTCACTTTGATTCATTCTTTTATTTTATTTTCGACAAGAATTAGGTCTCCATTCTTTTTTCTAATTCAGTATTTATGTCTTTAGTTCTTATTCTACACACATCTTTTCCTCAGGTTGCCATAAAACTAAAGAAACGAATTTGGTTACTCTTTGCCATTGTTGTTAGAAAATTCTCTGTTGTAGAGACAGATGTGTCGCTCAACCCAGCACGTGTCAAATTTATTGTTACCCTTAGTGCCCGTTCATCCACTGCTACATGAGGAAAAGCCTTATCAGCTTGCTACTGCTAACTGGCTTGAAATCCCTTTGAAATCCCTCACACGAAAGAGATTCGAGGAAGGATAGGACGACTGCTTTTCAAGCTTGGATGATAAGCGTTTGTAGGAATAGTAGCCATAGAGAATTAACAATGCGACGTTATCCAGAAAGGTGTGGACAATTGGTTGGGCGAATTAACTGGACAAATGAGTAGAACAAAAATGGCCGGAAACTAACTAAGATGACTCATAATGCTCCGCATATTCTTTCTGTAATGGGCGAAATTTTGACAAAAAGAGTTATAGTTAATGTTCAAAGAGAGCTTCTACAAAGTTTCTTAGTTCAATCTGATAGTGCTGCTTGCGCATAAAGTTCGTAAAGGCTAAACAACAGCTTTCACAGAATGTACATGTGACAGCGATGTATACAGTGATGTAGTTGCTCATAAAAAAGGAGGCTTGCAGCTGGCAGCTGCTCATTTAGTGCTCGAAATGTTGGATAAAGAAGAAAAGTTCTTACAAAGTAGTTACAGAATTCCTTTTAAGTCAGCTGCGAGACAGTTGCATGAGGTGGTCTCTGAGAAACAATTTGCGGAAAGTGTAAGAATAAATGTAGAATAATTACTAATGAACATTTTGTATAGGAAACATGCGATGGCATAGTAAATAGTACCCTTTCGAGGAATAGTTGCTGTTTGGAACTCCATAATGCACTTAAAAAGATACTTATTGTATTTTTGTAAATCTGAGGAGGAATAAATCACGAAATTCTCGAAACCAAAGCCTCTATAATTTTTGCTGAAACTTTTTTTTACTACAAGTGGAAAAAAGAGACATTCAGGTGGATTTAATTCAACAATGCTGGGCTGAAAATCCGAACCGCCGATTGTCGATCAAAAGAGTCAGAGAGCTCCTTGGATCTCTTCGAAGTGGAAAGTAAAGAAGTCTCACGATAGAATAGAGAAATTTATGGCTCGAATAAGTTGATAGTTTTCAGACAGCATAATCTGATGGACCACGTGATGATAACGCTGGAAAATTATGCAAGTTCACTGGAAACAGAAGTGGAAGAACGATTGCTTGAATTAAAAGAGGAAAAAAAGAAATGTGACATACTTCTGTATCGGATGTTACCTAAGTGCGTCTTCATACAACTTTTTAGATGTCGAACAAATCAATTTTCTTGCACTTTTCCATATGTAGACAGGTGGCCGAACGTCTAAAATTGGGCGAGAACGTTGAGCCGGAGAGCTACGACAGTGTTACGGTATTCTTTTCGGATGTTGTAGGCTTCACCACCATTGCCAGTAGGGGTTCACCAATGCAAGTTGGTTAACAATGATATTATTTCAATCAAAAACAATTTAAAGCAACAAAAATAATAAGAGCAAACAAAATAAAACAGATGTGGAAAGTTCTTGGCAGTCTGAACGATACATACCGAACCAGATACCATGATCGTCCCAAAAGCACCTGGTACCACTGAGCATCGATTATCGCTAGTAAATTTCACCCGTCAAGCGACTGAGGGCTAAACTGGCCGACATATTATACGAGAACAATAAACATTACAATATGAAATTTCTTAACAATTATTTGACAAATTCACCGTTTTCCTTGATGAGCAACCACTTCGTTGTGTTAGAATATTTATTAATACAAAATAGCCGACGTTTCGGCGGTTTCGTCTTCTTCAGAGCCTGGAAAGCTCAAATAAACCACATAATTTACTCAACTGGACACTTTTATAACATCAGCAGACAAAATAAAATTTTTCATTGGTTTAATAAACAGATTTTTTCAAACACCCATCGTTTTTTTCTCTCTTAGACTTCCAGTTATTTGGTGGAGACCAGTCAAACAGATTACATGTCCGAGGAATGCACCTTGGCTCATGGCTCATATCAATGAATCAGCCAGAGGTATGGTGCTAGGTCATCACAAAACATTTCCCGCGGTTCATTTTTGGATTTCTGGATTCCGAAATTTATCCAAAACGCTTCAAGAGTTTTATGCGCTGATATTTTCGAGTCCTGCGCGAAAAAAGTGCCTTTTGCTTCAAAACCTCCGTTGTGTTCCTGAGTCCTCCATGCACACCTAGTGGAGTACTTGGTTTGACTTTAAATTTACCGACTAGATATTCTTTTATACTGACGCGCAGTGATCTACCTGTTGCACCACTGTATTCGTTCCCGCATGCTTTACAAAAGATTAGGTAGACAGTGGCCGAACTACAGGATGTTGGTCATGGAATTATTGGGCACCCGGATCTCACGAGTTGATGCGCAGAATAACCCGACATGGTTTTCCGCAACACGATGAAATAAACAAAACAAAGCAAAAAATATCTTAGATGACATTTTGAAATAATTTCATGCGTAAATAAATGTATTTACAGTGCAGAATAAATTTTAAGGTCGTTACGCTCCTTAATGATTTGTATACATTGTTCGATAGTACCATTGAAGAACATGATGTCTACAAGGTAAATTCCACCAGTCAAAAACTATTTATTTTACAAAAACTGCTCATAGTTCTGTGACACCTTTCCTTTCCTAATAGAGCTCTCAAGCGCAGGTTGAAACGATTGGCGATGGTTATCTATGCGTATCCGGTCTACCGATTCGAAACGGTCTGCAGCATATCAAAGAAATTTGTGATTTATCTCTGGAACTTGTTGCTGGATTAAGGTAAAATTTCCGTTTTATCTAAAATGATAAAAAAAACCCAACTTGTGGCACCTTTATAGCATTTATAATTCCTGAAATTCCTGTGATTCCTTGTGATTCCTGAAATTAACAATTACGATCTGCCATGAGTTGATTTCTACTCACACTTTGCGAGAATAGCGGTCGCCTTCAATTTTAGGCCAACATATCTCATCGCACTGCAAACTATATTATTTGAAAAAAGCAATTAGAATCTAGAGATCATGGCCTCCTATTAAGATAAAAACCTAGTTCGACAGAGCCCGGAAATTGTACGTTTATGCAATTTTCACAGAAGGATAATGCTTCCCAATACGATGCTGATATTTATAATTTCCCAAATTCTGTTTGGATTTTTGGATATATAAATGCTGCTTCCGTTCATTTTGGAAGTCTTCATTATCACCTATGTCACCTAGCGTCTCGTTGATCGTAGAGTGAGCGACTCGAACGGGCGCCAGTAAATCCTCCGCTTTTCCTTGTGGCGTGCAAGAATAGACCACTGGGTTCCGCCTACTTAATTATATGTTGCCTTAAAGGTCAGATAGAACCTTTCAAAGACTATATTTATTTCTTCGCCACAAACACAAAGGTTTTTTATAAGCCCATATCGTTTTCAATGTTTAATAAATTCGGTTATCGAAAAATAGCCGATAGTTTGCAATAAACCAGCTTCGACTCTTGTGGCTAATCAGACCTTCGAAAATCCTTCATTGTACCGCCTCGAATTTCACGTACACTTTCAGAAATTTTCGTGTTCCATATCTTCCATCAGAGAAAGTGAATATCCGCGTTGGAATACACAGCGGTAAGTGTATTTATGGCTTAGATGACTATCTAGGAGATGACTAGGAGCTCAAATATAATAGGGGCCTGCAAGGGAAGTTGTGAAGTTGCAAACGATCACCAATTCTTTGGTACACCATAGTTTTTAAGCATTTAGGACCTGTGGTTGCTGGTGTTGTCGGACTTAAAATGCCACGATATGGCCTATTCGGTGACACAGTGAACACTGCAAGTCGAATGGAAAGCAGTGGAAAACGTAAGAAAGTCAAGCACAGCTACCAGATAAAAATCAAAAAATCTCGTGATCCCATGACTGGTCTGACGGTCGATTCTCGTAATCGCTAGTCGTGTTGCCGTGTCGTGAAGTATAAGCATCATTTTTTCAGCTGCATGTGTCCACATGTCATCAAATGCTTGTGAATTACTGAACAACACCCATAATGGCTATATCACGGAACCCCGAGGAGAAATTATCATCAAGGCATTCAAACTTTAATCGCATACGATTCGTGATATTTATCGCAGTTATTACATCACATAAGTTACATCTGTAATCACTGTTCTCTCAGAAACTTTTTCATTAAGGGAAAAGGAACTATGCAAACCTATTGGTTGCTAGGACATGAATTTGGCATCGATATTCGTAGTCCATCTACTAAGGAGGTGATGGCAGCGATCTGACCTATGACGGAGGATTTCAGTGATAGGATCTAAAAACTCAACCAGTACCTACTCCAGAGCCTGTCGATGGTTTCGTCAGATTTTCAAACATGTGCCGACATGTTGTTCCACTGTGCAACTTTTAAATGCGAAAAAAGCCTCATAAAGATACTACTTATCATATGCTTAGATGTTCATACCACACTGCTTTTTTTCAACGAACATTGGTTTCAATTGATTGATTTCAATTGACATTGGTTTAACTTTTCTTGCTGAATTACAAGAGCTCCAGTCCTTACTGGATTCCTCGTCACAATCATCGCAGTGATTTACTACTAGAAAAATACGTCAGCACTGGTTACTATAAAGCGCTTGGAAAAAACCGAAACTTCTTACAACAACGGAAGGTTATTATGCACTATGGAGTCATTATGAGCTTTATGTTCAAGCTATGAAGACTGAAATTGAAAATCCACTAAGAACAAGAAAAAACCAAAAGTAAAAACGTATAAAACTTTTCAACCAACTTACTGCTGCAATTAAATCAGTGCTGCAACACATGTGCAATTTTTTGTAAGAAAAAATATAAACATAATTTCTTAAAAGATATCGACATTCGGCAAAGTTTTCAAATTTGTTGGGTGCAATTTCTACATGGAAATCCTGGTAGGCACAGAGAAGCGTCAGTTTTATTCATCTTTTTTAGACAGAATTTTTTCGCTTAAAAGTACAGATCGCATCAAAAATTCAAAGTACTGGATGCGTAGTTTTCTCGTTCAGCAATAGCGAGGTTGTTAAACAGCATACGTTTACTTCCATACAATAACACACATACAACACAATCGTTGCTGACGTTTCGGCGGATTTCGCCATCTTGAGAGCCTGGAAGGGTACACCAACACGCAACTTATTAGGTCAAACACTTCAACAGCACAAACAGAAAGATGAAAATCTGATCGATAATTACAAGATCTACGGCTTCTCGAAAAATCCACCGCTTTTTCCACCTGTCTTCCTTCCACCGAGGAAGAACAGTCGCTCAGAGTCGCATATGGCCGACGACTGCAGCGCCCCCCGTCAACGATCGATGCGAGGGTAAGGGGCGAGATCACGCGTGATCTCAGAGCATTCCTCCCTGCTATTCATTGTAGGATTTTTGGCATTTATCCAAAAAGCTTCGAGGAGTTTGCGCGTTGGTGTTTTAGTATCCCGTGCGAGGTTAGCGACTTTTATATCAAAATCGTCTCCGTTATGCCTTTGTATCCTATGCGTGCCTAGTGGCATGCCTTGTTTTGCTTTTCGTTTGCAATCTAGGTGTTCTTTTATGCGGATACATAAAGGCCTGCCCGTTTCGCCAATATATTCGTCTCCGCAATCATTAGAAGAGATTAGGTGTATCGCACCTGAACTCATGCAGTCACCGTCCCTGCAATAAAGGCAGATTACGCAATTTTGTGTTTCACATAGACGGTCATACAAGCGGTTTCGAACTAACTGGCGACGAAGAGTATTCGGTGGTATTTCAATTATCGCTACCGATTCCTCTAAACCTGCCCTTCCTAGACAGCGTTTTATACCTACGCTTACTTCATCGCTAATGAAGGGCAAGATAAACGGGACTTTGTTTTGGCCAAACTGTTCTTTTGGGAGCGTCGCTCTCCTTCGAAACTTATCTCGTGGGGTTACAATTTCGTAGAACGTTTCCTAGAACGTTTTTCAGACAGCAGGATCCTAACTACGGAATTGACATAAAATTCCGCATATTTTCGGACGGCGTTCTCAAGACCCTTAATCACTACCTCGATAGAAAGTTTACCTCTAACCTCACATGAATTGAGGTGCGATATACCTGATCTCTTGAAATGTGGAGATGAATATACTAGCGAAACGGGCAGACCATTGTGTATCCGTATAAAAGAAGATCTCGATGGGAAACGAAAAGTAAGACAAGTACTCCTCTATGCACGCATAGGATACAAAAGCATAACAGAGATGATTTTGAAGTTAAAGTTAATAACTTCGCACAGGAGACCAAAACATCAGCGCGCAAACTCCTTGAGGATTTTTGGATAAATGCCAAAGATCCTACAATGAATAGCAGGGAGGAATGCCCGAGACCACGCGTGATCTCGACCCGCACCTTCGTATCGATCGTTGATGTGGGGAGGTGCAGTCGTTAGCCATATGCGACTCTGAGCGACTGTTCTTCCTCGATGGAAGGCAGGTAAAAACGGTGGGTTTTTCGAGAAGCTGTTGACTGTGCGACTATCAGCAATCGCGAGGTTGTTATACAGCATACATTAACTTCCATAGAAAAACACACAATACAATACAACACAACAGTAGCTGACGTTTCGGCAGCATCGCCTTCTTCAGAGCCTGGAAGGGTATACTGATATACAATTTATTAGGCCAAACACTTCAATAACACTTACAGTAAGACGAAAAACTTCATGGCAATTACACGAACAACAGCTTCTCTTAAAACTCACCGCTTTTTTTTTGTTTTCGTGACCTCCAATGAGGAAAGTTAGAACAGCTGATTATAGACACATATGGTTAATGACTGCGCCACCCCACATCAGAAATTGAACCGAAGAAACGGGGCCAGGTTGCATGTGACCTCTGGGCATTTCTCCCTGCTATTCATTGCCGGATTTTTGGCGTTTATCCAAAAAGCCTCTAAGAGTTTGCGCATTGGCGTCTTAGTTTCTTGTGCGAGGATATTGACTTTAACTTCAAAATCGTTTCCGCTATGCTTTTGTATCCTATGCCTGCTTAGTGGGGTACTTTGTCTTACTTTTCGTTTGCCATCTAGGTGTTCTTTTATACGGATACACAAGGGTCTGCCCGTTTCGCCAATATATTCGTCTCCGCAAGTACCACAAGAGATTAGGTATATCGTGCCTGAACTCATGCAATCACCGTCCCTGCTGGAAGGGCAAATTACGCAGTTTGCTGTTTTACATAGACGGTCATACAAGCGGTTACGAACTAATTGACGACGGAGAGTATTCGGTGGTATTTCAATTATCGCTACCGATTCCTCTAGACCTGCCCTTTTTAGGCATCGTTTTATAGCTATGCTTACTTCATCGCTAATAAAGGGCAACATAAACAAGACCTTCTTTTGGCCAAGTGTTTCGTTTCGGCGTGTCGCTCGCCTTCTGAACTTATCTCCTGCGGTAACTACTTTGTAGCCATTGGAGATTGCTATTTGTCGTCTCCAAGTCGCGTGATTCTTCCCTTAGTTCCCTACTTGTGCAAGACGATGCGTCACTAGCAGATACAATGGAAACGAAAGGAGTAACATGGTAGACAATTACGCCGTATGCTCCGTGGCAGGGGCATTCTACGAGCGTCTCATAAAGTCAGTCAAGTACTCTCTATACAAAGTATTGCAGAGGACGTTCTGGCCATTGGGCACGACGCTCGCTTGCACGTAGAAGCGCCCCCTAGCACCGCCGTTTTGGCGCGACGACGCCTTGGAGATCGCCTGTGCCAACTCCATCATTATTTCCCTCTCGCTTGATCTTTCCTTTCAGATTCATTTGCTTAGGTCGTAATGATATTAAGTGTAATCCTTAGCTCTTGCATTGCTGATACATTAATGCTATTGTTGATTCTCGTGTAATTACGTTGTGTGTGTGTTAATATAAGTTAAATACTTTCATTGCTCACAGGCACCTTACAGACAACTCCATCATTATCAGATTCATTTGCTTAGGTTGTAATGATAGTAGGTGTAATCCTTATCTCTTGTACTGATGATACATTAACGCTATCGTTGACCCTCGTGTAATTACGTTAGGTGCGTTAACATAAGTTGAATACTTTCATTGATCATAAGTACCTTACAAAAAATTCTCCACTCTTAGTCCCGTGAACGCTCTTCCTACTCTTGCACTGTGTGTCGTTACATTGGTACATTGACTATTGCTAACTGTGCATTTTTCTACCAAGGAATTCTTTAGGTAAAAGCCCACTGAACCACCTCCTCTGTAATTTGTTGTGCATACAATACAAATTTTATTGCATTGTTGTGTAAATTGAATGTATATACGGATAAAGGTTTAGTTACCCAAGTTTGAAGCACACTGCAAACAACCCCTCAATCTTATTCACTTCCGTGAACACTCGTCGTACTCTTGCGTTGTGTGCCGTTACCGAGGAGGCGAAATGGGCAGAGCCTTGTGTATCCGTATAAAAGAACACCTCGATGGGGAACGAAAAGTAAGATGAAGTACTCCACTAGGCACGCATAGGATAGAAAAGTATTGTGAAGACGGTTTTGAAGTTGAAGTCAATATCCTCGCACAGGAGACTGAGACACCAACGCGCAAACTTTTTGAGGCTTTTTGGACAAATGCCAAAAATCCCATAATGAATAGCTGGGAGGGGTGTCTCCTGCATCACCCGTAGTCTGGTATATCGTCGAGTGGCTCGAGCGGGCGCCAGTAAATCCTCCATTTTTCCCTATCGCGTGCAAGAGTAGCCCAGTGGGTTCTCCTCGCTTTAAGGATTGGTCGAGCACCATATCTTTCTTCTAGGCTCTTCGTAAAGAACTCTCACCATCGGGTCGGTGGTCTTGCTACAGTACGTTTGACATCCCGAGGAATCCAGTCACTTAGTTTAGTCATGTCCATCGGTTGTCATTCATACACAAAACTTGTCTAAACCACCTTATCTTCGACTGCTTGGCGCACAGAGCGGCATCTTTGATTTTTGACCGTTGACGCAAGTCGGAGCTTCGGAAATCATCCCTTACTTGTGTGAAACAGGACGCTCCTAGCATCGTCCTTTCGACTGCGCGTTCAATAACGCTGACTCATCCTTCATTCAGTTTACGCAGCGACCAGGTTCCTGACGGATACGTCAACGAAGGAAGCACCGCTGATTCGAAAAGGTGAGCACAGAATCGACAGTTCTTTGTTTTCTCCACTGCATTCTCGATGCTCCTAAAAACTTCCCAACCTGTTCGTTTACTACTGCTTCACTCTGGAGCTAAGTCGTTAATTGAGTTGATTTCCTGACTTAGACAGACATAGCTGGAGCATTCGGAGATATTCAATGTGTTGAGCGTAAACAGAGAATATTAAACTAATCCGTTCCTTAACATTTTTGTGAGATTTAGTCAAAGACCAGTCTTTCTATAGGTTTTATAAAATCAGCAAGAATTCGTTCTACTTGACTAATGTTTGGTGTTATAAGGACGACGACATAAGCTAAGCGAAGATGGTGTAACTGCCAGCCATCGATTTTCATTTTCATATTATCCCATTCCAATGTTCACATGGCGTTCTGGAGGGTGGCGGTAAACAATTTTGGCGAAATAACATCGCCTTGCCAAACCCTTCTCTTGACGTCAATGTTAATACCATTGTAGAATGATGATGTCTTGGCTGTGAAAAATCTATACAACGCACGAAGAATTTCTATATATTGAATAGGGACTCCCTAACCGTCCACGTTCAAGTCGATGAAGGATAGTGCGGTCTCTTGTACTCTCGCGATACTTCAATGAGCCTTGTTATCGTGAGGATGTGTTCCATCGTACTAAATCTTTTTCGGAACCCTGCTTGCTCACATGGCTATCCTTCGTTCAGTGTTCTGTGAATCCTGTTCAGGATGACTCGACTAAAAAATTTGCAGACTACAGACAGCAAGCAGATGGACGATAGTTGCCGACATGGTGCCCACCCCTTTCAACATTAGCACGGTCTAGCTGGTCTTCCATTGAGTAGAGACCTAGCATTCAGACAGGTAAGGTGTGAAGAGCCGAGCCAGTGTGTTTGCAAGGACTGGCGAAAGGTTCTTCAGAAGTTCTGATCTTATCCTCTCCAGGCTTGGTGCTGTTCGATTTTCCATCGACGAAATGTCATGTCTGATTTTGGAAGGGAGAACGGCTAGTAGAACATAACCATCCTCTTTTATTTCGTATAACGAGAGGTGGACGTGGCTATCGAAGAGATCTGAGTAGTAATCGTGGATGATTTTCTCTATTGCCTTTCTGGACGCTGTTATTGCTCCGTCTGGGCGACGGAATGCAATCATCTTGTTCTTGTAATTGACGAAGCTTCGGCAGGCTTTGTGAATTCTCTTCCCAGCCTCTGCAGCTTTGACCATTACTGCTGCTTTTTTAAAGATCTTCTTGTACCGCCTGTCTGCATTGTTTCGCAAGCTCGGACGCTAGTTCGCGGTTGCGCGCAGCTCGTGCGACTCCACGCTGGCGTATTAGATCGAGGGTTTCTGGAGATAGGGGTCTCTTGGTAACCTTCGAACTCTCAGCTTTCATGGCGCTAACATGAAGATGTTCAATGAGCCGATCATATTCCTCGTCGATGTTGTCGACAACGCCATCTTCCCAACAGCCGACTAATAAGTTGAATAAGTCCCAGTTTGTGGTGGATCTGTGACTTCGGTTTTTGAATTTAGTGGTTTTTTCTTTTTTCCGCGAGGAACAGAATCTAGTACAAAGGAGAAGATGGTCAGTTCCCGTGTAGAATTTTGAGACAGCAGCGACATCGGTTAGGCAAAACCTTCTATTAACTATGATGTTGTCTATTTCGTTTTGGTACTCGCCATCGGGAGACTCCCATGTCCGAGGGTAGGGCTTCTGTAACAGCAAGTTACGATGATCTTGGTCGCCGTGATAAACTCGGAGAGCCGTTCGCCCTGCTTGTTCCATTCTAATCCGTGGGTCTCAATATGGCGTTTTTCGGACGTTCTTCTTGGTAAAATCTTGGCGTTAAAGTCTCCAACGATAACCTTGAAGAATATAGTCTTCTGTGTTTTAAGATTGTTATACTGCAGTAAAATATGTGTAATAATTCGTTGAAAGCAATTTTGTGTCACTGAGAGAGCTGCCAAATTTCGGTAATGTGACATTACGGCTTTCAGGTATAGCCAAGCTCAGGAAACACAGACTCTCTAGAATATTTTTAACCTGGTCAGCTTTGAAACTTCTCGCATTGCCCATTTTTGTCTCTGTGTGGTTGAAGCGAAACTTCTGGTGCGATAATGAATAAGGTCTTTAAAGGTTTCATCCTCAAATATCCAAAATTTTCAAATAACTTCATTGTTGGGTACTTGTTCACTAAGGAACGTTTTAGCAAATGGGGGAGAAGGTGATCCACTTACTTGATGTTGTTTATTACCGTTCGCTGCTTCAAATCTAGCTTTGTCACGTGCTCTATGTTGAAAGCCATGCTAATTACATGTGACATGGCTATAAAAAAAAACACTGTCATTAAGGAAGGAAAAAGATTGTCTAGTGAGAACTCTCCCACCATAGGGCACCACCGTACTTTCGTAACTTAATCGAAACCTCTTCGAGGTCTCCTCAACTTGAAATGAAGATCTAGTGCCAGTTTTATATTCCAAGGTGCTATTATACCAAACAAAACTAGGATGAAGCAAAATCATAGCTTATAAGTGTAGTATTCACCACTTTCGCTGTAAGATATTGTGCAAAGCTCTTTCGGAAGGCTAATGAGCTTTGAGAGAACGAAAATTTAATAATCCGAAAAATACAAAGGTCTTCTACCAAGTTTTGCTCTTTCTTCAGCGTTATGTCGGTTCTCAATGTTTTCGTCATGATGTCTGAAAAAAAAGATTGACGACACAGAATAGTTTACTTGCAATCCTAAGGTTTTCTACAAACGACATTAAAGATTTTGTGAGCAGAACAGTCTACTTGAAAACTTACTCCCAACCTGAATATTTGGAGCCTCGTTTGCTTTAACAACCGTGGAGGTCCGAAAACAATGTCATTTTCACAGGCACTGTGCGGTAGGCAATTATCCAAAAAGCCTCGAGAAGTTTGCGTTTGCAAGTTTGCGGTTTTCGTTTCAAGTTTTTTCGCTTGCAGTTTGCAAACTCCTCGAGGCTTTTTGGATAAATGCCAAAAATCCTACAATGAATAGCAAGGAGGAATGTGCCGAGATCACGCGTGATCTCGCCCCTTACCTTCGTATCGATCGTTGGCGAGGGGTGCTGGAGTCGTCAGCCATATGCGACTCTGAGCGGCTGTTCTTCCTCGGTGGAGGACAGGTGAAAAAGCGGTGGGTTTTTTCGAGAAGCCGTAGATCTTGTAATTATCGCTCAGATTTTTATCTTTCTGTTTGTGCTGTTGAAGTGTTTGACCTAGTGAGTTGCGTATTGGTGTACCCTTCGAGGCACTGAAGAAGGCGATTCTGCCGAAACGTCAGCTACGATTGTGCTGTATGTGTGTTATTGTATGGAAATGGAAGTAAACGTATGCTGTTTAACAACCTCGCGTTTGCTGAGAAAGAAAACGACGAATTCATAATCCAATGCCGAGGTTAATAGAAAATCGATCCTGAGTACATTTCTTTAGAGTGACAGAAAAGGCCGTTTCGTGAAGATGTCAAGTTGCAAAATTTCTCGAGTCTTTTCGTTACCGAAAGAGGAAAGGGTGCATCGTCCGCTATGTAAGGCGTACAAAGTTGTATTCTTGATCAATAAATTATGGTTCTTCTACCTGCTGTTGTAGTTAAGGGAAGGATTTTATCGCATAGAACTCGGGAAATAGTGAAATGCAGTCAACATGATTTGCGAAGCGCTTCAAAATGCAGACAGCAATTTGATGTGATTGTGAAAAATATAGTTGCATATAAAGGAAAAAGGATAATGCCCTCGGCGTTCATCATTGTCTGAAGGATGCATCCTACTTCACTAAGCATCGTTCGGAAGTGATTGAATTCATATCTTATCTCTACCTGCTGTGGTGTACCGATGTATCGAGCCAGTGGTGTCATCCTCCCAGACAAGTCTGGTACCAATTTGTCGACTCCGGAGAAGTGGATTGCTTGGTGAACCTGAAGTAGGGGGACCAATCTCATTCGTATTACAGGGCGGTTCCGACCACCGCAGTACACGTGTTTCAGTAGTTACTCATACAACTCTAAATCGGTAAAACAATCTCTTTTCTGTAAACTGGACTCGTGTTTTAAAAGCAGAATTATTAGTTATTTGCGGTGTTTTAGTGCGGTCGAGTTTTCCCGCTAGTGCAGCCGCGCAAATTGGAGCGTCCGACGTCGCGTGTTAATTTGTGCAGTGAGCATCATTGCAGTCAGCCTGAAATGAATGCGGACGAAACATTTGGAAAAAATATTATTATAATTCCGTCGAGGAAAAAATAATCTTGGAAAGGCATGCCTTAAAAGCTCATGCAACAAGTATACATTGCAGAATTTATCAGAAAAATTTCACGACGACAAAAGCAGTGGATATTTCAGAATAAACCTAGTGGATTTGTGCTATTCTTGTAAGTGAAAAGGACCACAGCATAACGTAACCTTACAACACGCTAAAGTGAATAGCGCATGTCGTGGGGATTGTTTTCTCTTCAAACTAAAAAGGGGTTTCCATGAAAAATGAAGAATGACCATCGATAAAAAGCTGTTTCGATCAGTTCACATGATGTCGCCGTCACAAACAGCAGAATCAATTGCCTATCGCTTTGAAGTGATGACGAGCATGTAGCCTTATCAAACATTCCTATTCCCTATTCTCTCGTTTATTACCAAGTACTACTTTTAGTGCGAGCAATTCATATCGTTCAACCATTGTGGGATGAATTTCTTTCTTTTTTGCTTTCTTTCCTTCGTTTCCTTTACAAGGTTCATTCCCAGGCTCGACTTTCTATTAACCTCGGCATTGGAGTATGAATACCTTGTTTTCTTGTTCAGCAATCGCGAGGTTCTTATACAGCAAACATTTGCTTCCATAGAAAAACACACAATACAATACAACACAACAGTAGCTGACGTTTCGGCAGCATCGCCTTCTTCAGAGTCGCTTTTTACACGACTTCCAGTGAGGAAGGTAAGAACAGCTGATCCTGTTGAATTGTTTGTTTTTCTATGGAAGCAAATGTTTGCTGTATAACAACCTCGCGATTGCTGAACAAGAAAACAAAACAAGGTTCATTCCCATTCAATCTTAAATGGGACAAGATAAAAGCACTAATTTATTTCCCTTTTTTCACTTTTGAACTCCTTCGCAAATCCGTTCTTCTATGATGTGATTTTAAACATTGAACAGCGTGAAATACAACCATAATTATACTGAGAAGTTTACAAAACTCCGGACTGCAGGTGTCTTCGGTGTGGAACGAACGCGGTATTACACTTTCCGGTGCTAGCGCGTTCACCACCACATCGTTTCGTTCATCGTTTCGCCTGTCTCTCATCTAGTTTTGCTGTCTACCAATACCTTCAGCAATCCCCTCTCAAAAACTAACTGAGAGACAGACGAAGCGAAAGAACCGCGTGGTGTGGCGGTGAACGCGATAAAGGATGTAACGATAAAGCCTTCTCGGCGTTGATCAATCCTTGAGGGATGCGCCATGCATTCGACTTCACTAAGAAATGTTTGGAGGTGACTGAATGCATATCTGGCTCCTACAATAACTCACGGTGGCCCGCCGATTTATCAAGCCAGTGCTTCTATCCTTCCAAACAAGTCCGATACTAATTTGCCGACCCTGGAGCAATCGGAAGCTTGCTGAGCCATGGGCGTGTGATCGATCCTATGCATGCTGCAGGGTGCCTCCGACCACTACGCCACACTCGCTCTTAACAAACGAGTTAGCACTCGGAAAATGTAACAGAAGATTCCTTCCCACTGCAGACACCTGCGACCCGGAGTTTTGCAAATATGTTAGCATCCTTGTAGTTGTATTTCACATAATATCATGCAGTGATGGCGCGTGTGGCGCAGTGGTTGGAGGCGCCACTGCGGCGCGCACGTGAAATGCGCCCAGGCCCACCAAACCTCCCATCCCTCCGGGGTCGGCAAATTGGTACCAGATTTGTTTGGGAGGATAGCAGCACTGGCTCGATACATCGGCAGGCCACCGCGAGTCATTGTAAAGGCCAGATATGCATTCAATCACCTCCAACGATGCTCAATGAAGTCGAATGCATGGCGCATCCCTCAGGGATTGATCAACGCCGAGAGCTTTATCCCTTATCCTTTTATCATGTAGTGAAAAATTGTAATAGGCAGCAAATAAAAAGTTAACACATTGAACAATATGAGCTTACACGAGGTTGTTAATAATATTTATTATCGGCTAACGTTTCGACGTCTTCGTCTTCATCAGAGCCGATGATCCGAGTCGATGGTCCGATGGTCCACGCTTGTTATTCGTCTCGATGTGGCGGCTTCACCTTCGTGTCGAGTCAGGTCTTCCTCAGCGGTCCATCTCCAATGAGGCACACTCATTCAGTGATGCCCTTTTATACACGATGCTGATGGTGGATATAATGATAATGTCCGTTGATAACAACTTGTTTTTCTTCCGGACATACATCATCGCCCACATCGTGCAGAAGTCGGTGTTATCATTAGCTGGCACAAAGCGTATTAATGCTTCGAAACCGACTTTCCTTGAACCTCGGTGTGCTTAATCAATATGTATTGAGTATTAGTATAGTTCAGTATTGATTAAGCACACAGAGGTTCAAAGAAAGTCTGTTTCGAAACATTGAACAATGTTGATTTCGCTGATGGGATTTAAACAAAGTATCGCTGATCCTCAATACGAGGTGGTTAGGTTGCTTTTGCTACTACACTCTACTTCCATGGTCCGTAAGGTGAATATCATGAACTATAGTGATTCATATTTCTCACAAGTAACGGGTTTCCTGAAAAATGTCATCGAAGTTGAAAAGCGGTTTCCACTATAAGACGTTGACATTCACAAATCTTGACGGCATGAGTTAATCTGTCGGTAAACATTGGTGTCTTTCACATTGGCAAAATAAAGAGGATAGTAGGAGGGTTGTTGTTCACTCGAATTCGTATTTTCGAATCCATGGTTCGGCCTAACGCGTTCTAGTGTAGTCATGTCCACACGATGGGAAATACTGAATCTGGAACTCGGTCACCGGTTTTGCCAGCTAACAAAACGGTTAGCAAACAATTCAGTTGTCAATTATAAAATCCCTTTGAAATAAGCGGTGTAATGGTATCTTGGTGAGTGAGAAGAACAAGGTAAAAGTATACGCCATGCATTGGACTTCATTAAGCATCATTGAAAGTGATTGAATGCATATCTGGCATTTATAATGGCTCGCTGTGGCCTACTGATATATCGAACCAGTGATGCTATCCTTCTTCCCAGACAAGTCTGGTACAAATTTGCAGGCCCCGGACGGATGGAAGGCTCGGTAGGCTAGGGGCGCGGTGATCGACCCCGTTTGTATTGCAGAGAGCCTCCGAGCGCTACGCTACACACACACACACACACACCCTGAAGAAGATGTGGCAATAATAAATCATAAGCCTATTGAACTGTTTCATTAGTTTAAAAGAATGTCTTGCCTTTTCTCCTTTTTACTGAAAATATTATCTGTTGTTCTATATACGTGGATACCTTAACAACCCGTCATCTCGCCCTTCGTTAACACTGCAACAATTTTCACTCAATTGGTAGGTTTCCCATCAGGTTACCTTCTTCTTAGGTACCTAGCAACGATATTTCTGTGGTCATCGTTATAATCGCCAATCGTAGTGGATCATACTGAGGAAGAACTTTTTTCTGTCCTGTCGACAAATTCCTTCACAGAACGGTCACATTTCTTTACTCTATTCACCTATAGTTGGACTCTACATTGAAAACATTCGTCGGATTTGTTGTCAGCTTGAACGATCACTGCCTTAAGGATTTGCTTTGGATTTACACAACGAATGCGCACCTTCCGTATAGATAAGTGAGTTAACGTTGAGAGATTGTATGTGCAAGTGCTCGAAAAAGTTCAGTTTTGCCAAATCTAAGATATTTTCACCTGCTGAACACGGCTGTATAGTAAATCAAACTGATGTAAACTTCTGGAACGATTACATGGAAAGGAGAGAAAATGTTGGGCCCAATGTCACGGGCTAAATAAGCTTCATTCACGTGCCTATTACATATTCCTCCTACCACCGCCGGTCGTCCGTCAATTGTCGACAGACCGGTCCATGAAACGAACAAACAGTGGAACCCCCTGTTGCGTTATTGTTAATTTCATGTTGTCTAACTTACGTTAGTAGCATGGACTTGCAGTACGTGAATACGTAATCTGTAATTCTCAGAAACACAGCAATATGATTAAGCTGAGTGTATTTTTAGATTCATCTTATGGGACCTAAATGCTAGTGAACAGCCTTCACCATTCAACGATCTTTTGAAAGTGTACGGTCTTCATCTTTATCCAGTCCAGAAAGGTCCCACTTGGTGTTGGATTCGCATATAATGCTCTTCAACTGTGTTGGAAAGATGTTCGCCGCTGTTTCTTTTTTTTATACTTTGCCTTCGAGGTCATCATAGAAGGTTGGTGAGAGCGATTATTTTCGAGAATGTGCTATTTTAGAAGGGAAAGGCAACCAAATTCCTAGGACTCCGTTTCTATTCTCGTGGCCGGATCATTTTTTACTTTTCATTTTCGTCTGCGATTTCGCTCTAATACTATTTTCTCTCAAATTATTGTCCACTGAACGTATTACTTCACGTGGTAAACGAGGGAGAGAGATAGTGCATGTTTTCTTCGAACAGTTCGTTCGCCACTTCATGTGCTCTTCTCTGTTCCAGCGTGGGTTCACTGTCATGCGCAATACGTCGTCATTAGCCAGACCACACGTCTCTTCGCAAATCGAAGGGATTTGCACTTTAGAAAAAGAATTTCGTCAAAGTGATGCGCGATCCGATCGATGCTAGGTAGGCTGATCTGGCGGGGTTTATCGTGTCCATATTTGCCATCTTATCTGTTGTTTGATGTGATGGAATGTCGTCGGCGCCCGTAATGTGCCTGTGAAATTTGTCCGTTACAAGCCGCTGCATTGCCGTAGCGGTGTGATACGTGACATCAGCAAAAAAAAAGTTGCGGGTGGCTCAGTTTGCTGAACGTTTCTAACTGTAAAGAGTTCTGTTTGTTTTTGTTTAAAACAATGTAACCATTCCATGTCTTTTCCGCTAACTCGTCTTACTTTCGAACCTCCCTCAACTATTTAATTTATATGTTAATTGATCTTTGCCCTCTATGAAGCTGTTTTTGTTATGCATATAGTTATTACCGGGTGCATAGTGTGATACGTGACATCAGCAAAAAAAAAAGTTGCGGGTGGCTCAGTTTGCTGAACGTTTCTAACTGTAAAGAGTTCTGTTTGTTTTTCTTTAAAACAATGTAACCATTCCATGTCTTTTCCGCTAACTCGTCTTACTTTCGAACCTCCCTCAACTATTTAATTTATATGTTAATTGATCTTTGCCCTCTATGAAGCTGTTTTTGTTATGCATATAGTTATTACCGGGTGCATGCAAAACAGCATTTAGAGGTGCCGCGCAATAGACATGTGGTCGTTGGTTAGCCCTCACTCCCTCAACTAGTGAAGCCCTCCACCACTTCGGAGTCAGCCAACTGTTTCCAGACTTGTCTGAGCGGATAGCAGCACTGATTTGTGCATCGGTAGACTACCACAAGTCAGTGTACAGGCCAAATATGCATTCAGTCATTTCTACGTGTACTTAAGGAGGTTTTGTGCATGGCTCATCGCTCGAAAATTGTCCAACGCCGAGTGCATTATACTTTGCGGTTTATAGTTATTGTTATGCAAGTTGAAATGGTTCAGTGCAATAATGCGTCACACTTATATATTGTTTAATAACTCAAAAGACCGGCTTTCTATAAACCTCGGCATATATAGTTAATATATTTATTTATGATCATATAAACTGATCTTCTTTAGCTGGTGCGAGGTTGGAATATGTCTTCGTTGTCGTTGTTGTTGGTGGTGGTGTTGTTGGTCGATGGCTGACATTTCGGCGATTTCGCCTTCCTCAGAGCCGTGATGTTACGAGTAGGACTCGAAACAAACGAAAGACGAAGACCTATACCAACCTCGCATCAGCTAAAGAAGATCACTTTATAAGATCATATAAATAAATACATGTTGTTTAGTTCGCAAAAGCTAAAGGTTCTCCCATCTCATAGCTCACTGAAGGCAAAATACACTTTGTCTTCTCATTCAAGTTGTCCTTGATCGGCTAGGTAGATCACTGTAGGTGTTAAGCTTATATTCATGACTTTAGTGAATTTATAAATAAATAGTGTTTACTTTTTTATTTACTGCCTATTATAATTTTTGCGGCACGTTATTATGCAAATTCAACCACAACAATACAGAGATATTCGTAAAATCTGGGTTCGTGGGGGTAATAGGGGTTCGCGCATTACACATTGTGCCATGGAGGCCCTTACTCTGCTTTTCTCTCAGCTAGTTTTTCCATCTACCAGTGCCATCAGCAATCACCCATTAGTGGGATTGATGTGGGGAACACAAATTGCCATTGAACCCAGTTAAGCTGAGGCCGCAATGGAAATCAAAATGTTTATTTTTTTATTTACTGCCTATTGCAATAGAAATGGATAGATCCGCAAACATCTAATTTCGCTGCGCTCTTTTAGGAATGTCACAAAACCTTCCATAAAAATAACACTTTTCGTATTTCGGAGGCAATTACTCGAATCAGTGCTAGTTACCGCTATCATTTAACTTCTCCGAAAAGGATGTTCATTTCGGTGGAGCCGATGATTTGCTCCCGTTTGATTGAAGTATATTTGCCTAACGCTTCAGGGTTTTTACTACTTCAGACTTCCACACTATCGGCCAGCCACATATCCACGTGCTGCATTCCGAATATTCGCCAATTTTCTGGGCATTCATATTGCCTTCCAGTCGCTTTTCCCCAATATATTCCGTAATAGCCGAATAAAATCTTACAGTTGCCTACTAATTGGTCGACTTTTCGTCTTACTCATGTGCAAAATTATACTTGTGAAGCTTTCAGTTACACCTGTGGCCTCTGAAATATTCGTCTTGCTTTTTTCAAAACGTGCTCATTAGTTTGTATCCATTAGTTAAGCAACGTTTTTCTGCACATTTAATTGTCAAAACCTCATTGTGTACACAGGATAATCGACATTTGGAACTCAGCGTAGTCACTACCTCCAGAAATGTTACTCCTGTTATCCAGGACTTGTACTCCGACGTCCTTAGCAGCCACGGAGCCGTGAATATTTCGTAATGACAGTCAAGAATCGTGCAATGCCTGGTTCCAAATCGATGAAGCCAGAAAATGTAAGAAATATATCGTATGCTGTCATCAACACACAGAATCGAGCTCGTGTACTTCCATACTACGTGTACTTGACTGCCACGTTTTAGTGAGACTTTCTGACTGCATCACATTTCCTACTGGTTTTGTGTCCACGCAACCGTCGCCCATGCTAACTCTTCGAGGTGTCGTTCATACTATGGCCCATAAAGTGTGTTTAGCAGCGAATAGAGCTAGATGGTAAATATGATCGCATCTTTTATGTTATAATTGGTTTCCATAAAGAACTCGGTTTTTACCATTTTTTTTACTCAAACTTTTTTCATGCTGCAACCACCCGTGTTTTGCTTCCATCTTGAAGACAAGATGATTTTCGGCCTGTGTCCTCGAGCGTTATCGAACGCGCAGTCGAAAGGACGATGCTATGAGTATCCCGTTTCACACAAGTTAGGGTACAAGTGACAGGTGATACAGGTCTTCCAGCCTGGCTTTGTACACAGTACTACAGTACTACTTACCCAAGTTTTTGGGCTCCTAAAACACGGATTTTGCTTTATTGTTTATTAAAAATGGCAGTGTTATTGGCAGGACGAAACTTTTATGGGAACTTACCATCAATGCCTGTACTCTTCTGTCCGAATTGAGCGACTTCATTGCCTATTTCTATGCATGATGCACAGCTTCGGCGGGATCGTGTTACCTCGACAGATCACGTTAACAACGCATAATGGGGGGATCGATGAAAGGGCTGTACTGTCGTGGTCTATTACAATGGCAGCTGAATGGAATTTTTACATACGCCCAGTTAAAGGCCTCCAGCCTGGCTTTGTAGACAGTACTACAGTACTACTTACCCAAGTTTTTGGGCTCCTAAAACACGGATTTTGCTTTATTGTTTATTAAAAATGGCAGTGTTATTGGCAGGACGAAACTTTTATGGGAACTTACCATCAATGCCTGTACTCTTCTGTCCGAATTGAGCGACTTCATTGCCTATTTCTATGCATGATGCACAGCTTCGGCGGGATCGTGTTACCTCGACAGATCACGTTAACAACGCATAATGGGGGGATCGATGAAAGGGCTGTACTGTCGTGGTCTATTACAATGGCAGCTGAATGGAATTTTTACATACGCCCAGTTAAAGGCCGCTAAGTGGGAATCGTTTGAATTCCTGAGCAACTTTATTATCGTGGAATTGTTGTGGATTGAGAAATGAGTTCTATTGGAGTAAGAGGCACTATAAAGTATGGTAAGGCTTCTTAATCACGCCCGATTTTTTTTTTTTACGAAGGTTGAAGATGGAAGACTGCCAGCTGAAGTGATCGGATCTCATATGTGTAGACGTGATGTTTTGCAGATGGAATGGAACTGTAATGGAACTAGCACAAGGCCTGCACCACCGACATTTCACATCCAGCTACTTGACCCATTTCTTTTTTTTCTTTTTCACGCTTTCGGTCGCTCATAGAAGGATCAAGCGATATTTGATGTCAATCTGAAAGTGAACGCAAGAAACGTCGTTTTGGAAGAAGTTATGAGTTATTTTCACAGACTTTAGAAAACCATTGTTTGAGACGGAGAAAGTCATAAAGGCAATGGAAAATCATACTATCTTTTCCCAGTGCACAAATATCCTTTACAAGTTATGCAGCACCTTCACAATCAGAATTTCTTTAGTCTACAATAGCATCATAGCGATGGAATAGGCTACAGCAAGACACACAATCACGTCAAAATTATTCAGCACCCCTTTCACGAACGTTGTGTATTAAATGGAATGCGGCAACACGGGAAACAGCGCCAATGGCTGACAAATGCGCGTTCATTTTGCTGACTACGTCTTTCTCTTGTGATATCACATGATATCAATCACTTTTTAGACGGAACCACTGCTACCCGACATCGGCCTCCTTTATTTTCACCGACACGAAAGTCTAAAAGTACTCCAGGTATGCATGTCTTGACGGAGAATTGGCCATAATGAGTACTGTTGAGGGTGTGACAGAACTGTTCAGGATGTGACGAAAACGTCAAGTTGAATGCCATTATGTTCGTCTTTTCGGCTCTGAAATACTTCTGCTCGAATTCTCCTATACCTCGAAAACTTGGATGCAACGTAAACAGCATTAAAGATCATTTAGCATTGTCAAAGGCGCTATCGAGAGGACGATACCCGTATCACGTGGTTCGGAATAGGAATCTGCAATTCCGGTCTAAGTCATGATCAATCGCAGTCGATATCGTGCACTTCAAAATAGAGCAGCGCGATGATGCACTTGAAGCAGTCGATCAGCCGATGTGATTAGCAACACCAAGTGGACAGAATTGAAGCCTACAAAATTCAAGCATATATTCTGCAACATATGAGAGATAAATGGATGCATTATTGATATTTATAATGCACGATATTTACTTCCATTCGTAATGCGATTTGCTACCTTCGTTGAGACAAAATCCTCGTGTCAATAAAAACTGGTTCCTTTGTTTTTCCTTGTTATTGATGCCCATGAAATCAGTGAAACAGAGCTGCCTGAGTTGCTGTGACGAAGGTCATTTTTCATGTGGATTCTTAGAAATCATCATTTTCGGTAAAAATCGTATTTCTCTATGTGCAGTTGCGACTTGCAACAGAAGTTCCATCACTCACCGAGGTTGCTTGCACGTCCGACATTCCCGTTCGGGAGTCCATCACCACGACAGGGTACTGTTTGATTGCCTGTGGTCAAAAGCAACAAAACTGAAGTGCTGTATACAAAAGCGTCATGCTCCTCTTTGAATGGCTCTGCCTATTTCGGAATCTAGGCACACGATGTCGTGCACTGAGACTGCACTGGTGCCCAGATATGGTTATTCGACTGCTAACGGGTTCACGAACGATTATGTGATGCAGGTGAGCAATAAAAATCTAAAAAGCACACTATGTATTTTTGAATGTGTACTAGTTCATTCTGCTGTTGTGAACTTCATTGTGGACCTACATTGTGCAAGCTCGTTTTTGTTCTGTCTAAGAACATTTTGAAGCTACAATCCACCTCAAGCATTTCATACTCGTGGCAATCAATTGCTTGCATTTTACAGTACATCTGAGTTTTAAAACTGTTCTGTTCCAGTTTTTTCCTTGTTGAACTTCATGGTCCATATTGATAAGTATTGATCGACCATCTATACTTCGACGAATTTTTTACGTATGTTATTTCGGCTACGCTGCCCAATTTTGTGGGCTCTTTGAGATTTCAGATGGCTGTTGAAACAACAACACTCTCCAATGGTGCCAGTATGCCCCTGTTGGGCCCTGTTATTTCGGCTACGCTGCCCAATTTTGTGGGCTCTTTGAGTGATTTCAGATGGCTGTTGAAACAACAACACTCTCCAATGGTGCCAGTATGCCCCTGTTGGGCCTTGGAACATGGCAGGTCAGTAGTTTCCCATGTGTGCTTTTAAAGAACGCTGAACTTTCTCCTGAGCAACTGTTTTTTCCTAAACAACGATTTTTAACATATTAAAAGTGGAAAAATACTTGAACATCCGAATGAAACATGTGCATTTTTCTTGCTTACGTGGACAAATCCAACCAATAGTTTTTTTATTCGTATTACATTTACGAGAAAGATTTAATGTAACTAATAAGAGAATATATATGTATACGGGAATGTCCAAATTCAACAAAATATTATTTTTATCCGTTAAGAAGACGCAATCTTATTTTACATGGTATTATTTTTTAGTGCGTATAGCGCAGTGGTTAGAGGCGTCCTGCAATACACATGGATTCGAGCCGCGGCCCAGGCTTACCAAGTCTTCTAACTCTTTGGGGTGGCCAAATTGGTACCAGATCTATCTGGAAGGATAGCAGCACTGACTTTGTGTATTGATAGCCCACTACGATGTTTGAGTTCTTTAATCTGGCAGAGTCTTGGGAAACATCTCTAACTTTCTGTGATTTTTTTTTAATGTTTTGGTTAAAAGAAGCGACGTTCCAGTTTCAAAAACGGAACATCTGTGTCGGTCGGCAGTTTGTGGTTATAAATGGTAGGGTATAATAGAGAGCTTTGCGAAACTGGTTTGTATTCAGTTCAAGACTAGGTGGAAACGAAGAATAGGGAGATCAAACTTAGAGATATTTAATTTCCAAGCGATCCGCAATGTGTCTGGATGGGACGTTGTCATGTATAACCGTAGTACAGAAATGTCAAGGCTACTCACCATCGACTGCACATGCATGAGTTTCCGGGCTATCTCTTCTAGTTAGTAACGGTACGGATCTAGTGGAATAGTTCTCTTGAAAGTTGAAAAGAAAATAGATTTCAGTGCTTCGTTCTGTACATAATACCTACAGCACAAGAATACCAATTAGCCACCCTAAAGCAAAGGAATTACAATCAGCAAATACTACTCAGCATAGGTTTACCAACCAACAAGTATAATCAGCATGAGAATACCAATTAGCCACGATATAGCATGGGAATACCAATCAGCGACTTTATGGCAAAGGAATACCAATTAACCACCATAGCAATTCAACAACCACCGTAGCCTTGTATTCTGGAGTTTGAACTTTTTTTTTTGGAGGCGTCTTTAACTTTAAGAGTTAAAAGAGTTAAAGTCTCCGATAATGAAGGGTTTCGATTGCTTTAACAAATCTGTCCCTCATTGTATTTTACGACTCAATCGAGGATCTGTGCTGACCTTTTGAAAACAAGGTAGAAGAAAACAACCAGCGCCTGTGTGCCCTAGATAGTGAAGCACACGCTTGTCAAGGTCCCCGACTTTTTCCAACATAGCAGAAAGTAATCGATAGTCGTTTTAGTGGGACGGGTTTCAATACACTATGATTCTCATCACATCCAATACAATACGACAACGAGAAGTTTTCTGTTTCCCTTAATAACAATAGCTGTTTCGAATGTTCCCGATGAAAGCTTATGCTTAGTTTACTCAGAAATTTAGGCCAAGGACGAACATGAGCTAACGATTTCACTAAAAACTGCTCTTGACCATGGATATCGATTGATAGGTAACATATTATAGCAAATAATGACCATAGTCTAAGCAATGCTTATTCGGATACGTTCCTTCAGACCGCATTTTCTCAGCAACCAGCAACGACGTTCACCTTTTCCCTTACAGATACTGCGTTCTTATATCAAAATGAAGCGATCATCGGCAGAGTGTTGAATGAATACATCTCCAGCGGCAAAATTAAGCGAGAAGATCTCTTCATTACCACAAAGGTAATAACTGACTTTAATGGCCTAAAAATACAAAAGCGATGCTGTAAACAGTAAATGATTCACCACTAAGAATGTCGGCACAAGTCGAAGACCTGTAAATATTGAAGCAGGTGTCGGTCAGTTTCATTTCCGCAATCTCGTGTTTGGCAGTTCTCGGTACCAAGATTGTCCGGTTGATCGGACCACTCTCTCATGAAGTTTTGAAATTTATGGAAACGAGTATGATCGTCATGCGATAGGAAATTGTTAATTGTATGAGTCAGATGACGAATTAGAATGTTCTTTTTGTACACGATATAATGAGAAATTACTTGAGAACATGTAACGGAATGGTTTCTTTTTTCAGTTGCCGTTTACAGCCCATGCTGCAGATGATGTAGCGAAATGCGTGGAGATACAGCTTCAAGCGCTTCAGCTAAATTACATCGACCTCTATCTCATCCACTGTCCCTGCCCATTCGAGGTATGCTGTCGGCCAAAGTTTCGGTCGTTCACTTTCGCTCCTTCAGTTAATTCGGAAAGAACGCTCTGTCTTTATGTTGAATTAAAAGTGCTTGGTAATACTCTATGAACTAGAAGTCAATACAAACCGACAATGATACAAAGTGAATGTTATCAGTCATATTTAACTTATCATAAATTGTCAAACCTTTTGACAATTCACTGCACTGTGTTGTTTCACCTATGTATACATCGACTGGTCAAACTGGGCGTCACGACTACTGTTTGTTCAGGTCAGCGAAACACGCTGTTCCAGCGAAAATGATAACTTGATATGCTATTACACAAGCTTGTTTTTTGCCTAATATTTCAAAGACGGCGTGTCAGGTAGCAATGCGCAGTCATAGAAGACAGTTGCAGGCGTTTCTGGAGTTTAGGAGTTTTGAGAAATAGAGAAAGAAAAAAGAAATCGAAACCGATGCAGAAAAGAAACCAGACCGCAGAACTTTAGCAGACCTGCTTAAAGGACTCAGCTTTATTAGTGAACATTTTTCCAGCAACTAATTTTCGACCTGCATAATAAGTTGTAGTCGCTTGGCGAGAGTTCCAACGATGAAACATGACAGGTGAGACACAGTTTTGTAAACCAATCTGTTCACACCTGTAGGGCTACTTGTACAGGCTGGACTCGTGCAATTTGTTCGGAACAACTAAACCTGTCTTTTAATTGGTGATGGATACATAATTTCCTAGGAGCGCAGGTAGCGAAGTGGTTAGAGGGGCAATACAATACACATGTGGTCAACCTCGCGCTCCAGGGTCACCAATCCTTCTCTCTTCGAGTTTGGAAAATTGGTATCAGATCTATATGGAGGAATGACTCGATACATTGGAAGACCACCGTAAGTCATTGTATTGGCCAGATATGCATTCATTCATCTGTAACGATGCTTATTGAAGTCGAATACATAATGCATCCTTCTGACTGGTAAACGACAAGAGGAAGCTTTAACCTTTATCCTCTTATATATCTTCCTCGTTGTGATCGCTTAGTCAGGATTTAAGGAATTGTGCTTAATGCATTTCCAAGTCGTCAAACAACCACTGCAACCTTCTTTGGGTAAAAATTCTTTGGAAATTATTCAAGTTAAGCGTTTGCCGTCTGCACAGCCATTGTGCTGAAAGTATCGAGTATTGTCCTATAGAGACCTATAGAGATAGAGACCTCATCACAAAGCTATCGAAAAACGGCTCTTTTTTGCTGCGTAAAAGAAGCGAAGAGCAAGCTTCATAACGGTGATCTCATTCTCATTCAGTTCGTCTATCGATTAGTTATTGAGCTTCTTCACCTTTCCATTGCTTCCTTAATGACATCCAGGTGTCGAGTGGCTAACGATTACTTTCTGCAGAATAGGTCACGTAGTTTTTAGATCGGCTTATAATGCCACTTTCACCTGGTCGTCATCAGCTGCGGCTAGGCGTCCGCAACACTTTCCGTAATGAATACTCATATCTTCGGTATGGTAATTTTCAAGTCGTTGATGTTTTGAGTATTCAGAATCACTTTCCTGACTCGTGCATTGGTGACACTTCGTGCTGCTACCCTGCTGTACCTCCACGTTTGAACTCATGGAACAAAAAACTTTTTCGCTTAGTTACGAGCACCATTCGAACCAGTATAAAATTGCTGTAAATTGGATTATTCAAACACTATTTGTAGAAAAAAGAGTTCTGCAACGAATAAGCTTCAAAATGGCATACAAGAACAATGTAGGAAAAAATGCGCTAGTGGAATTCGCAACAATGAAATCCACTAATATTTTTGCACAAACATGCTTTACTAAGCGTACTAATATTATATAAATATAGAATATTTATACAACAATATTCCTCCATCAGTGTGCATGTGGCGCAGTGGTCGGGGGCACCCAGCAGCACACACGTGGAATCGATCCTCACGTCCATGGCTCACCAAGCCTTCTATCCTTCCGGGCTAGGCAAATTGGTACCAGAGTTGTCTGGGAGGATAGCAGAACTGGCTCGATACATCGGTTGGTTACCGCGAATCATTGTAAAGGCCAGATATCTTTATATGTTTCAATCACCTCCAAACGATGCTAAGTGAAGCGGAATGCATGGCACATCTCTCAGGGATTTATCAATGCCGAGAGCTTTATTCTTTTAATTATTCCTCCCTTGGCTTACCACCTTATCATGACTAAGGTGTTCCTTAGTATCGAAATGAAATGTACAGTGAAGTTTATTCCGCACCTCGGAAAACCCTAGCACTGGCTTCGAGATTCCAAATGGGTGAAATGTTTTGCAACCAATGAATCTAATAGAAATTTTTCGGGGATTCGCATAACCCCAGGACCAACGTTCTATTAGCCTCGTCATTGATTGATAATTCACTCTTTTCCTTCGTTAAGCAAACACAAGGTTAATAATACAGAATCTATTAATACACAATAGCTGACGTGTCGGCGATTTTGCCTTCTTCGGAATCGTTTTGTTCCTTGCAAATACTTCAGTTAGTTGGTGGAGAGCAACCGCACAGAGTGCGAGGGCCGTCAGTCCTTTAATTAATTAATCGGAGTACTTCCAAAGGATAAAAGGGCTCTGAAGAATGCGAAATCCTCCGAAAAATCAGCTATTGTGCGCTAAACAATTCCATAACATTAGTCTCGTATTTGCTTAACGAAGAAAAACAGTGGATTTTGCACGCACACCCAAAAAACTAGCAACACAGGCTGTAATTTCCCAGAACCGGATATTTGTTGACTTCGACGTTAATCACCACCTTTTTTTCTTATAAATCCAAGACAGGCCTCCTAAATATTAGAGGGATGATATTACATCAATTTGTTTTGATTTCTTTCAAAAACAGAAATACAAAGGGTACTTGGACATCCACTGAAGGCCTAAATATTGTGACTACGTCGGAAAATACATTAAAGTCTTTAATATTATCCTCTCAGTAAATTAACCATTCACTCTGGTAGGTGAGTGTTCCAGGCGACCAGTGATTAAAAACAAGGGCTTCATGGCCTCGTGCTGATCAAACCTTCCGTCTCTCTACGATCAGTATGTTAGTACTTTAGTACTAGACTTGTCTGGGAGGACAATAGCACTGACTTCATGCATCGGCAGGCTGCCGCGAAGCATTGTGTAGGTCGGAGCATTCGGTCACCCTTAACTATGGTTGGCGAAGTCTAATTCTTAGCGCATTTCTCAAGGATCGATCAACGGCGAACTATTTCTCCTCCTTTACACCATCATCCGGAATCCCAGTTAAGAGTAAATGTACTCCCAAGTATGTCCTAAAAGGAAACCAGCTGGAAGTTGACGGACTCCCTTGCATCAATGTGCGTTGAGACGGACTCCCTTGCATCAATGTGCGTCGATTACCTCTGCCGATAACCTTGGAATGCCAAGGCGGGAATATTCGGGATTATGGGAATAATGAAGCTCACGTAGCCAATAACTTGCCAGTTTAATGAAAAATTTCCGGAAACTGCAGAAACTTTCTTAGAGAGGCACTTATTTGATCAAACTACATTACTCTGTGATATAGGTCGACGTGGGTTACGACATGGTTTGAGCCAAATTGAGAGTGCGAAAGCTCTGACATGGTGTTCTCTTCCATGAAAAATAACATACAAGTCTGGAGAACTGGTATCCATTAGTAGCCAAGTAAAGTCAAATGGATAAAAACTGTTCGAAAATGGGAATTTTGAGCAACTTTAGTCATGGCACAACCGTTAAGTTACTATTCATTTAAATTCAGCGCAAGAGCGACAGCTTTCTACCGAACATTGTCAACGGCGTATTCGTACCGACTACGGTGGAGCACATGGAGACATGGAGAGCCCTGGAGAAACTCCATAGCGAAGGAAAGCTCAAGGCCTGTGTAGATTTCTATGTTAACAAAAATCTGACGGGCACAAATACTACAAAATTTTACTGTTATAGATTTCTAAAGCCCAAGTTTTGTTCAATATCGTGCTTTTTCCATATGTCTGGATAATGAGGAGCGATAAATCGGACCCATCAGAGACAAGACAAGACAAGACAAAACATATTTTTGCAAGACATATTTTCGAATACCTAATATATTTGACTTTCTAAAAGTTTATCTACGTCGGTCTTATATGTAAAATTTAGTTATTGTCAAAATCTAATGAAAGAAGGGGCGAGAATAGCGCAGTGGTCGTAGACACCCTACAGTAAATATGGGATCAATCCACGAGGCTCACCAAGCCCTCTATTGCTCCGGGGTTGGAAAATTGGTATCAGACTTGTTTGGTAGAATACCGGCACCGGCTCGATGGATCGGTAAGCAACTGAAAGTCATTGTAAAGTCCAGATATGCATGCAATCACCTCCAACGATGCTTAGTGAAGTCGAATACATGGCGTATCCATCAGGGGTTGATCGACGCTGAGAACTTTAACCTTTATTTTTTTTAATTAGTGGAAGAAACGAGACATCCCATAAACTCACAAAGAGCTTTCGTGCTTACCCCCTCACTTGCTTTTATTGTACATTAATCACTTCCACGCCAATCAACCCTACACTTCTGTTCCTAATGTTCGTCTAAAATCGTCTAAAATTCGCTTCTTCTTCTTCTTCTAGTGAATAGTTTTTTTTTTCTTTTTAATGTCACTTCACCAAAGAAAATTTCTGTAAATAATTCTACACATCTTATTAAGAAAGAAACGGAAACGACAAGAGCAACAAGGAGTTATCGTCAACCACACGATCCTTGGTGCATCATCAGTTTCAAGTCCACTGAACTACGGTGCATCACGTTAAATTTGCAGGGAATTCTCCAGCAAAAGATAGAACGCATCATGCTTGTTAGTTGGGTCAACAAGCCATTTCATAGTCCGAATCCATATTTACTGTTTAGTGGCTTCAAACAGTTGAAAAATGCATTTGTGTTGTCTGATAATTTTTCGATAGTTAGACCTGAGCTGACAAAACACCAACGTCAGCAACGCACTCGAGGTCCTGCTGAGCAAAATCTCGTTTGTTCAGTTACTTCGCAATGAGATATGCGGTTCATCTACAAAGTAATCAACTAAAACGAATAAAGAAAAGAAAAAAGCGGGCAAAAAATAAAAGATAAAAGAAAATAGCAAACAGTTCACAGATTCGAGCAACTTGGATTCTCATCGGGATATAATAGATTGAAAACAAGTAACCGAATATACATATGCCAGTTTATGTTATTCCTCCGTATCTTGTTTTTTTTTGCTTCCATTCATTAGATACTCTAACTTAAATTAGCTTTATTCGGCTAACGTTTTGACGTCTTCGTCTTCATCAGAGCAAATGATTGATCGGCTTGGATCATCGGCTCTGACGAAGACGGTATCGAAATGTTAGCTCAATAAAGCTAATTTGTCAATCTCTTGTAAGCTCATGAAGTTAAACACATGTGTTCATTATTTTACTACCGAGGTTAAATGACTGTCGGCTTATGAAGTACTGCTTTACTATAACTTACTTTGTTGCCTAAATTCATATTCAGTCGAAAACCTTTATGAACACAGATATCACGGCTTCACGACTTCGGTGTTCGTTTTTTCAGGCTTTGGGACTTTCGAACTTTAATGCTGAACAAGTTGAGCTCCTCTATAAACAAGCACGCGTGAAACCGGCAAATCTTCAGGTGAGACGTGACGCTTATTTCCAAAGTGGTTTAGGAGACAAAAATTTGAGCCTGTTCCGACACTTCGATTTTAAAAATCCAGAAGCCATTCCTATGTTGTCATTTAAATCCAAAATCAACCACAGATATGCAGTTGTATCTACTGAGACCTTTTTGCCCTAGCCTATTTCTCTCCAGTTACAGCTTAGTTTCTGAAACTTAGGTAGAATGCCACCTCTACTGGCCTCAGGATGAACTGCGTAATCTTTGTAAGAAGCTCAATATTTCATTCACTGCCTATGCACCTTTGGGATCACCCGGTAGAAAGGTAATACTATTTTATACGTTCTTCCTCACCACTCATGAATTCCATAAGATTTTCTTACAAATGGAGCTATATTGAAGTAGAGTAGAATTGTCGATTCTTCATCAGGTAGATATATATGAACAGCTGAAGTTAGTAGAATTGTAATTAATCATAGATCGCTATCTAGTAATCAGATTTGTTTTGGGCCGCTCATCCTGATGGTGTATGGCCCGAAGGTGATCCGATGACAGAGCCGATAGTAAAGAAGATTGCTGCTAAGCATAAGATAACTGCAGCCCAGGTGTGCCATTTTATGTCTACTAAAGTACTTTGGGAAATTTAATGATCGTAAAGGAGTTGACCAGCTAAAGAGTTTGAATTTGAAATGAAAACAGCAACAAGTTCTTACTTTATCGAATATGTAAGAGAACGAATGGTATCGATATTGGTGACTAAAGGGTATAGTGAAAAGATTCCTAACAGCACGTGACTACTCTATCTATGTTTTGCACCAGAGATACAGTTTACGAGGTAAGAGCGAGGCTAATTGTTAAAGGTTAGGTACTCTATAGACTCTACAGTCTTCGGTATTGGTGAAATGTCATATCAACTAGCCTACCCCATATCCTTGCAGTTGAAGAATCAATCCGCTTGGCAGTATTTAAGTCCACGAGTTGCTTCTCATTCTGAGTCTAGTCTTTTAAATCTTTTACTCGTGTAAAGAAGAAGGTCTAACCACGATGTTATCATACGCAACTCCCGTTCATTGTAATAGTGCAGTTAAAGTTCTTCTTCGGCTTGTGGCCAGATTGGATGTTCGCACAAAGGCGATGATTGGATGCAGTGTATAATTACGGTACTGTAAAGATTTTGAGGAGACAGAACTTTCCATTGGTGGCTATGTGACCATCGAAAGTCCAATAGGTATCTCCCACGTCCGACTTTCTATTAACCTCGGCATTGATGGAATAAGTCTTTTTACTTCTGTTTAGCAAATGTTCCAATAGGTATCTTTTTTCTTTACAGAATGTGGAACCACGTAGCAAGTACATGGTACAAGTATTTCAGCACCCTTAAATGCGTCCCTGCTGAAATGATTCCCGTGTTCGTTTCACTTTCTCGCCTCAAAACTCCTGGCTTCGTATTTCAACGGCGCCTTTTCTGTTCTTAAACGGGATATCTTCATGATTTTTCGCCGGGAGCCACTTCCTGCAAGGATTTATGGAGCGAGTCAGATTCAGCCTCATCAGATGTGTGCGCTAGCAAAAAGTTGATGATGAAACCGAAACTCCTGTTATGTAGACGCCGCAGACTGATGGCTAAGTGAAGCACCGGAACTTTACGTGATTTAACGTAATTTATACTGAAAAGAGCCAGCCGTCGATATTTTGTGACATCTTCCTTCGAACTGTAGTAAAGATCTCGACATTAAACGCGAGTACATCCCCGTCCAGTGATTTCCAAAGCGATCATCTAGAACTTTATTCATAACTTATACTTATATTCAGGTGAAGTTCTTCTGTGTTCCCAACTCCAGTTTTCGTGACAACGCATTCCTCCTTGGTGAGCGAACAGGTCACCATTACTATGCAGTCCTTTTGGATTAGAAAGAGGCTACCACCCTTTGTCTTTGTGAATACGTTTTAGCAGAACGACTGCAATCCTTCTACGTTGGTTTACTGCTACCTGGAATTCGCGCAGAAATATTGCTCTAAGTCTGAGCAATCTTACCGATTTTGCAGTACAGTACTACTTTCTAAGGTGCCTATTGTCGGCACAATATATTTGCGTTAATAATGACGAACAAGATCCACAGTTTAGAACTTATTGCGTTTAGAAAATAGTCTACGAAGTGACTCGTTTGAACTTCCAATACCAATATGGTGGCGATTCTTCGAATACACTAAAGGCCTTTGTGACTCCACTTAGTTGCTTTCAATATGTGACATAGTTATTGAAATTTTAAGCCACCAAAATCCTTTTCTTTTATACCAAGATGCTGCGTAACCCTGATAATGAAGACTTTTTAAAACACGTCACCAGATCTCACGTTCATATACAATATTTTGGGTTAATGCAAAGGTTCCGCTTAAGACGAAAAACATCAGCTATGCTTTTCCTAGTCTAAATTTTTGTTGTCAGTCGCAAGCTGGTGGAATAATTTACGCCGCTATTGTCCGATATCGAAGCGTTGCAAAGCAAATTTGTACCATCTATCTCTCCCATTTCCAGGTTCTTCTAAGGCATCTTACACAGCATGGAATCTCGGCAATCCCAAAAAGCATTAGTCCTGATCGGTATGTTGAGTGAAACAAAATCTCTTCCATAAAACAAAAAAGGCATCAGAAAATACACGTGGGATATCTGACGTCCTCATTTTCACGAATATTCCTGTGACCCATGCGGCCTGCAACACACATATTGAATTGATCCTTGGGCCCATGGCCCACCAAGCCTTCCATCCCTCCGGTAAATTGGTACCAGACTTGTCTGGGAGGATAGCAGCAGTGGCTCGATACATCGGTAGGCCACCGCGAGTCATTGTAAAGGCCAGATATGCATTCAATCACCTCCAACGATACTAAGTGAAGTCAAATGCATGGCGCATCCTTCAGGGATTGATCAGCGCCTAGAGCTTTATCGTTTACCCTTTATTCCTGTGACCCACAAAAAATTTAGACCTGAAATAGGAAGTTGCACAAGAATATATTTCCAGAGTGGTCGAAAATATATCCATATTCAATTGCAAGTTAAGTCCCGAAGAAATGAAGGAACTCGACGACGTCAAGACTCGGATACGGCTGTTCGTATTTGATTTGTAAGTTTTGAATGTTTGTTTGAACTCCAACCACCGCTAAGTAGGATGCATAGTACCAATCAGCCTTAAAAATCGAATGCCCATCGTATTCACTTCTCTTAATACTTGAAATATAGCACTGCCCTCTGTTTCAACACTCTTATGATGAGTATAATCGCAATTCAGTGCCTTCGGCCATCCATTCTTTCCTCATGACGACGTCGAGCAGACCCAAGTCCCTAGATCAGCGCTAAGACTGCACTGAGATGACTACCAAAGCAATGAGGATTTGAGGAATTTCCTCACGTATAAGTTTAGCTTCATAATTTGGCAATAAAGGCTAATTCTCAGTATACCAAAGAATATTGTACGCTGATGCGCACTCCAACAAAAAAAATTTGAAAATTTTAATCCTTACGCCAAAGCGGCTAGATCTCGTTGGTGTGTCCACTAGACCAAAAGTCATTTGAGTACGATCGAAGCGCACGTTAAAATCAAGATGTACTGAGCACCAGGCGTCAGAGGGCACGGAGTACCGGTTTCTTAAGGTCATTGTCCTATCACTCGGTTACGTAACGTGTCTTATTTTCTTGGACACCTCTTGCATGTAATGAAAAAAAACCCAATTCACTCCCTGAGCATAGCGTAGCTAGGTTTTGCACATCTTCAGCATGATTTTGTACGATATTTGAAGTGCATATTTGTCTTTCCAATGGTTTTTTAAATCCACCAAATCCAATCAAAATGGCTTTTCTCATGTACAGCGTATTAAGAACACCTATCCATGGCTTAGCTCTAGTATAGAATCTGCGTTCGACAAGCTATCGACTGACTACTTAAAGTCTACTATGAAACGCTTTGCGGCAAAGTAAATCAACAAAAATCGTGCACTTTGAAATAAAGATGTGTGATATGGAATATACTCTAGCGTACATATCGGAATTAATGCACACGGCACCGTAAGGATTCAGAATACTGAGTGCACCGCAATACAATAAAATCATGTTTCACTCGTAATGCAGTAATACCTAAAAAAAAAAAAAAAAGAACGAGCGGGAACCGAAGAAACCTCATCTATCTCCTTCGCGCATCAGAATTCACTCGATCAAGTGGCGAGAATTTTGAATTCAAGACATCTTTCTTACTTCTGTCACACTGGTAGTCATCTATAGTGTGGAGGCAGGAAACGTAAAAGCAATATTGCGTATCTCTACACCATGAGTAATCATTAATCGTATAACCACAAATAGAAGTATATCGTATTCTGAGTCATGCCACTCATACCAAGAAAAAATCTGGTTGGCAGCCGATGTGCCGAAAAGTGAAAAGTAAAATATTCAGAATGACCTTTCTCAACAACAACAACAACAACAACAACGACAATAACCGTAACAAAGCAAAGCAACAACGCGATGACATAAAGATAAAACCACTACAGATAAGAAAGCACATATCGTCATCTCCTGACTGATTCAAGACGCAGAAATCTTCACATGTTGTTGTCTTAGGCGAGCATTCTCACGTTACTTTTGTACTCCTCTATCACTGGTTGTACCCATTCATAATCAATTATTGACACATCGCTAGAACAGGTCGATTGTTTTACTCCTACTTTTACCACTTTTTCTAATTTCACTATAGTCTTCGAGAACAACTGGAAGAAGAGCGATTTTAACTTGAACAATTTTAGGCATGGTATTCCTTAATCTGTGTCATAATTCGCCTTTTTCACTTATTACGATCTATACTATCAGGTGCACAATTTAAAAGCAGTAATATTTCATTTCCATTCAGTCGCAAAAGCGAAACTGTCTAGTAGAGGGCTTACCTACACCACCAAGTGCATTAATAGTTCACAATGGATGCTATTTTCAAGTTCTCCAATTTAAAAGGCAAGCTTCGAAATGAATAAAAAACCACAGCAATTGAAGTAACCGTTGAAGCGCACAAAAACTGTTTAAGACAACTGCAAAAGTATTATCACAACGTAATGAAGTGTGGGAAAGTATTATTAAAGTATAAAGTATAAACGATTACAAAAACCACACCAATGGAACCAATCAGTTTCACTGATATCGATTATTCAACCACAACACTAAAATTTACACAGATCTTACCGCGCATATAGATCCGTAGTTCGGACGAGATCTGTGAACACGATATGTCGAGCACACGACTGAAAACGAATATGCTGCACAACAAATTTCCACTTATCATCAATTACGATACAAGCATTATAAAGCTGAGATACTTGCAAAATTCTGGACGGCAGGTGTCTGCAGTGGTCATCGAACGGGCTTTTACCTTTTCCGGGGCTAACACGTCCACCACCACACCATTCACGTCCTTTGTTTAGCATTTGTCTCAGCTGGTTTTTTATCCACCAGTTCCATTAGCAATCACCCGTCAACGGAATTGATGTGGGAACCCCAAATTATGATAGAGCCAACCACTAGCCAAAAATGGACGAGAAGCATTAAGATCGCGGGATTGTGCCCTACTTTTTGCACATTTTTTGAGGTGATCTACATCTGCAACTCAACGACAGCGTCAACAAAAACAGAATTTAGATTAAATGTTAAAAATATACTACCACGGCCTTAACACAAGCCTCAATTTGTAATCTCATATTGGCAGAATTGAGTGCCCACCTTAACACTTCCAATGGTTGGAACCAATTTTTCATTTGCAGTAACTACACTTTAGACCATTACTGCATCGGAAACAGTAGCGTTACAACAAACTTTCTTGTTCGGAAATGTTTCAGCATCAGACTAACTTGGTGATGGTGGTTTTAGCCTTAAGAACTGTGAGCATTTTCAATTTTAAAAAGTCCCTCATCTGACTATGAGACATCTTCAATGTACTTTGAGGATTTTCGGCAATCTCTTGCATTTCTCCAGTCGGTTTGCGTTAGTTCTGTAGGTCAACTGTTCTCCCCTAAGTAGACCATATACCCTGCTTTGAAGCACTTTTACTACCGACTGGACAAACGAGTGTGCTATTGAAGACATTTATCAACGCCGTGAAGGCCTACGTATCATTTTTGTTTAATCTGGTTCTTGAGAAATCTATGGATCCTCCAAATATTCAACGTTTACAAACTATATTTCCCCTTCAAAACATTTCCTCCGTGTTTCCAGCTCAATAACCTTCTGAACAATTCTCAATTGGTTTAAGCCACTATGTGAACATGCCCTCTCACATCCTAGAAACAAAGCCAAATAAATTCGGTCAGAAAAAACATTAAACGGCGCAAACACTAAAAATAAACAAGAAAATGAGACGAATTAAAACGGAAACAAGGAGAAGAAGTGTAAGTGGTGTTTCCACATTTTCCAAGCACCGTTTATATTTCTCCCATGTTATAGTAAACTCGAAGGCAGGAAAAAAAGACCTACGCGTGAAAGTCCTGAAGAGGGATGAACTTTCAGAGTCGTACTTGGCTTAACCAGCAATCGATATCGGTCCTCTTGCCGATCATATTCACAAACGTTCATAAATAATCCACATGCCAAAGCTTGCCTGAAAGTAGAGGATTCGATAAAATTGAAGCGCCAACTCACAAGGAGAAAGTGGACAGCAGGAATGTACCCTAGCGCTTAAAGGTATTTTGCGATGCCCATGGGACGTAGAGGCGCGTGTGGCACGGAGGCGCCCTGCAATACACACATAGGATCGATCCCTAAGGTCGTGCTCACCAAAGCCTTCCATCACTCCGGGGTTGTCGAATTGGCTCCAGAGTTCTCTGGAACGATAGCACCGCTGGGTCGATAGATCGCTAGGCCAACGCGAATCATTGTAAAGGCCAGATATACATTCAATCACTTCCAACGATGCCTACCCAGCGAAGTCTAATGCATGGCGTATCCCTAAGGGAGATTAACCAACGCCGGGAGCTTTATGGTTTATTATTTCATAACACGCAGAACAATACAGATGTAAACGGAACCTACCGCAACTTTTCTCGTTGTGCTCCACACGAAACCACACGCATGCCGCACTCTTGGGCGATTTCACGCAATTGCTTGCGCACCTTCAGCACCATTAAAAGGTTTTTGAAGTTAAGGCAGTTATGCTGACACCACTCCTAAAAACTCAGAGAGTGTAAATTGCAAACCTCATAAGCACTCTAAAATGACAAGCCTCCCACCTTTACAATATGGTTATTTTTCTTCTGCTCCCTTCTAAATGCCTGTATAATGTTCAGCACTGAGAGATGATCACTAGCGCTTACAGAAAACCTGATATGAGAAAAATGTTGACAACATAAGAATCACAGATAGAATCTAAATAATAGCATATTCCTACCAGATAAAACTTATCATGGAAGTGAACAGGAATGTGTCCTCAATGCGAAATTTGGCATAGAAGTTTCAAGACAAGAAATCATAGATATTTTAAAACAACGCATCTTAGCAAGTTTTTCCTAACGAATATCCCTCTCACGTCAAAAAATCTGGCCAATTAAACAAAAAGAAAATCAACGTTAGCGAAAACTTTGGCATAGCTTTGGACAGCATTGCAGATTTTGAAGTTACCAGATATGAAAAAAAACTACATATTGTTGGAAGAGAATCAAATCCACTCTCGTATACAAAACTTCCAAACGGTTAACCACCTCATCGTGACTGCGAGGATTTCCTGGGTATCGGGCTGCGATATACAGCGAGGCCAATAATCCCTGGTAGGGTCTCCCAGGCTGAGTTCGTCGTTTCCATGGGGAAGACTAGTTAGGAGTAAACCAATACCAGGATTCCGCACCATCCTTATGTCAAACTACTCGCATAATGGCTAATCTCTCTTTAATTCGCAACGGCGACTACCTATAGTGATGACAACTTGAGGCAGACTTTGGCTAGGCTGATCTCGGCACTCCGGGGAACCACAATGGCTACAACTGTAGAACTCCGAAAAAATGGAGATTATGCTGGGGTCCGCACAATTAATGAAGATGGCCATTCAAGGTATTGCGTATGAGGAAAAAAAAAGTTGTATGGTGTTGTGAGATATGCACGCATTTATGCTGGGATAAAACATATTTATTGGTGGATTGCCTCTAACATTTCTACACAGGAATTCTTCAGTTTCAATAAAGGATTTTAGAGACACCTAGGAAAGACACGCATTTTCAATTAATCAAATGAAAGGCAGAGTTGTAAGAAGAATTGGGTGCTAAACTTTAATTACACGCTAAGAAACAATTCCGATTAATGACTGCAGCAAATGAGTAACTTACTTCTGGATACTCTACCCACTTCTATTCAATGAACACCAAACAGTATTATGTAATCCTGAGATATTAGAGAGTTTCATTTCATAAAATGCAATTGATGCATAATGTAATAAGAGAAAAACCTTTCTCTCACTTACCGAGCCCGCATTCGTTCAATTTCTTCGGCCTCTCCCTGACTAAATTGATCAAAGACGGTTTCACAAGACAAGGAAGCAATAACTGTTAGGGCTTCTTCCAAACACGACAATTCATTAGCGATCATCAGAACCCTGGCTTGGAACTCCATTAAAGCAAAAATCCGGTAGCACTTAAGCACAAAATTAAAACAAAAACGAATATGTGTTCTTTCATTGATACGCTAACACGAACTTGATAAACAACTTTACACCGTTAACGCTTCAGCGCCTTCGCCTTTCTCTTAACCGGCTTGCTCCGATTCGATTGTTTACAGTTCTTGCTTCTTCCAATGTGCGTCTTCGCGATATCATCGGGTGAAATCCAATGAAGCAGCGATCCATAGGATCAATCCGGCCCTAAGGAAAGTGAAGGTGCCGAAACGTTTGCCGGATAAAGCTCTTTATCGTTGTGTTAGTTTGTCAGTGGAAAAACACATGCTGGCTTGTCAAACCGACCTTAAAGGAAAGTCGATTTCTGAAAAAGTAAATATACTACTTCAGGCGATTTTATAACCTTCGCAGAAGAACAGGAAAAATACCTCGCTTGATCAGGAGGAATAGGAAACTTGCATAACGTTTTTCCTACGGGAGTCAATACCATATTTTTTCCTTCTATGGTTGCAGCTCCAAGAGCCTAAATGACATGACTGCAATGAAAAACTAAACGACAGCAGACCATACATACTTATTAGAATGCTAAAACTAAAACTAATTAATTCCAAATGATGTTGTGATCACTATTTAATGTTAGTGCTGAAAACACAAGAGATTATAACAAGATTGATTTTATTGCAGTTAAAGCTTCCACGTTATCATCGACAGAAACGGATCACCGCACAGCTTCTAATCAATTTCAATTCATCCAATTATGCGAAAACCTACATCGTATGAAAAAAAGCAGAAGAGTAAAGCTCTCGGCGTTGATCAACCTTTAAGGGATGCGTCGTGCAATCAACTTCATTGATTATCATTGCAGGTGATTTAATGTGCATTTGCCCTCTACAATGAATGACCCTCGGTGGCCTACAGATCTATCGACCCAGTGGTGCTACCCTCCCAGAAAAGTCTGGTACCAATTTGGCGACCTCGGAGTAATGGAAGACTTGGTGAGCCACGAGCTTAGGGATCGATCCCATGGGTGTATTGCAGGGCGCCTCCAGCCACCGCGCTACATCAGCTCATATCGTAGGAAAAACCGCTGTAAACACTAAATTGAAAGCATCACAACTGAATAAAATGGGAGGTGTCAAACACTGGCCGCAAAAACCTTATTCCAAACGAGATAGATGAAGAAACTAACCAGAAGCTCCCGTTCCGCAGCCACTAAGCTCTCTTGGTCAGGTTGTTGGATAAGCTTCAGCTTTCGTGGTCGTCGAAGTCCTAACGCCAACAATTCCAGTAGCACCTGGACAAATTTACTACCCTTAATCCCATAATCAAGACTAATTCTGTTCCTGTTAAACATTGCAAGGAAACCCATGCGAAGGAAAAACTTAGAAAAACACAAAAAAACACTTAATGGGAAATATTCAAACCTACTGCTGACAAATTACTTCGAAGAATTTCAGGAACACTACAAAGCTCCAGTTTTTCGAAGTGTTGGAATGGATAAAGGCTAAAAATGCTATTTAAAACAGAAAGTCTCAAGTTGCAAAAAATTTCACAGCAGAAGCTAGAAGAAGATATAACAAAAATGAGCAGCGCTACTACATCAGTACCGGTAGCACTTTCCAGGGGCTTCACGACCTGCTCGACCAGTTCTCTGTATCGCTTGTGCTTTGCTCACATCATGAACTCGTAACACATCTATGCGATCGCTAGCAGTAAAATACCTTAAGCATTGCAGACAGAGAAGATCACATTCTGAATGTTAAAGTTTTCCCATTTTAAAAACACGGTTGAAATCGATCATCGATAAACAAACGACGAGAATCGAAGAAACGGCTGAACATTTGTCTTCTTCAGCTTTACAAACCAAAGGAAATAATTATAGACACTATATAAGCCAGTCCTCCTATCGGTTCACCGCCTCGGCTGGGTGTTATTGGGCGTCAAGCTGCGACCCACAGTAGGTAAACCAGCAAGATTCCAAAAATAAATGGAAACTATGCCGGGGCCTGCAAAACCAGTGAGGACGAGCCATCCAAGTATCCAAGTAAATAAGCATGTTAGCCACTCAATGGATGTGTATTTATTCGCAAATAGTATGAACAAATAATAGAATTATTTCAAACGCCACCTTGTTTTAACTTTTCCAGAATCAATCACCACACGTACTCCAGGTATAGTAAGTGAAGTTTCCGCAATATTTGTAGCTAGGACGACCTTTCGATGACCCTATAAATAACCTACTTGGATGAAAAATATAGTCTCGAAATGCTCTGAATACCTGGACGTTATTCGCTACACTACATTCCGGAAGTGGAAATTAAAGACGCTCAAGCGAAAACCCGAGTAAGTTTTCTAATAATAATAGTCTTTTATGCAAAGATACGGGCTTTCAAAAAATTGTAATTAAATGCTGAAGAACGAACCACTGGTGGCGGTTCGAAAGCCTTCAATTGTGCCACGCTGCTCAATGCAGCAAATAGAGGAACAGGATAGATAGGATTCTCAAAATGCTGGTTCAACTCTCGAAGCTTTTTTGCGGCGCACTCGATTTCTTCTCTTCCAGTTAGAAACACAAGGAAATGATCACTATAATTAGATACTGGAATATAATTAAAAAATCTCGCAAGATGTCGGACAAACCGTAAGACGTAAGACAAATCACAAGCACAGCTATTTAGCTCTAAAAAAAAGGGGTAGAGCTGTCGGCATTGATCAATCCGTGAGGAATGCGCCATGCATTCGATTTCATGAAGAATAGTTGGGAGAATGAATGCATACCTGGCCTTTACAATGACTCGCGGCTAACTACCGATATATCAAGCCAGTGCTGCTATCCTTGCAGACAAATATGGTACCAATTTGCCCACCCCGGAGGGATAGGAGGATCAGTGAGCCTTGGGCGCCGAGATCGATCCCATGTGTACTGTAGGGCACTTCCGACTACTACGCTACACGCCTCCCACTATTCAGCAAGAAAGAAAATTTAGGTCAGCATACCAAAGTGGCTCCTGTTGGTGAAGATCCTTGATGCATACAAGGCTATTGAAGACATAGTCCGAGTTTTCAGGATTAAGCTGCGCGTGGAAAACCTGTACCAAAGAATACAGCAAGAACATTGATTAACATTACAGAGTCGCAAAACTTGCTTCTTCTAGAGGCATACCTCAACAGGAAACGTTCGCCCTTTTACTATGAAAACTGGTGCATCATTAAAATACCAAGAAAACAATTTGGCTTCCAATGTAGCAGACATTATGATAATACGAAGTTTATGTAGATTAGACTCATTTCGCTGACGTTGGCACAATCGTAGCACATCGAAAAAAAAAGTTATAAACGCTCAAAACAGTTTTCGAAGGCAAAACATCTAAAAAAAAAAAGTGATAAAGGGCAAAGCTCTCTACGTAGACCAATCCCTTAGGGATGCGCTATATATTCGACTTCACTAAGTACAGTTGGAGGTGATTGCATGCATTCCTGGCCTTTGCAATGACTGGCGGTGGCTTACCGATGTATCGAGCCAGTGCTGCTACCCTTCCAGACAAGTCTGATACCAATTTGCCAACCACGGAGAGATGGAAGGCTTGGTGGACCAGGGACGCAGGAATCAATCATGTGTATTGCAGTGCGACTCCGACCACTGCACCGTATGCGCCCATTTTAAAAAAAACAAAAACATATTTATTAGAACAAAACTAAAACCTCGAAACCAAAATTAAACTTCAAAAACTAGAAACATAAACTAAAACATCCTCACTTAACAAAACGTCAGTGTGAAGGCTACGTTCATGAGCCTCATCGACAATTATAGTGTTGTACTCTCTCAAAAGAGGATCATGAATAGCTTCTCTGAGTAGAATACCATCGGTAAGATAAGAAATCTGCGTAGTCTTCGAAATCTGCTTCTCAAATCGAACATGATATCCGACCTATATGACAATTTCTTACTGCAATTTTTCACTGTTGGGTATGATGCGAAATACAACCACAATGAAGCAGAGATATTCGCAAAACGTGGACTCCGGGCTAGATCAAACCAATATTTCCCTTTACAGGAACCGCGTATTACACATTGCACCACAGAGGCTCTTGCTTGGCGTTTCCCTCAGCTACTTTTCTACCTAATGCTGAAATCAGCAATCACACGCCAGCGGGATTGCGGGAAGCACAAATCAGCATTGTACCCAGTCATGGTCAAGCTAAGGCCGTAGTCGAAATCACAAAAAAAGCAATTCAGTTTTTCGTTTTTACAGTATTCACCTTGATAAACTTCGCACGAGAACGAAATGCACAATTTCTACTCTGACAAAGAAGCTACTTGCCTGTTGTCCCACTGAAGTATTCATCTCACTAGCTACCCGATCTGCCAAGGAAAGGGCTGCTAAACGACGGGGCTGTGTGACCCCGATACGGCCGTTTCTAGCTAGCCCAATGCGAACGCAATACTGAAACTTTGAAATGTAGGAACTAGTGAACTTGTTTCCATGCGATGAAAATAACATTATCAAAAGAAAAAACTAGGAAGACAAAGGAATTTAACCTTGGGGTATAACATGACATGGCAGCTAAGACGGGCATTTAAGCCACTTATGAGAACAGATATTCAGCTTTTTAAATTGACAGGTTTCCCACGCACAAACACATACATACGCATATATATACATTATATATGCATGTATACATATACATAAAAATAAATACATATGTACATTTAAGGAGGGGGAATAGCACGGTGGTCGTGATGTCCGTCATCACATTCATCGTGTTAGTTCGATGCTGCTCCCGGACAGCCAAGCTTCTCATCCCTCCGAGATCGGGAAATTGGTACAGAACTCGCTTGGAGAAAAAAAAAACCATTCTGCAATCCAACTCGGAGCGCTCCAGCCTGGCTATCTCGCGCCTCCAGGTAGAATTATTCGACTAGCATTCTGCGATATTCAAGATGGAATGGAAATCCTCAAGCAGCAACGGAAGCCACACGTAAAAGTTGGAATACCTTCGGGACAACGGTTACGAGGCAACGAATCGAATGTGAGAAGTGCTAGAATCTGCACAATAGACATGAAGATGGGACATATAGAAATGAAAAATATTTACTTACATGATCTCATAACCTGGCCCCTCCCAATGGTTTACCTCATCGTGGCTGGGAGGTGTTTTTAAGTGCCGGACTGCGATGTACGCGGGGGGATTCGTCAACATAGCAGGGTCTCCCAAGCTGAGTCCGGCGTTTCCATCAGGAAGCCTAGCTAAGAGTAATCCAATACTAGGATCCACCACCGTCCTGGTATCAAAGTCGCATGGTGCCAAATCTTTCTCTGATCCACAAGGACTGCGACTGCCCGTGGTGGTGAAGACCTAGGGCAGACTTTGGCCAGTCTGACCTCGGGATTCCAGGGAATCACAATGGCTTAACAAGAAAATCTCCGATAAATGGTGATTATGCTGGGGCCCGCACAACCAGTGAGTACAGGCCGTTCAAGTGTCAAATGCATAAACTGGTCATCTTGCGAGGCTGATGCGAGGTTGGTTTAGGTCTTAGTTGTCGTTGTCTTGTTGCCGTTGTTGCTGTTGGTGTTGTGCTGTTAGGAGAGTCCTACCCGTGACATCACGGCTCTGAGGAAGGCGAAATCGACGAAACGTCAGCCATCCACCACCACCACCATCACCACCACACCATTAACAACAACAACAACAACAACAACAACAACAACAACAACAACAACAACAACAACAACAACGAAGACCTACATTAACCTCGCATCATCTAAACAAGATGTTTATAAAATCATATAAATAAATATATTAACTATCTATGCCGAGGTTTATAGAAAGTCGGTCTTTTGAGTTATTAACACCACACACATGACACAAAACCCTTTAGTTTTGCGTCCAAGTGTTAATGTGACATTTCATCAAAACAGTAAATGAATAGGATTTATGCAAAGACACAGCGGTTTCACATACCTGTGGCACTTGCGTGCTCTTCCCGCAGCCAGTTTCTCCAACGAGTATCACGGTGTCATTGTTGTGGATTCTCTCCATGATCTGATATTCCACATCGTGAATGGGCAAGTGCGTCCTATTTGCGATATCCTATAATGTTGAGACATATTTTTAAGTGGTTAGATAAGGAGACTTCAATTATTGCAGTAAAATGATCTGGACCTTCTTCAACCTCATCCTCGACAATGGCAGCTCTTGGCCATTTTGACCAAGCAAACCATCTGAAAGTTGTCATTCGCAAACTCTATCATCCGAATACATTTCAATGGCTCAAAAAATAAACTTCAAACCTTAAGCACTGACATGAACCACGTCACAAACCTAGTTTCCTCTTGAACTCATTGCCCTTTGAGTCACACATGTTAGCATCGAACAAAGCTGTTGTGAACTAGCACAATAATGCGCCAAACTGGCTACCTTTCCTGCATTTGCGGTCACCGCAATGCTCTTACGACTAAACTTCTGCAATCGGTGGTAATTGTGCCGCAACAACTTTGGGTCTCGCTAGATCTGCAGTTTTGCGATACTATTCGTCGATGCGACTTTCTCTTTGCAGTGGACATGTGAATGGGAGTTTAACATAAGTAGTACATTCGAATTTTTCTTAGAAAGAGTACTGATCCTTCTATCGCTTTACCGCTTCATCGTGGCCCGGAGGTGATCTTGGGTGTCGCGCTGCGATGTACACTAGAGGGATTCTTTCTCCCAGCGAGATCTTCCAAGCTGAGAAAGAGTTCGGTGTTTCCACCAGGAAGCCCAGCTAAGAGTAAGTCAATACTAGGGTCCACCACCGTCCTGGTATCAAAGTCGCATGGTAGCAAATCCGAGTCTGATCTACAAGGGCGGCGGCTGCCCGTGGTGGTGAGATATGAGGCAGACCTTGGCCCAGCTGACCTTGCGACGCCAGGGAATCACACTGGCTAAACTAGCAAAACTCCGAATAAATGGAAATTGTGGCGAGGCCCCGCACAACCAGTGAAGAAGGGCCATCCAAGTATCCAAGAGTACTGGTAGTAGAACTGGGTTGTTTTATATATACCGCGCCAGCTTGGAGCAAGTGTGATAAAGAAGGCAAGGTAGCAACCTCTTTTATTGTTACTTGACCTATCGTCGCATATTGCGCAGATCTCATCATTGCTTATTTTCTATCCATCTTCTGTACACATTCGACGAAGGTCCTCAAATTCTCACTGAATCTGAATGCTGATTGAAAATTTTTGTTCTTTGTGATTATTGTTGAAGGTTTGTCTAATCATCCCTTCCTGGAATCTCAAAAAACTGTGCGATGGCGTTCCCACATCTTCATCCAGAGTTTGTGGATCATGCGAAGCGAGCAAATGGAACACAAGTCTGCTACAAATGGTTCGATCACGAAGGAATTGGGCTTGATTGGACTAAGTGGGATTGAAACAGGGACTTGCATGTATTGAACGAAAGATAAACGAAAATAAATAATAAACACTTAGTTTAAATTTGACCTGTGAAGAAAGTGCGGTAATCGGTGAAAGTCGTTTCACTACGTGTTTTCCTTTGCATATACCCAGTGCGGATATGAATACTTTGTAGCAGCTCATTAGAGTTTTATTTGCCACTGGTTGGAGCCATTTGAACCTAGGTAGAAGTAACCTTCTTTTCACAGGTTATATAAGAGGTTCAATTAGATGCACCTGAGCGTATGTTCTTCAAAAATCGATATGCTACGCATGGGAGACCACTTCATTTCTGCAACTATTTGTTCTCTAAAACAGTGTTGCCAATATAGTAACCAACGTTTTTGTTCATTGGAGCCCTGAATCCCAATCATTTTCACGTCTAGGAGATGGGCTCTATTGAAACAAAGAGCTGTGAAGGCGCACTGGTTTAATGCCGCACTTGACCAGCAAAACCGTCATTCTTTTACCATCAGCAAATTCGTTCAAGACTTGTCTTCGAGGGAAGAAGAACCTACTGCGACATTGGTAAATTCCACCTACGATGCTCAGGTGGAGTCGAATTCAAGGCGTATCCCTCGGGGATCGATCAGCGTTCAAAGCATTGAACTTCTAAACTATTCACTGGACGTGTGAACCATTGTCGTTGGTCATTTCTCTGCCAGTGGCAGACATTGTGGTCCTTGGTGCATTCTATCGACTTTTCGAGAACCTTTTTCTGCTTTATTAACCTTGGTAGCTCCATCATACGAGTACAGAAAACTCATAGCCTTTTTCTAACTATGAACCCGACTTTATAAAGTCATTTGGTGCTTCATTTTCCTCGATGGTGTCGTCAGATGGAGTATAGAATGGTCACAGGTCACACTGCGGTAAAAAAGAAGCTGCTTTGCTGTGCAGAAGAAACACCCAACAGAGTGTTCATCTTCACCAATTATTCTTACTGTATTGAAGGTCTTCAGTTTTGGTTATTCAACCGAGTATTGGATCGTTGTCCATTATTTCACACCGATTAACATCTTCAAGAAAAAAAAACGTTGTTGGTGGTAGCGCGTGGTCTATGATATTTATCGTTCTCAAAGATCTCACAATGGGCAGAGAACTTTTGAAGAAGCGTTGTAGAGTACCGTTTCTGCCTGGATGGAGCGATGACATTGTGAGCCATCTCTGCCACTTTAAGGAGCACGTATGGCGCAGTGGTCGGAGGCGCCCTGCAATACACATTAGGCAATTCCGTCGTCCAAAGTTTATCAAGCCTTCCATACCTCCCGGGTCGGCAAATTGGTACCAGACTCGTCTGGGAGGATAGCAGCATTGGCTCGATACAACGGCAGACCACCGCAAGTCATTGTAAAGGCCAGATATGCATTCAATCACCTCCAATGGTGCTTAATGAAGTCGAATGCTCGGCTCGTCCCCAAGGGATTGATCAACGTCGAAAGCCTTATGCTTTTTATCCTTACAGAGAATTTCGAAATTTGCTCGGAATCTGGCCTTCTAAACTTTTTATTTCAGCGGATTAAAATTAATGCTAAGAAAAGCAGAAACGAAAGCGTTTATACGCAAACATAAAGCAAAGCCGCTTTTGAAATTAAGTCTACTGCAATTTATTGGTTATTAATGCGGAGATTAAATGGTAGTTGTTTGAAAACCTATTGCACAGCTTTCAATCGTAAAGTGCTTTCATTTAAAGCCAAGATGTACCAGTTCCATTTAAAATTTGTCATGAATGAAATTTTTATCTAATTGTTTGAGGAAAGTGTGTGCCGCCTAAACACCGATTTAGCTTTGGGCTTCGTCTCTGTGTTAAGGAGCAGTTGCCTGTAGGTTTTTTCCTAGTCGCCTAGTAGGTTTTTTCCACTTAACGAACTCAAATAGCGTCTTATTTTCGTTTAAGGTATTCATAAATACGGCCAACTATCAAGTGTGTGCTCTTTTCACTTTGCACTAAGCACCACTAGATATTCAGTCGACAACGGACTTTGTCCAGTGGTAACATGTCACTGGATCACATTCACAAAGGTCAGGTGTCTGTTCCATGTGAATTGCGACATCTCCGCATGTATGGTGACGTCTTCATTCTTTGATCGTTAGCGAAGTCGGATTTTCTCACTCTCTCTCTCTCAGTCATTCATGTCATACGGGAGACTCGTCACATCTCCATCTCAAGTTGCTCATCACGTGAGCTCTACATTCCAGATGCAACAGAGCTGGATATGTCCGCAGCGCTGACCGAGCGCGTTGAACATCAAAAACGAATTCTTCCAAATAAATATAAGTCGTTTTCTGCTTCTTTTATGCTTAGTAGAATGTATGATTCTGGGTGTTCCAACCATGTGTACTTTGGGCCTCAACAGTGCAGTGTGTAATACGTGAGCCTCCGGAGAGCGTAATCACAAGTTCATAACTGACCAGGGCTTCCGAGTTTTGTACATATTTTTCCGCTATCTTGGCTATGTGTATCTTGCTCGAGAATTCAAAATATTAACAACTAGGCTGCAGAGCTGACCATGAGGAATCGGCATCTTAGGTAAATTAAAAGACCGCAGGAGTGAATTAGTAAAAATAATGTATAGAGCTGTTCTTAGCTACTTCCTCGTCTTTACGATCTTTCTGACCTCAGCGTACGACCCAGAAACGTGGACATTTGATAAGAAAGATGAAAGCTCTGTCAGTGTTGTTTAGACCGTTTTGGTGACGGCAATGCTGGGAGTATCCCATTTCTTAGAATTGACAGCGGGAGTTCGAAGTTCTGAGATCCGTCAAATGCGAAAGAGCATAGACACAGTGTTACATACCAAGATGAGTCAAAAATTAGTTGGGATGAAAATGTGGCGAGTGTTAACAACAATATTTTGAAAAGAACTGTTGTAGATGAAATTACATGTGATATTAAACATTCAATGCAGTCACCACCGGTGTGTTGTTCATAATTTTGAAGGCACTCAACGAAGTGCATGATACTCTATTCCGGGCAATCACAACCAGATGGACAGTGTTAGCATGTGGCTGACACGAATGGCAATATTTTTGGCAGTTGTCGATTAGCAGGAGATAAGCGATGCCTTTTCATGCACTGATGGAAACTAACTTCTTTGCTCTACAGAAGCGTCAGCGAACACCATTATTGCAAGTAAGCACTTGCCAGGTTTTCCCACAAAAATCATGAGAGAGAGAGAGTCGAAATCCGAATTACTTTGAAAGAAATTTTATTCACTTTCCCTAACACTACTATCTCAGTTAAAAAGGAGTACTGGCAGAAATCGTTGAATTTGCGTTTTTTTTTGTACAGCCATAAAACGCTTAGTGGTTTGTCAAATTGTCTTGATGTAGAATGCTTCTGGGTGTCGTCCTGGAGGAAGCACACTCCCATGAGAATGCTAGGAACAACTGAGGGGTTTGAAATTGTCGTCCGGAAGCCCTGCTTAGAGTAATCATAGGTTATGCCAGAGTCTGATGGGAGAGGATATGCAAAACAGGTGGGTCATTATGTTGTTGTAAACTTCGGCAATAGTTGTCTCTCATGCTCAAAATGACATCCCGACTTTCAATTTCCTTACTCTTATTATGCAATAAAAATAAATTACACCTAAGCTTATAAAAGCCAGTGTTGTTTTCACTATAGAGTATGTTTGAAACACTAAATTTATTTGACGAGAGTAATCTCGTCAGACACTAATACACCCCATTCTTCAGGTTGTAATTCAAATGGAAAGCTGTGTAATCATTTCCCTGGAAACTATGAGCAGGAAGATCGGTGCACGGTAACTTAATGAAAATATTGTTATCAACGAAAAACGAGGCTGTTGTGAAAAGCCCGTTGTCTACAGCTTTTCCTTTCTATTTAAAATCATGTCGGATTTCACGAGTTATCGAATTACATTGGTATACATGACAGCACTGATATCACTGTTACCCGTAGAGCGAAACAACAAAGTCACTGCTGCGATTCCACCATATTCACGGCTTCTTACATCGTTTAATTGTCGAAAAACTGCCATTTATGGCCAAAGGTGCCAGCAAGTCCGTAACGGTAGGAAATTAGTCATCTTCGTGGCGGTAGTTAATCCAAAGTAGGAGTCCATGTAACATGTGGATGAGCGAAAACGGGGTTCCTACTGCCACACGGTTTAGTTCTAAATCAACAATGGAGATGTTCTACACCAATCCATTTCGATCATTGTATAACATAATGTTGCAGCCGATTCCTTCCAAACTAAGTAACTCACAAATAGAAAATAATTATCACAATCCATACGCTGGCATAAGCAAAGTACATCATCACAATAGTTGAGCTATGGCACTAATTTTTTTTTCCAATGCGACTTGTTTACTTTGTTCTTAGCGCTAATTTCTGAAGATTGGTTTCACGTACATGTCGAAGTTTCTAGATGACGCTCGACTGATTCAACTATACGGACTGCAAAGAAACTTGGTTTCATAGAACAAAATGAATTCTATCGATGCAGTGCATCGGATGTTAAAGCTGAAAACGAATGGGCCACGCACCAGGGGATCGTTAGAAGGTATTTCTAGGCGTTCTTTTTGCTGTTAACATTGTCATCTGTATCCCTTCAGCAGAAACAATTTGTGAAAAGTTCGGCGAAAGAGACGAAATGTAGGTCTGCAAATAAGTTCAAAGTCCCATTTCGTAGAAAAAAAAAGTCTGCTCTGAAGAAGAACCAATTGTGATTGATGGTTATCCTACTACGATCATTAGGGCTAGCGTACGTTCAGTCGCACAATGAACCTACAAAATCGCTTGAGGAAGGAAAACAGCAAGTCCAAAGAAACCGAAATTTTAGAAAAGAAAGCTTAATCTCTACTTGATTGCTTATTTCTTACGCATCTCAAAATAACATATTGCGCATAGGCACTTCTTTCGTTCGATTCGGTTCCGCGCATCCATCATCCACCAAGCTGTTCGTATTTTCGTGTAAGTCCAGCTGATACTAGATGACAAGGCGACAACCAAAATCTTCTGCAAGAATTTCTAGCATTGGCTTGGTTATTAGAGATTCCACCGACTTGGAGTAGTTTAAGCGGTGGTCATTTGCGAACAGATCTGCTGAATGTGCTAAATAGGGTCGTTCTCGTTTAAACCCCTTTAAATTGAAAAGTAGACTTCTTAGCAATGCTATTCTGGGCCAGTGATATCTCTAGCATTCAATAGGTTATTTGACCTGTCCTGAGTACGAAGAAGTCATCACTTTGTAACGCTCTTTTAATTCAGGTGTTACCGCAAATTTTCGTGCCTTCTATTCATGCTAAAGTGATCATATATGTTTTTTCTCTCTTGGTTCCCATGGTCCCAATCGAAATCTCCGTTTTGAAGTAGTTGTAATACAAATCGTTGATAATTTCTCTTTTCGTTGAAGAAGTAGAGCTGAGGGGTGGGTATGTTGTCGTCTTCCTGTTATCGAAAAACCGGCACCAGAATTGTCTGGGAGGATGAAACTAGCCCGGATTGGCATATTGGTAGTCTACCACAAGCCCCTGTAAAATTCAGATTTGCATCCTCTCATCCCTTGACCTCTTTTCCAATCGCATGGATTGCGCCCATTTTAACACACATTGCCTGGAATTTTTTCAAACATTCAGAAAGAAAGTTTTTGCCGAACCGGCGCAGTATTATTTTTTACTTTAGAAATATACGGTAACCTTCCTAACCGTTTACCACCTCATCGTGGTTGGGAAGTGCTCCTGGGTGTCGACTGCGAGGTACAGAGGAGATTCATTCCTTCGGCAGGGTCTCCCAAGTTGAGAATGAGTCCGTCATTTCCATAAGTAAGCCTAGCTAAGAGTAATCCAATACCAATATACCAGGATTCACCACCCTCCTGGTATCAAAGTCACATCGTGGCAAATCTTCCTCTGTTCCACAAGAGCTGCGACTACCTGTGGTGGTGACGACCCGGGGCAGACTTTGGCCAATCTGACCTCGGGATTCCAGGAAACCACAATGGCTTTGCCATGTGATAGCAAATCTCAAAAAAATGGAGATTGTGCTGGGGCCCGCTTAATCAGTGAGGACGGGCTATTTAAGAGTCAAGTATCAAGTATATACTGTGACATGGAAGCACTGAGGTTTTATTTGTTAATAAAAATTCACATACCAGGATCGATTAGCGTCGGTATTGGATTATAAATTTGAATAAAAATTAAATTTTTGAAAAATTAACGTTTTAAAAAAATGGTGCCGGCAAGATTTCGACGGCAATTTATTAAAATGCCTTGTTTCATTGATACGTTAACACGAGATTGTTACCAAACATTTATTCAACTAACGTTTCGACGTCTTTCTCCAATTCCTCTTTCGTTTGCTCCAATGAAGAAGATTCGAGTCGACACGAAGGAGAAAATACCATATCGAGAGGATAAACGACTGCGGACCATCGACTGGAATCCTTGGCTCTGATGAAGACGAAGACTTCCAAACGTTGACCGAATAAATATTCGGTAAGAGCCTCGTAGCTAGCCTGCCAATGAAATGCCGCACAGTCGTCATTCACACCGAAGTTAAATGAAAGTCGGCTTAAAGTAAAAATAAATTGAAGCTTTGTGGTATGAGTTGTGTTTCATGAGCTACGGTGTTTTAAAGGCTTACAGTTTTAAACATGAAATACAGAAAAATTTTTGTAATAGGTGGAACAGAGTTGCATGTGGCATACTGGTCGGAGGCGCCCTGCAACATACACGTGGAATTGATCTCCGAGCCCATGTCCTACCAAGTCTTCCATCACTCCGTAGTTGGGAAATTGGTACCAGAGTTGTCTATGAGGTTTGCATCACTGGCTCAATACATCGATAGGTCACTGCGAGTCATTGTAAAGGCCAGTTATGCAATGAAGTCGAATGCATGGCGCACCCTTCAGGGATTGATCAACCTCCAGAGTTTTATCTTTTTTTAATAAGTGAAAATTGTTTCTAAATGCAATAAACCTATAATAATTTAATTCACCTCGACAGAATTTCATAACTCCTTACTTTGGCTAAATTCTTGGAGACTGGTGGTTCAGTTCTTACTAAGCTAGCTTGCAAATCAACTAGTTCTTTAAAAAAAAAACATACTTGTTTGTTTGCTGCGAATTCGGAGTTTGTGGAATTTTTTAGCATAAGGCATTCAGTCTTCTCTTGAAAACTTTTTTCAAGAAATAAGTGTGTCATAGTGGTCGACTCAATTCAAGCGAATCGCTTAAATACAGCCAAACGAGACCGAATGGTTAGAATTATTTTAACTCAAACCCTTGCAAGTTCGTAATTTTGTGAAGAGATTTTTAGTCAGTTCTTTTTGTGAAACGGAGTATACACGTGGAATTGATCTCCGAACCCATGTCCTACCAAGTCTTCCATCACTCCGTAGTTGGCAAATTGGTACCAGAGTTGTCTATGAGGTTTGCATCACTGGCTCAATACATCGATAGGTCACTGCGAGTCATTGTAAAGGCCAGTTATGCAATGAAGTCGAATGCATGGCGCACCCTTCAGGGATTGATCAACCTCCAGAGTTTTATCTTTTTTTAATAAGTGAAAATTGTTTCTAAATGCAATAAACCTATAATAATTTAATTCACCTCGACAGAATTTCATAACTCCTTACTTTGGCTAAATTCTTGGAGACTGGTGGTTCAGTTCTTACTAAGCTAGCTTGCAAATCAACTAGTTCTTTAAAAAAAAAACATACTTGTTTGTTTGCTGCGAATTCGGAGTTTGTGGAATTTTTTAGCATAAGGCATTCAGTCTTCTCTTGAAAACTTTTTTCAAGAAATAAGTGTGTCATAGTGGTCGACTCAATTCAAGCGAATCGCTTAAATACAGCCAAACGAGACCGAATGGTTAGAATTATTTTAACTCAAACCCTTGCAAGTTCGTAATTTTGTGAAGAGATTTTTAGTCAGTTCTTTTTGTGAAACGGAGGAATATAAAACATAAGTTTTCGAGTCTGAGATATCTTTGTGCAATACTTCTACAAGATAATGCGTCCTTTTTTTCGTAGTACTAGCTTTATCACCTGGAGTGACACATTCAGTACGACATGCATTGACTTCACAGAATGTGGCTTGAAAATAGTGGTCGCTCTAACTTTATACCAAGCTATCTCAGCTTACAACTATTTCACCAATTGAAATGAAGACCATCAGAATTAATATGTCTAAGCCAATAGGGTATCAGTCTTCTTTTCCGATCAGGATGAAGTTCTGATAACCTGGAAACTTTGCGACCTCTTTTTTCAATATCGTTAGGCCAAAGATTATATTTCGAACTCAAGAGAAAATTATGAAGAAGGTCTTCGTCTATCGCAAAGTATTTTTATATATACATGCATATATTCTAACAGAAGAACCCTCTTCCTTGCGAAAACATGTGACGCCACACTCCTCTTATTTCATGTGTAATCTTTTCTATTAGATTATTGTTCATGCCAGCTAGTAACGTTTCATATGCTTTCTTCTGCAAGATTTTTCTCATAAAGCGGTAAAAATTAAGTTGTAAATATTTACCAGCATGGCTCGATGAAGGCTGATCCTCCAACAGCCCTCATAATAACCATAACTGGTTCGAATTAACCATTTTTTGCACTCACAGTCAGCCTTCAGCGGGAATTGGGCCTGTGTAAAATCGGATGCGCATGACTAGAACATAGAGCACAATTTCTTCAACGGTTACGGTAGAGGTGGTGATGGTATAGAATTAGATTTCTACTTCGTAGTTGCACTGAAACACACGGTCGCCCCGCTATTCATTCTGCACTCGAACTTCGAATTGTTGGCCGGCGTTTTATGCAAAGTACATGAAGAGCTCTCAAAAACTGTTTCGTTCGTTATAATTAGAATTATTTCGTAATTTATAGTGAGTTTCACTGAAAACTAATACGTATGTGCAAGTGTTTTAAGTCAGTCGATAACAGCCCTCTATTGCTCGGATCGTGCTCCAATTTTGGCGCGAATTGCCTTTTTCTGGGTTTAATTTCGGCGACTTTTGAGTGACAACCGGACATCGGCTATGAATGACAGGGCCGTGCGCATACAGACAAGAGAGCCGACTACGTCGGAGAGAGAAAACATCGGTGGAAGCGAAACGAATTGGATAGCAGACCAGAGGCACGTAGAGTACGGTAGCCTCGAATCTGAAGCTTTTTTCGAAGACGAACTAGGGGCCCTGTCATTGGATAATTGAAGTTTTTACAGAAAAGGAATCAAGCCCAATATTCCTTGGGTAGCAAATAAATTCGGACATATCCACATTGCCGTTCTATCTATTGTTTTTATCAAAGAGTCAGCTCCAAAATCACAACTAAACCCACATTTCAATCACAGGTCTAATTTTTTAGAAGTGTGCCAAATGTTTCCGAATAGACTGAACATGAGAATCGCATCTGCATGAAGCTAATTGCTTGAAGTGTGCTTATTTCAAGGCAACAAAAAGCCCTCGACGAGGTACACCATTCCGCGGGATGTAAAAAGCACACTAGACTTGTTAGATATAAGTGAGGACAAAGTTCGTAGCTCCGTTTTTCCCAAATCATCTTCAAAATCACCACAGGCAGGACTTTTTCGCATCATAATTCATGGCAAGATTGGACATATTACACCTCCCACGTGCGGTCGCTCTCTCAGTCGAAGGATTCGCTGCTTCACAGAAATCATTGTCGTCCTGGAAGAATTTGAGTCAAACGGCAGCAAATTTCCGTGGCACCACTCGTTTGCCTAGCTCTACCATTCTCAGTAATTACAGTCGTGCATTTAACGTATCAAAGTAAATAAGTGAATAAATGAATAAGTAAACAAGGAAGCTTTAAATTGCATACGAACTCTGTGGAAGAAAATTATGAAAGAACGGAAACAGGCAGAGGTAGGATCCGCATGATTTGTGGAGAACGTTTACCTAAGTAACCAGGTAATTTACGATAGCATATTCATAAGTCAGCTCTTCTCTCTAGTGATTAGCTCCATATCATGGTGAGAGGACACCTTTAGATGTCGCCCGGCGGCGTAGGATATTGGTTTCATTTTACAGTAGCGTCTTCCGAGCTGAAAATAATTTGCATATCTCCATCAGGAAGTCTAAGTAAAAGTGAACGATTTCTAGGACTCACTGCCACCTTGACAAAAGAGTAGCTGGCGAGTACTGACGACATTAGAAAAAACTCGCGTGGATTGCAAGATTTCGAGGAAAAAGAGAAAACAGAATATCAGTGATGTGTAGGGACGAATGAAGGAATGTCATATTCATCACAGAACTGCGTAATTCAATGTGCATCAGTTTTCATTGCAACCAAATTTATGGTATTTCTTCTCGTGCTCTCTTCTCTTTCTTCCCCTTCTCCGAATTTGCATTCTCCATCTTTAGTGTGGTCAACGAGCTATTGTCTTCATCGTTTCAATCCTATTTATGTTCTCTGTGGAAGGTGTTCACCAACTTTTTAAACATTTCTGTTCATGTCGTAAAACTGTCTCAGTCTTGAGCAACGTCGTGTACTTGCTCGCGAAATCAAAACTGCATTTATTGATTTTGGAGCTACATTACAAGACAAAGTAGAATTTATATTGAACCGGACAAATAGTGGTTTCAGAAATCCCACATAGTTCCTTTTTTACAGTGTCTTACCACGAAACAGCGCAAGACATAAAATGTAGTGGCGGTTTGAACAACTGGGAAGACTGTGTATGCAAAAAATTGAAATGGTCTCTCCTCTATATTTCAAAGCAATTTCAATTAAGATCTTAGACATTTCGGATTAGACAGGAATTGAATGTAGATCAACCCGTCACTCGTGCTCTTACTTTTTTATGTAATATGTAGAGCAGCATTAGCTTTACTCTTTATCTGGGAGAGTATTTCCCTGAGAATCAAGTGAGTTTGCGAAAATTTCGCCCTTCATAGTCGTTCGCATTTCGCCTAGTTATTTAAAGAAAAAGAGCATTACAGTAACGCGGTAACACCCACCGCTTCTAATACCAGGTTTTTTTGAGCTACTCTAATATTACAGGTCGATCTGTTCATATTTCTCCCAATACTTAGTCCTTCTGCTCATTCTGTAACCAGTTTTGTTTAGTACTTTCGAGTAAACGCTAATATGTCTCTCAATTGTCCCACTGTTTCCATGAAGACGCTAAATTTTACGTGCCTTAAAAAATTTGTAGGCTTTTCCTATAAGAAAAAATATGCTATAGTTCTGTTATGTTGCCTCAAACATATATATAATCTTTACGATTTCCATCAGAGTACAAGAATATTCAATTCAAGAAGAAAAATCAACACTTATACGCCAACGAGTGACAGCGTACAGATGAAGGGCTAGGAGACGAGCGTCTTCTGGAACTACTTACGGATCGGCTCCTAGCCCCGATTGCGGCGGGCGGCGACACGACGACGCGTAGAATTCGCGAGCAAACAAAATCCACTGAAGCTATGATAAAGTAGATACAAATGAACCACTCAATGTAACAGAAAAACAAATGACCCTGTATGTCAAAAAATGTTGGTGTGACGGTGTGTAGAGCCTAAAACAATAAACCTAAAAACAATCGAACAACTATATCAATCAATACACACATAAAACTAGAATATGTCATGAAGATGAAGTCGTGGACGGCATTTAAATGATCGATGAAATTACTGATGTTCTCAGATCGGCGAAAACTGAGCAGTTGCGTTGATAGTGTAATGATCATTCACATGCTCACGATATATATATATATGTATATATATATAAGCAAGTTTAAAAGGAGAAGTGTGGAGAGCAGAAAACGAAGATGAGAAAAAGAAAGACATTACTAAGCTATATAATATGACGCAACCATGCAATTAACGGTCTGACTTGAAATCTAAGACAGCTTACGACATCAATGACCTAGGTGGATGTACTAGCAGACCCTTCTAAGCAGTTCAGTTACCGTGTTTTAGCCTTCCATGCCGTGCGTAGAAGACAATATGCTCGGATCCATCCACGGTGCAGCGCCTGCTGGTGGGAAACCCATCATACTCATTTGAGGCATGAACGGATTCGCCATTGCGCTGAAATGTGACGAATCAAAGAACGCGTTGCAAGTGCATCGCTTAGATAGATGCACGTGGCAATTTGATTTGTTATCCAATACGTGCATTGCAAAAGGGTGGTCAACCCCGGAGTGATTAAGGCTTGACAAGCACAAAAACAGCGAACCAAGGACCACGTGTAGATTGCAGGACACCTCTAACCACTACACCACACGCGACCCCACAACGGCACGATAAAGCAGTCACATTTCTTTGGGTCGTTGAAGTGGTAGAAGCCTTAAAGGAACTTGAAATAAAGTTCCAACATCTAACCTCTTAAGCACACTGTGTAGGCCGAATCCCTTTTGGTCAACAGTTCTTGAAAGTCGTGCACAGTGATTTTATCTAGTTTGGCTTCCTGTGATTTACAGCTTATATTCCCAATCTATATCATCATTGTTTTGCTTGTGATTTTGCTAATATTCCTCTTCATATGTGTGGAACTGCTCCATAAATTCTTACGAACGCGATATCGAATTATGCACACTGCTTTGCTCCTTTCAGGCAACCTACTGCGCTCGGTCGATGTGATAGACAATGACTTCCACATAAGTAACTAACAAGTAAATAAAGTAAAGTAAACAAATAATGTCTTTGAAGCTATTTGGCAGTGCTAAATAATTTCTTAAAAACCCGTTATATTTGTGTTCAATTAATAAACACGTAAATGTAGTCGTTTTCTGATGATACTATGAAAGAATTGGTAAGACCAGTAGAACTCGACGTTTTGAATTCTGAGGAGCCCTTGAAAGTGGAGCTTTGAGTAGAGAACAAGAGAAGTTAATGCTTTGTGTATTCCACCAATATTTGTCCAGAAAATGCAAACGGTGAAACACCGTCAAAATTTGCATTGATTTCTATGCGTGTGGTACAAGAACAATGAACACTTTCAAACCTAAACGAATGTATGTTAGCTTCTATTAAAATTTACCAATTTAAATAAAAAGTTCAGAAATCTACAGATAATTGTCTAAAAGATGCCTACTCTGCTATTTTACCGTGATTGAGTTGTGATTTGTACACAACTGAAGATGAATAATCGGGGAAGTCAAGAAAGAACTTACGGGTTCGGAAAGGCGCTGTACGGCGCCGCAGGAAACATAGTCCGCTGCATGTTGTAGATGTCGGCTCCAGGATACGCCATCGGCATCGTGACGGCGGCAGCCGCATCCGGGGAGTATCCAGCGCCGAGATCTTCAAAACACATGCGTTGCATGACTTTTGCACATTCGGTATCCTATTGCTTCGAGCAGCCTACATTTAGAAACGGAAATTTCCCCACCTCAAAAACTAGGCTTCGCTTAGTTACTCTTGACAACTTACAAAAGCATCGTAACAAAGCAAAATTAGCTATCCGAAACCAAGCTCTTAACGAAGTTCATAAAGTAAAACTATCTCGGCATTATAAGAAATAAACGGCTCTGAAGAAGATGAAACCGCCGAAACGTCAGCTATTGTATCCCAATAAATTCAATAATAACAACCTCGTGTCTGCTTATTGAAATAAAAACCTCGAGTTATCACAACACTAGTTCCGAGATCACTTTTTGAATCATGAAAGTTCAAAGTGCAGACAATAACAATTAAACTCATGTATGCTTTCTGAAACCCTCAACTTCCAGTGCTGGTTTCGGGGACAACTCAAATAACAAGCGGATTTGTATTGTGGAGTTTCTACGACGTTAAATAATCTTAAAAGAGCTTCCATTAAGAGCAAACCTTGCTTTAGTCTATTTCAAGTATTGCAAACACTTCGCTTCGTTCATAACGTTTCTGAGAGATAAGCTTTTAGAAGCAAAGTAGTCAGATGTTTAGTTCCCGTAAAAAATTGGTATCGGATGGAGAAGAAGGTTACCGATGTAGAAAGGAGGCTTTCAGATCAAATAAGTGATGGTGATCTCCAGCATTAAATACAAATTAATGAAGCTCATTGTCCTCTAGCTGAAAACCGAATTCGATACCTGGGCTGGGTCCAGGGCTCTGGTCGCTCCTGTTCCTCCTTCGGTTCTTGAATACGCTCACTGCTGGAGCTCGGCCAGCCCGATTGCTCTGATCTATCATCGGTTGCACGATGCGACGTCGTGCGTTGATGAACCTATAATTGAATTCAGTGAAGATTGAATGCATTCCATTGGAAATGGAAATGAATCTTGTTAAAATATTTGATGGTGATCTAGTAGAAAACTGTACATTTATCAACACATATTGTGTTCTATTGCGTGAACCACTGAAGACTTTCGAAGAATTGAAATAAAAGCATTTTTACCAAGCCCAGTATTTCATTTTGGGTTCAGGGTTCAGTCAATCCGCAAGACATATTCAATATTTTGGATTTTCTGCGCAATAAAATAGCATCTAAGAATTTCTGGATAACGTGCCTTTACGCTGCCGTACATGAGAGTAATAAAAGTCGTTCACTGTTCATTCCAAGTTTGAAATCAATCCAGAAAGAACTCGCTCTGGAGTGCTGTCGTCGAATTCTAGCTGACTGATGGCTTCGTCTCCGATCGCTGTCCGATTTCTGGTCTCGTCGGGCGATAAAATCTTCTCTCAACCAGCGTCCAGCAACTCCAGCACTCCTCTCCCGCTAACTCACTTCATAAATCGAGCATAAATCCTTTTTATGACAGTTCACCTACGTCGCGGAAACCGTAAAGTGTTGCGATATCAGCGTCGTACGCAACAACTTGGCGTCGTAAGCGTCGTAAATATTTTTTATGAGTTCTTTATGGCGATGAGGTTAGCAACAGAATGGTGTAATATTATAAAAACTTTTCTTCGAAGATATTCATAATATTCTAGAGCTATAAGACAGAAATCTTTAGAATACAATGATGTGTTTTTTTCTAATGATTTATTAGCTGCAATCTAAGCCAAATGCAAAACAAAATAATCAACGCAACTACATTTAAGTGGATAAATGTGTAATGTAGCACAGTGGGTAGAACTGTACTTCGTTAGATATGGGCGCGTGTGGCGCAGTGGTTAGAGGCGCACTGCAACATACACGTGGAATCGATTCCCGCGTCCATAGCCCACCAAGTCTTCCATCCCTCCGGGATAGGCAAATTGGTACCACGCTTGTCTGGGAGGTTAGCAGCACTGGCTCGGTACATCGGTAGGCCATCGCGAGCCATTGTAAAGGCCAGATATGCATTTAATCGCCTCCAAACGATGCTTAATGAAGTCGAATGCATAGTACATCCCTCAAGGATTGATCAACGCCGAGAGCTTTATCCTTTATCCCTCGTTACATCAGACATACCAATACGAAGCAGCGAGTTGAGGAATGGCTTCTGCAAAATGCAAAACTCCAAAATAAAACAAAATAAAGTGGGAAACTCCAAGTTGAATGCAAAAAATGTTGGAAGAGACTCTACGATACAAATCACGATCTCACCCGTTTTGCTGGCACATGGAACCACTCACTATGACCACGTGAGAGGACTTTACAACTATACAGTAAATGAAACTTTTTTGAACATTTTGCGAACATTTATACATCATGTGACGAGCAGGGGGGTCGATATATCGTAACAACAGGGAATAAATCTATTCTGTCACAAGTACTGGTGGGGCTGACAAGCGATTCTTTGTAAGTAGAAAGTGGGAATGCGCGTTTGTCATTTCAAGGCGTTGATTGGATCCAGATGACTGACCAACAATGACAACGATCTCAACCATACCGTCAAGTGATCACCCCTTTTATCATTTAATGTAGCAAAAGTGCTCAGCTGCAGTGGAGCGAAGACGAGAGCCTTGTCCGAAAACTTCGGCAACCATCAATCACTCCGGATCACGTTGCCTGCGATCGATGTGGCTAGCCGCTCACTGTCGTCAGATGTCGCATGCTATGAGACCGTGACACAAACAACTACATAACTACAGGTTCCGCTCTATACCACGATGAATATCCCCACTTTCGCCGAGCCGGGGGCTGTCGTTCGCCTCATGTCTTCCAGTGCCTGCCCTCTCTATGCCTCTCTCCGTGTTGTCACCGCGGCCAGCTGCCATCATCCATCACTGCCAAGGCTGGCGGTGTCCCTGTCGTCTCCAGGCTCCTCCATTGGCACATTTCCTCCCCATTCTCAGTCTCTGAGTCCTCCAACAGCAACGGGCTACCTTGTTGTCAAGGCCCGTGGTTACGGTAATCGGCGGGGGAACGCACGGGCGCCGCGGACGGACACTGTTGGCTGCGATTTCTGCGTCAGATTTGCACAATATCGTATTTCGCAGTATTAACATTATCACAATCAGTCTGTTAATCCCTAATGGCTGTATGAAATAGAGCAGCAACACTACGTCGATAAATGAGTTGTGTAGAAACGCTGTGAGGAAGGCAACTCAGTAAGAACGTCACTGTCGAATTCTTAATCATATTGTGCCTTTTTATAAAGCACATATATTTTGCAGTTTTTTTTACCTATCTTACCGGCTCTGAAAGCCAATCTACTTATTTTGCACGGAGGAATAGAGATTAACACACAAGACCAAGAGATACCATAAAAGACCTCTAAAGGCTGTGCTGTAATCATTTAATTTCAACCGATAAGGACGATTTGACCCATATATCCCTGCTTTGTTAACGTATTGAAAAGTCAGTAAACATAATTAGCGCTGAGTTAGATTAGTATCGCGTCGCTATTGACTCATGTAAGATTTAGATCACTATCCTAAGATTTTCAGCTGTTGCATTTAACCAAACGTAGATGTTCATAAGGAGAACTTCTCGACAATAGCGATGTGTGCGCGCTCAGCAGGCGACGGACGATTCAAACACAGCGCGTTGCGTGGCGGCGACGAGCGGCTGCTGTGCAGCAAAAAAGGAGAGAGGCACTTGATTGATCACCTCCGTTATCAATTCGATCGGGGAAAGGGAGAGGTGTCAGGCCGAAACACCGTCGATCGGCGTCGGCCCGCTTCCCAGGGATGCCGCGTCCGAAATTGCGTTTTCGAAATGAACGCGATCCCACACATGGTCAACAAGGAATGGAAAGATGCGTGGCAATCGCGGCAGGACCCATAGTGCATCGCACCACGCGCCAGCTCGCTATGAGCGGGGAGATCATTGTACTCGAAACGACAACGTGTACAGAGCAAAACAAGATGAATGGTAATTTGGAAGAGAAAATCCAGAAGAGGAGAATAGGGAGTGGAATGCTAAGTGGCTATTTACGGCCTCTTTTCGCTCACGTGTTCCAGCAATTACTGACTGGTATGTCTTTACAAAGTCGGCGGTTGCTGTGGGGGCTAGGCACAAGCACAACTCATTGTAAATTCATTGCGTCCTCGTTCAAATATATAACTCGACACTAATTGAATAGTAGAGTGAAACACCGTGTCACTAAATACCAGTTCAATTCTTCAAAAAGAAAAAAAACTGTTAACGAACTGAGTTTCGCTGACGAACAGCTTGTAGTCTTCCAGGTAATATTGCTTCTCATTTTCTAACCTTTCAATCAATATTGAGTGGAAGCAGAAAAACCATGTGAAGATTTCAGCTCACAATATCAGATCCAAGAGATATCTTCGCTTTTTTTGTTTGTGCAAAACACGTTAGAAGTCTCCTAGAGAAATAAAGGTCAGTTTCAACAATCCAGCTAGCCCAGCATATCAAAACCCTATGTCGAATCTAGGAAATTATCATCGCAATCTTTCAGACGATCGTAATCGTCTGAACGGTCCCCCGAGACGTAAACGTTGGACAGTCAGCCATTCTTTTAGGATGTGCGCATGTGAAGCGAACAAAGGTAGTTTGACTATGCTGTAATTAACCTCCGCCATTGATGGGTAGATGGTAGGCGAAATCGAGCAGAAGAAGAACCTGGTAATGTTTCGGACAAGAAAAACAGGCTACTCGGCTCACTAACCGCTGCTAGCATCACCATAATTATTGCCGAATTGCTTTTCGCTGTGCTTTCAACGGGCAGACTGACGTCGTTCGTCCCTTTCCAAGTGTCCCCATCAAGCGCCCGTGTTTCTAACGCGTAAGCAATGATTTTACGGTAATTATTCACTTTAGCGCGTTATATTCGTGTTAGGTCATGCCTGAATAATTGTGAGATCATCGCCCATTATCGTGGCCACTATCGCGCCATAAGGTCCGACTTTTCAATGTGCTGCGGTTCACATTTCAGCACCACGCTTGCATAATCGCTACCTCCACCTCCGAAGGATTGGAGATTGCTAGCATCCGCCCAACACCAAAAGCCAAGTCGTCTACTACAAACACAATTCCTGACGGAGTACAGAACAAACAGATACGATATAACAGAAAAAAGCCCAGAGTAAATAAAAATTTTCCTATACCAAACAAATCTGGAGTCTCCAGTAGACATCTAATTGATTTTATATAGTAAGACTAAAACCATAATAGTGCTAAGTGAAACGAAATTTTTAAAGGTGAGCAAGTCTTCCGACAGAGCAATAATTAAGGCATTGATACGTTGCATATAAATGTAGGAAAAATTGGTAATACGAAAGAAAGATGAACTCACCAGTTATTAACCTGTAGTATAGTGAGACCCGTGTCGTTAGCAAGCTGCTTTTTCTGCTCCTCTGACGGATATGGATGCTAAAATTTTAAATAGTAGTGACGGCGATGATAAAACCAATGGTGAACGTTCAGTCATGGTGGAGCGATGCAATAATTCTTAAGCTCGTCGTTGATAAGAATTGAAAATGTCGTCATTTGCAAAGCGATTGCAGGTTTAGCAAAAATCTGCTATTGAGTACAGTCACGTTTTTCTTTTGATTCTAGGAAAATCACCGCTAGTCGTTGCGCAAATAGTCTACGACCCATAGCTTACGATTGACATTAGACACTAGTGTTGTATGATGCACTTTCCCGACTATGTGATGTGGGTCATTTTATCTTGAAGAAAAACGAAACAGAGGAGAAATGCATAACAGAGTCAAGTTTTACGTGCATTAGTTAAAAATGCTTTTCTGGAAGTTAGTACTTGATACATTGAATTAGATAGAAACAAGCACCTTCGTTTGACACGACGCATACTTCTGTAGCTTATAGCGAGCGACATTGGCTGATAAAGTTTAGTTCAAATAGCGCGAAAGCAAAAAAAAAGCGCAAAGTCTAGCAGGTGGACATCTATGATCGTTGTTAATCCGGGAGCCAGCACTGAGAATGTCCCATCACTTCCTTGTAATAAGTCGGACAAAGTGCGCTAAATAGTTGATCTTACAATGTTAAGCTCCGAATCTGAGTACCATATTTCAGAATGCGACGTTGCCTCTTGAGGAATGATTTTAGTTCTTCTATATTCTTTTCGATATCAGAACTTCGAAAACTGTACATCGATATATCGGGTCTAACAAATTGCGCATACAACAGTTTTATACTACCGTATCTTTGTTCACATAGTCTCCTGGAAATCTACACATGCCAATTTCCTGTCTCGCGTGCAGTTATTAGCGAATCGTCACGTAACGACTTCCCGGCGACACAAAAACGCAATTACAGTAATCCGCGAGAATAAACGAACATTAACTCTTATAGAATAAATAACAATCGAAGCTGTAGTTAGCGTATACAATATCGCAAGCAGATGATATAATACCATTCAATAAGGTTTCTAATGCTTCGGTATCTTATTAGCACTATGAGTCCGACAATGTAGAGCATAACGCCAGCAAATAGCAATGAAGAAAGATGAACTGGGTTAGCATGGATCCGGTACTAAAAGCACAAATGAAACCAGTTAATAATCAACCGTACCGTGAGATTTTGGAATAGCCACGCGCGGAATTTGGTGATTGCCTCTTTCGAGAACACCTTCGGCACTTTACGTTTGTGTCCGTTTATAGATCCGTTCTGACCGTCGCTCAGTACACTTTCGCGACCATCCTCATTAGAACCGCACAGCGATAACAGTTCATCGCCTGCAAACTCGCCATCGGATTAGGAAACGCTCCCGACAAGATGGTCCCGCACTGATTCGCTTGCTTCGCGTGAGCGTTTTTGCACTTTACTCAAATGCACCTTGTATGCTAATATGGAAAAGAAATTGATAAGGATGAGTGACAATGTGAAAATCTCAAAATGCCGTGAGTATACAACACTACGCATGTGAGCGCGTAAAACCAAACGTCTGACTGAAATTTCAGTCAACCGTCCACTGCCTTAACAGAAAAAGTGCACACACAAAGAAAACGCGTGTGAGACATATGTCAATCGCAGCCAGGTGTCGCGACCACGACAATGAAGACGATGAAAAAAACTCGATAGAGACAAAAGCGTGAGTAAAAGCTGTTAGATGATACAATTACCGTCAAGTGTTGAAAAAGCCAGGCACGAAGGATGTTGGTTGCCGGCTTCGGAAATATTCCGCGCTTCTTCGCTTGTGCTTGAGATGTCTTGCTTGGCCGGAGCGGTGTGTCGCGACCGGCTTGTGGCGGATCGGAGGGGTGTTGTGGGTAGACCGCAGGTTGCTGACAGTACTCGTACATATCGTACAGTGGATGCTGCTCTGAGGTACCAGCGTAGCCAGTGCAGTTCACAAGTAGTCCAGGATGCAGAAGACACTCATCCATTAGATCGCCACCGCCGCTACTGCCTGCCGTAGACATATAAAGCTCTGAAAGCTGTCGACGGACAACATTGAAAGCTCATTAGGCAAACGCATTCGAGCGCGAAATCAGTGATATTCACGAGGCACTCATAACTGTTACTCTTAGCTTGAGCCGCCTATTCAGATACAGCTGGCCTCCTCGTTTAGGTGGTGCCAACTGTAACATGCTCGTAGCAGGTCAGGGTGTTTGAAGAATTCGGTTGAACAAGGTTATAAAATCGACGCTATTAGTTGAGCGCATGCACACTTTTGACAATACAAAAACGACTCGGACAGGACACCTGGAAAGCATTCATGGACACCTAGTATGGAAGAGCACTGTTTTTACAGCCGTTGTATCACATCAATATCATCCAATCATTCTGAAGAGATAAATATGAACAACACCACAACCCACTTCTAACATGAACGATAGAAAAAGAGACGTCACTTCCAGCAAAGTTCACGGATAACATTCAGAATCGGAAATCATTGAAGCTGAAAAACCGGGAAGCGAGGTAAGGGAAAAGAAAGGAAATGTAAGTTATATGAGAGGATAGAAAATGTCTGTAAGGATGGATTGCAAAGCAAGCGATCAGGCAGGACTGAAAATTGCACTGAAGTTAAAAAACAGCTAAATTATTGTTTGCTGATAGAAAGTCTCTAGCATTTGTTAAGAAAAGTGACTAACCGGCCTCTGAGATCGAATCCAGACTTGGTGGATTACCATTATTGCTAGGTTGGACAGGAGTTTCATTTACGGACTGCGAAGCAACGTCGTTTAGTAGACATGTTGAACTGTAAATCGTTTCTCATCCATTTTTATATCTAAATTCTCTAACACGGTTTGACCTTCGTACAGTATCGCACTGTGCAAAATGCGCATATTGATTGAATAGTGTCGATTATCAATATACACGTCTCACACTGGAGCCTCGTAAAACAATAAATTATATTCGAACAGTTCAGTAAATCATCTATTTTTGTTTTTGAACACTTCATTAAGGCGCACCTGCTAGGACTATTGACGACTTGCATGGGTAGGGTTTGGGACGTCCCAGCCGCCGAGGGTGACGTCCCGCCCATCGCTAAAGGGTGTCCCGGCTGTGAGGGTAACGGGTAGTTCATAGATGGTCCCTGTAAAAAAACTAACCAGTTATATTAGTTATAGAATAAAGTAGAGAATTTATTGCACTAAAAAGTACACCATCAATCACTGGTTTTAGGAAGGCACTCAACGAATTGACGCATAAGGATGAATCTCTCTTTGAAAAAAAGACACATCGCACTTGTGCTCTAAAATTTTGGATAAAAAAACCCAAAAAATTTTAGAAGTCGGAGCTTATAAGAGACTCAATTTGTGCACAGCGCTGCTTGACGTAGCGGTCGCAGAAAAGTAGCAGTTTGCCTTGACGTCTCACAGGTCAAAACTAACCTCGCAAATTCTGCTCGTGTTAGCTACTTAATTATTTCAGCGATATCTGTTTAAAGGCTTCTGGTAAAGGCTTTGCGTCATATAACAAAACTTGAAAATAAGTGCTTGCGTTGCTTTCCTTCTGCTCAGCATCTTTTGTTGCGCATCTACCCGCAAGTGGTAGTGGTGATATTTTTATCACCAAAACTCTGACTCAAAAACTCAAAACTATCAGCAGGCTGTGCGACTACCATAAAGGAAGTTTAAGAGAAATCGCGTTATGTCGATAACATACTAAAACCGCTGCAGGTGCTAGAGCAGCTACAGCCGACAGCTTTAAGTCGGCGTCAAAGCCGCAACGTTACAGTACGCGCGCGAGTTTCGCGCCGAAGTGCAAACAAAGCGGTGCGAGAGATGCCATTTCGAAAACAATAAAACAAAGGCACGACGATTATGCTCAAGGATACGGTAGCTGGTTAGTTCGAGGCCGACCAACGCGAAGAATCGAGCAGTGCAAAATACTTTTATCGACGCGTGCATAAGAAATTACATGGCTCTCTTCGAACATAATTTTTTCAGTCCAACTTACAACACAAAGAATATATATTGGTATGGCATGGGTCAAAAATCACTCCTAAACAAGTTAAAGGGCTCTTTGGACCCAACTATTTAGAGCACTAATAACGCTTCATATTTGATGTTAGGTCGTGCTCCAAGGCAATCTTAAGATTGCCATTGAATACAATGTCGCTCAGCTAGAGCATTACATTCACTATTTGTAAAATAACATTAAGAATTGTTAAAGCTCGACAAGTTTTACCGTGCTTACGGAAAGGCAATAAATCCTTGTCCTCTTATCCTACCATTGTGAGGTCGTTATTGTTCAGAGGTAGTTCATATTTATACAGAATCATGTTGAAAATCGTTACATCCTTGTCTTTCGCCACTCGTCAATTCCATAAACGTTTAAATTACGTTTGATTAAGGAGTTCAAGTTGCCTTTATTTTATCTGGGATATGGATATTAACCAAATTGTGCTATATTGTTTTTTTCAGATAGTTCTATTAACTATGTATATTATCTAAAGGTCCCTGGAGCGCCTTTTAATATCATAGAATTATCATCTAGCCGTGTACATAGGTTGACCGCACCGGATCGCCGCTGTCAAGTAGCGCTTCGAGCCGCCGCTCTTTGAGGTCAGGGCATCCTACAAAGCGAAAAAATTAGCATAGGATTAGCTGGTTTGATTGAGGCGCGATTTTTCCGCTGAAGAAAGATGATAGGTGTCGTAAGCGTGACTGCAGAAATATGCATTAAGCGACTTTCGTTGCTCGTCGTCAGCATGTCGTCTTAAAATTATAGCGCGCACTTTGCGAGATTGCCAGCTTTCGAATACCCTCATAGACCTTACCAGTTTTTCTAACTAAAAATTGTTGTGGAATTCACCTTTCGAAAACAAAAAACAACAAGGGAAATTTTTTTGAAAGTCATTCAAGTACTGAAATGCTAACACTAAGTGTACAACCACTAGTGAAGAACTCTCAACGTCAGTCTCACTATGTATGGCCTTAGTCTCGCAGATGCTTTTTAACGATTTTCTAACTTTTTTGAAGAGTAACTGGTCTGAATCACTGAGTGAGCTTAAATTCTAAAACGTTCTATACGATTGGTGATTGTCCGTTATCAGGAAAGCTTAAGTGTTAGATATCACATGGAATAAACTGCAATGGCCTACATATATCGCTATGCTTCTTTAAATTATATGATTCCTATTGAACAATTCTTTACTAATACGACAATGCTGAAGTGGCTTAAGAAAACATTAAGCTCAAAATAAACACATTACATTACACGTGCTCTCCAAACGAAGTTGAACCAGTGTGAATGCCTTACGTTTTTAATCGTTGTAATACTTAAGCTCCTTCATTAGACTTTCTATCAAAAATACATCAAGTTAGAATTAGAATTCTGATAATGATAACACTTTGATAATGCGTCTTAGTAATCGATCCACATGCGTGAGGATTGGTTCTTTTGATGCTTTAAGACATTGGAAGATCTGACAAGTTGTTAGCAATCCATCAGCGTTTAGTATTTATGCGGCTATTGAGGAGAATTTTATTGCTCATAACTACTCGTAGCTAAGTAATAACTGTCTGATGGTAGTAAGTATAAAAGAGCGATCATATGCTAGCCGACCCCTTAACGATCGGTGTATGACACCAGTTGTCGTTGGAACTACTTCTTAGTTTGAGGATAACGCAGCTCGTCAGGTGGTGCTTGGACTTGAAGGTGAAAGTGGCGGCGACGAATAGATTGATCAACCAAATCGATCTCACCAGTAGCCTACTGAAATTCTCCTGGACGCATGCAGTGTGCTTGTAAAATTAAGGAAAGGAGCACTTGTATAATGTGTGTGAAAACACTATCGACACAAATCAGTTCTATTTTGAGCTTATTCCTTGAATTAGTGCATGGTCAGGTCAGTCCAAGCACATTTCATCGTTAAAAATCGAGTTGTTTAGTGAGCTGAACAAACGAATGAATGCTGAAAATTGTGAAAGGTTTCAATAGATAGTAGCCAGATTATAATATAGCTAGTAGAATTCTTGCTTGCCAACGATGATTGCTGATGTTGTCATGTGCATGTAAATGAAATAGGGCTGCTGGACTGTGATACCCTCACGGGAAGATCAGCAGCACCACGTTGAAACCTTGCACTCCTATCAAATTCGGCAAAGCACAAGACACTCCAGTCGCTTATAAATCAGTCACAGCACTCACTCATATGTCAGGCGCGCACGTCAGACAACAGATGTTTTCATTTTCAAATTCAGCCTGTATTGATCGTTTGAGATACGGTAGCACGAAGGTGGTGCCATCGTTTTGCACTCACCTCCATAGAGTTCGTCATCGCTCGGTTGTTCTCCGGTAGTGGAACAGTCTGCGGCTCATACGGTGGTTGAAAGTGACTGAAACGCAAGAACGAGAGATGCGCTTAGTATTCCATTGTATTAAGACAGCACAAAGAGTGAAGCAATTGCCTCATGTTCATGAAAACTGATGCTTTTGTCAACACGAACATTTTGTCCATTGGTAAGATATAGCGCAGTTCTTTCTAGTGTTTAATGTATTTTATTAGAGTTTTGAAAACTCGATATCTTATCCCGAGACTAACCTCATCGGTGTGCCCATGCTGGGACTAGCCGATTGTGCAGTGGATCCGGGAGACATCGGTGGCTGAGACGAGGAAGCACGTTCGTCGCCAACGATATCCATCGGCATCTTTCCTTTTAAACACGTCACGTAACGGTTACAGAAATTATCGCATAGCTCGTGAACCTAGACATAATGTTTTTTACAGTGAGTGGTCATAATTCTCAACCAACTAGACGGCACTGTAAAGCAGTGCTACCGTGATAATGTACAACAACCTAACTCGAATTCTGTAATTATTATTAGATAAAACCTAATAAACGGTAGACGGTAGACAGCAAAAGGTTATTTATAGAAAATTATACGATGGACGATGAAAGATGTATTTTTCGAAACTCGAAAGAAAGAGTTCATTACATAGCTAATTATGGTCGGAGGATCACCATTCCACCTAATTTCTGCTTTCTGCTAGTTTCGCATAGCTTTAGAATCACTTCACATCAAGTGTGGGCTTCTTCTATTTTTCAAAGGCACTTTCATCCCAGTGTTTCAGCCTACTAGATGTTTTAAAAAAGTTCGACGCCGATATTAAGAATTGGCATGCTATTTTCAAAAAAATAAATATAGGAAAAGGCAATGCATACGCAATTTTGCCGATAACTTATGCATGTAGATGTCATCGTAGACTATTCAAGTGTTTATAGAGTGAAGTTTAACTCAGCTTCTAATGAGTGAATGCGCCGGATGAAGAAGTTTCTTTCCTCTTCAAACACACATACACACATACGCACACACTAAAGAAAATGAAGACCAGGCAAGAACGGTGATCACTAGCTATTCTTTGATAGTTTGGAAATTCACATTCGTACTCGATACCACGACTGTCATCTAGTTTGACAGAGATGACAGGTACATCCATTAAAAAAGTTGTAATTTATCACAATTTATCACAATGATTCCGCTGCCAGATCATAAGAGACTGTCAGCGGTCTCTGAAGATGAAGACCAATCCGCGTGTCACTCGTCAGTCAAGTCGCTCGTTCCATCAAAAGTTTTACGCGCGTTACGCGCGTCTCAACCGCCGCTGATCGATAGACCATCACAACGAAACCATTATAGTGGCAAAGTGTTACGTGATCAAATATAATTTATGTACGAATTTAACAGTCTTACGAGAAAGCCGCCAACTCATGTTATCGATTGGAAGCACGAGAATTTGACGACTAGCCACTGAGAGCGCGTAGTGTAGAGATGTTCGTGTGTTTACGCTATTAAAGTGACAAATTGCTATGTTTCTGTCCATTATTCATGCATCGATGTAAAATCGAATGAAAGCTTCTAGTGTATCGATTGGCCGGACTAAAGGAATGGAATTTGCAAGGCGGCGAGAAAATCGATGAGTAGTTCCCGAGCGTTGTTAGCGGTCATGAGCGTTCTGAGGCAGTATTTCGTCCGTGGCGTCCCGCAGCGAGCCGCGCGGTGTGCGTAAGAAAAATCACATGAAATAAAAACGAGGAAATGTGACTTCATTGAATGGAGAGGTGGTCACGAAAATCGTAGAAGAGGAACGCCGTTCCGTCGCACTGCTCAATACCGCCGGAAAAAAAGCCGAAAACCCCTCCCGCGTTAGAAAAGAATGATAAGAGTGAAAAGATAAGGCCTTGTTTGAAGGCAAAATGTTAATGAAACCACATCTGCTGTCCTGTCTACGTGCAAATTTGCTAGGAACAGCAGTCTAGGAAGGCGAGGTTTCAAAAGTGCTTGAATGTCAGAGGATAACTTGCCAAGTGTAGCATACGAGGCAAAAGACGGAAAGGAATGGCAAAACAAGACGTAACCGAACGTAAATCATCCAATTTGTACTTGTCGACTTGTAAAACCTAGCTGTAACGGTTATAAAACTAATCTTGAACTTTGACGACAAATCTTTCAGCACTTTAAAATGCAATGCAGCCACGGAGGAAATCAGAAGAAGACTTAATGGGCCAATGTAAATGATCAGCTCATGAGGCTTAGATGTTCTTATTTTAAACCCCACGCTGCCGACGGCACAATGAGCAGCCGTCTATGGGCTGAGTTTTCAGAATAGACAATGTAGTTCATTTAATAAAATAGAAGCAGATATGTGTCTACCATTGAGAAAAACAAACCTTTTCCAACTCCAACAAATGAAAACGAAGCATTTGAATCGATTGTAACATAAGATTGTCCAGCTCGCGATTCGGAACGTAAAACGTGTTTTCCATTTTCACCTGGAAGTGGCTTATATCATAGTAATACACCAAAAAAGTCACACAGCAGCAGAATGGCATTCAAGAAGACGAAAGGCTTAGCAATAGTGTTGGTGCTTTCTTCTTAGTAATATGTACAAATAAAATCTTTAAAGAGAAAACTAGACGTTCGAAGCTTTAAAGTAGTATTACATAAAGCATCAGGATACCAGCGACCAAGGATTTTAGAAGGACTAAGGTAGCACTTAGTTACCAATGATCCAGGATTTTAGAAGGTCCAGGTTTAATTGTCATTCTAGTATCAGCTGTATTTTTTTAAAAAAATCTTTAGCACCGAAGAAAAAAGTGCTGAGTATTTTTCTTTAATTTTTTTTAATAAGAATAAATTTGGCAACTTTTCGAGTCATTTTTTCCTTATCTGCTGCGAATTTTCGGCTTTGATAAGGCTTTATGATTGTAGTTATATTGGCTGCAATTGGTAGAGAACTATAAAGAAAAAAGTTTCACCGTTTTTGCGAACTCGGCAAGGTCTTCCTTGAACGAATTGGAAGAGCAGACGTCATTACTAGACGTGCCATCACGATTTTGATCTCGAGGAGTTGATGTGGCCAGTTCGCATTTTTCGAACAACACGGTAAGCAACGGAAAAAGTGGGTGCCTGTAAGAGTTCTGGGAAAATCCCGCGAAAAGTTTCTAAAAGATGCAGAAACTCTCTTAAAAAATCAGTTTTTTAGAGAATTATTCATAAGCAAAAAACCGGTAACAGTCGCTATCCGCAGGCCACTAGAAATACTCACGAATGGATGGCGGCCTTGTCGCGTTTCACCTGCTCGTCGAGATGTGGATGCATCATTTGGTCACTAGTGGACATCGGTCCTCCAAGCGGATACATATTGTTGTAGAATGGTGCCATGTTGCCCGACGGATCTGCCGGTACCGGATACGAGACATCACCTGGTGGAGCTGGTGGTCCGTAGCCATCGCCATACTGAATATAACGCTCCTAGCTTCCAAAAATAATATTGAAAGTCTCTTCTTAATAAATACAGTTTTGCAGCTATTATCTACTGCTTAACTCGTCGATCTCGTCACTAAGAACGGATGAAGATTTACAGCCTTAACGAGACGAGCTGGAACGCCATCAAGCGACCAGCGACGCGAAACTTTTTGCCATGATTTCTTCTCAGATAAAATTCATTTCGAACGGGTCGAGCGCCTACCAGCAAAGCTTTCTTTAACCAAAATAATCGTATTGAGCAAAATTCAAATTCTCGAAAAAGAACTTTTTCTAGTGTTGCTCATTTAAGCTGTCGTACAACAAACAAATAGCATAAAATCAGCCGAGAGGTGGAAAGTATGAGAGAAATGTCTTGTGTAGTAAGAAAGCAGCAAGCACTGCCGCCATAAAACCCGCATCAAAGTTATAGCCTATTGAGCTGTCTTCTCTGACACGTGGCTTAAAATATAGTGAACGAATGGTGCAGCGCGATGAAACAACACTAAAACTTATGAACTCGAAGCGATTAGGCGAAGATCTCAGCGGTCATAAAAAATAACCGCATATATTATGACGATATTTCAAAGTGGCAACTAACAGAAATAAATGAACGGAAATTAGGAATTGATTAGTAGTACCCTGTGGGCCATGCCTGATGGGCACACACAAACCACGACGACAACGAGAAGTACGACGGCTGGGCGGGGACTGAACGAACTTGTCGAAGTGACGACGAAGGACGGTTGACAGATGACGATAGATAGAAAGTTAGACGACGGATGGAGTGCGTAAGCCTCTCTTACGTTACGCTGTTTGCGTTTCTTACTGGCGGCTGCACACAGATGAATATGAGGGGTGACAGCTCTCTGACGATGTTTCCGCGAGCGCTTCGCAACAGCCGCACAGGCAACGCGCAAGAGGGTCGCAGCACCTGACTCCGCCCCGTGCGACGGCCACCTGGCCAATCGTGGCCAGGCGCCACGCCCATCACCGGCACCGGCCCCATACGGTACTGGTGGGCGCATTGATTTGAGCTGAGGCCGTCTCAATGCGATTCTAGAAGCACATCTACACAGCATGCTAGCTGTCGATGACAAAGTATGAGCGCCAATACATCCAAGCAATATTCGGATTGTCATCGATCAATTACGGATGAATGCTGATTAGCGAATAAGCACGAGAGATATAGTGATACGACGTCGCGTCGCGCCATGCCAAACTAGTTTAGGAACGCCGGGCAATAAAATGTGATAGATTATAGAGTTATCCGAGCGCTCGTTGAAAAATGGCCTTCAGCTTGGTGTCAAACCAAGGCGCGGTAGATATAAGCAACACGTTACCGCTGTATTAGGAATTTAGTCCATTGTAAAAGTAAATTGCTGCTTACTTCAATCGAATCGGCTTTCTCTAGCTTGACGATACTTGAAGAGCCATCACCTATCGTGTGAGCTTGTACCGTCACTGGAAATGCCCCAGGTGCTAGTGGCGCATGAAACTGCCACATATCCATGGCGCTTGGCCATAGTTGCGGCTCGGACATTCTAAAGATTAATTGACTTGAATTTTTCAAAAATACAGAAACGTTACAAGAAACACGATCAATAAACGATTAGGTAGACAGTCATGTCATCATCAATCATTTTTGAGAAGAATCTTCTAAAGCAAATGCAACAACTTGTGATCGTCTGTCAGTGCCCTGATAGATTACCGCCGATTAAGATCGCTATCGACTAGATTCTTGTCGAAGGATATGTTTGCGTGCAGTCACGATTATAATGCTTCTGTGACTAACTCTCAAAGACGATTCTTTTTAGTGAAGGAAAGCTGCTCGAGATTTTTTCTTATGGAGAACACTGAGTAAATAAGTAAATTGCAAAATACGACGGCACCTCACGTATTCATTGCATCAAGTGCTCGTGCAGCGTCAATTAATTCCACTTAGATTAATGCCAGCGGACAAGAGGTCAGCACTAGACGTTATTGCTTAATGCTCTGCTAATCACTAAATTACAGGGTCCGTTTAAGATGCTAAGGAATTGGAATATATCTAGACTCTTTGTGAACTAGGTGTTTTCAGAAGAAGAGTGAGGTTTTAATCTTTTTAAACCAACAAAGTGTGTGCTTGTTCCTGTTCGGGAAACCCACTGGTACAATGCTAGCAACTGAAATCCTTATGCAGAGCGAAAATTTCCAGTTTAGCACTTGTTTTCGGCGCAATATTGTGCGAATTGCACACAATCCGAGTGAGTGCCAGTGGCTACCACAATTGAGTCTGTTACCAGTTGATATTTGGACGTTTTGAGTTTGTATAAATCAGATATTGAGGAGAATTCCGGAGAAAGAGCACACCACTACCGAGTACCGTAATCACAAAAAGCCGCATAGTTCCTAGGCGAAACAAACACTCAACACTATCATTCATGTCTGTGAAGTCCTCCATCGCTAAGCATTGTGAAAGCCTGATTTTTGTTATTAGAGTGTTGGATCGAGTCCATTTTTGGCTGCGACGGTATAAGGTGGACCGGTGAGGAATCGATCACAATTTTCCGACAACATCGTCATTCTACACGGGACACGGGACGATGATTGATGCGGTACATGAACGCACAGGTGCCGTTTCTAAGCATAGGATAGCGTTAACGAGCTTATGACCACTAGTGAAGCACCGCCGAATCCGTAATTGTAGCAGCTAAGTATACAATTAGCATAGTGGTTAAAAAATTTGCCAGCGAACGCACATCAATAAGTTCGAGTTTAAATGAGGCCATAAGATCTGGAAGTTCTTCGTTGATTATGGTGATACGTGAGCGGTAAGGTTTTGTGCACTCCGACAAAAAAAATTTTTGTTGACAAATAAATTAAAAAATAGACTATATTGAACTTAACCGTTAGTGGTCTATTAGCAAACAGAATTAAGTCAAGATAGGAGGACGTCGCATAGAAGGGTAAGGGATGAGGGAACGATGGCTGAATTTTTACAAATATGTTACTACAGCTCGAGAAAATGTTAAGATTAGGGAAATCTTAACAACTCTTGAAGGCTTCGCTTAACAATTATATTGTCAAACTGCATAGTCCCGCTTCGCTGTCAATCGCCAGCAATAACAGATTTCTCGGGTAGAAAGCACATTTTTATCGAAGCAAAGCTCATTGGAGAAGGTACACGAGTTTTCGAGTATTAAGATTACACCATATGTATGTCAATTTAGCGGTTGGGTTAGAAAACTCGGTAGAAATGGAAGTAGTTTGCCAACATTTTATGAAAGCAGTAAAATGAGGCGACTGGGTGCGCACGATCATTTATGAAACTGAGTAAGTCATGGTTTTCTGATCCTGGATGAGATAGGACAAGAACTTTTCCTTAGCTTTATTACAGCTCAAAACACAATAAACTAAGAGATTTATGCAAGCTATTAGCCGACTTTCCACAACAGCTAGTTATGCTAGAAACGTTTGGCAGTCTTTTAATACACTGCAGGTTGTCGAACCTTTTATCACAGGAACAGATTGTCATGAAGATAACGGTCAATATGACATGGATGGGAATGAATTATATCAGACCACAATTTGGCCGCGGATTCAAAAGCTACCCTCGCAGTTCTACAGTTATCCATATGCTACCACTTCATTTTCAAGCAAAAGATGAAAATGCAAAGATAATTCGGAAAACTGACAATTTTTAGGTGGATTTTTCTGTAGATAAAATAGCAAAATATGAGAATATGAACGGTAGAATAAGATTCAGAGTGGAAGAGAGCATCTTCTCTAATACGCCTATAGAAGCAAATCTTCAAGCGAGCTCCATCAGGGCCAATAAAAGAATTAAACACTTAGAGCCATCGATAATCGCCGATCCCTGGACATTCTCGCCTTATTGGGCCACCGCAGAGGTGGCTCCACTTCCAGTAAAGATGCTAATGAAAAACTCAAACAATCGGCACTATATCGAGAGCCGAACATCTAGAAGTGGAGCAGTGCCGCCGTACAAATAATGTGATAGGTGAAATTGATACAGGTGGATAAGTCTATTAGTGTTACGAGAGTGACGGCGTATATTTTGCGTCGTTTGTCGCCCGGGAAAGGCGCGTTTCATCTCGCCGACGGCCGTGGGGTCGACAATTAACCCTATAATTGGTGGGAAGTTGGAGATTTCGCTAGTGCCGAGCTGAGAACAAATAATTGATGGCGCTATCAGCAAGATCAACTCGGATTAGATCCACAAAGACGACGAGAACCGTATAGTCTCTATACTGTCGTCAGAAAAGCAGGAAACGATGGGCAAGTTGACGAATTTGCACATTTATCAACAAAACGATCTAAAGAAAAGATTTATTCGCCGAAGGAAAATCACAACCGGCACATGGCTAGGATATAGTGAAATGTTCTTCATTAATTCTGTGCGCCACCACTTCATTATACCTTCAGTGATGGATTTTAGGTGAACGTTCCAGAAGAGATCGTTGTTGGAGATTATAGAAAATGAAGACGACGACGGAAAAAAAATTCTTTTGCCGTTTAAAATAGAAATTTACGAAAGACAATTGACAAAGTTCTGTGAGAAAATCAATAAAAAATCTAACAAATAAATAAACTACTCCTAACACAGTTTTGCTTTTTGGATTTGTAAAACAAAGTCATTAGGTATAAATTTGCTGTAGTTGTAGTGTCAGGAAAATGAGTAACCCACAGAGAGCAATATTCCAACGAATACAGACAAAATTTGAAGTGTGAAATTCGTCTATCTCTACTGTTTGTGGGCAGCACAAAGTAGGAAAAACTAAAAGGCGCTGAAGAAAGAAGATAAGTTAGTTTTCTGCCTTTCATTTAGCAACAAGCATATTGAATACTGCCAAAACGACAGGAAAAGCGAAGAAATCGGTTCAGGTCAGCAGTTCAAAGAGGTAGATCTTATAAATGGTGAATGGAACACTACCCTTCACTATTGTATAACCTGTTTTGAGTAGTTGGCTTGGCTCGCGCTTGAGTATAAACTGTCAGATCGAATTACGTAGTCGATGACACTGCGCAGTAGGTTCTAAAGCCTGACCGCCGCCTCACTACGCCCCGCCCTTCCTCTCTCTCTCACCCAAACCCTCGTGACTCACGGAATTTGCATAGAAGGCTAGACGATAGCTTTCGCCCATCTTCACAGCACAAGTCACAAAGAAGGACAGATGTGCTGTCGAGCCGAACTGGAAAGCCGAGAAAATGATTTATGATGGTATTGACATCTCATATGGGAGGGTACGTGAAGGGTCAACACTGGTAGCGTCATCTGTCTCACGAACAGTGTCGATGGGTTGAAATCAATGAATTTTTGGTAGCTGACACATATTCTCATTCATCATACAAAGAAGAAAAGCCTGAGGTTGCAGTTCACAGCTTTGACGTATAGCAAATCTCAAGGAAGTTAACCATAAGTCGCTCGCGTGACCAAACAGATATGAAAACGTTTTGTCCCTTTGATTATCATCCAGACCAAAGATCACATTTTCTTCTTATTTTACATTTTCGTCCAGCAAAACTCTTTTAGGGTGTAAAGTCTTATGCAAAAAGAGTAAATTTTCTAGTCGTAACAAGAAAGATTTGAAGGTAATAGATGTTTATGAGAAACGACGACCACCTCGACCGCTGAGTATCAAAGATTCATTCCCGTATCGATACAGTGTGATCGCAATGAGCGATGAGCACAGACGAAGAACGAGCAGCAAACATTAGAACAAAGACTTTTTGACGTCTTTGCCAGATGTCCATTAGTTGAAAATAAGCAGAACAACTAGAATATTGAGATAAGAAGAGCTCGAGTGTCCAGGGAATGTTTTAATGCGCTCTTAGGCTCAAAACTTCTCGAATTTAGTGTGATACATTCAACACAATCCGATCATAAATGGTCTAATTGCAATGCCAAACGAAATTTTTAGTAAGATATTGGCATTATAATATTGAGAAACTAGGAGCGCACACAATGAAATTCGTAAACCTCGTTAGCTATTGAAAGACGATAGTCCTAGCTGTAGTCTATGTAGGCAATACAGGTCATAGATGTAATGAAGATACACGCTTTTGGCAAATGGTCGTAAGAACGGGAAAAAATTGCCATTGGTTGGAAGCGAAGAATGCACGCTTGTTCATCTACACATAGAACACATAGATGAGCAGTCTACTGCAGAATAAATTGATAATGTAAACGTGAAAAAGTGGTTTTTACACCTCTGAGTTTTACAAACATTATTCATAACAAGCCATACTAACCAGAGTGACTATGTCTACCTACTGTAGTTGAGAAAATGCTTGTTTATGTGAAAAATCTTTTAAATAGCCATTAAAAAAAATCGAAACTGAGGATAGCAGAGGTTCAGATGTCGATCATTTGTTAGAGTTTTCTTAATGGTACACATTGTATAGTCGTTAAATGTGGGCGTAGCACTGCATAAAATGATAGGGCATAAAAATTGCTGAATGTTGCGACGTTCTTCTTGTTCGGGGGATAGGGTCAGTGTAGGGCTATCGTAAGTTGTCGTAAAGCGTCTTTTACGAGCTGCCACATTATTGCGTGCTCCGCGCGACGTGCCGTACTGCTTACGTACCTTGCGCGACAATTTCGTTGTCGTAGTAAATGATCATAAAATCGCCTTAACTCCAACAGATCTAACACCACAGTATGCTGAAATCCACCCCAGAACATCGACAATGATCAGAACAATGAACACCTATTGAACTGGTCGGACGACATAACTCACCACTTACAGAAGCAATGACACAACAATAAAGAGAAGATGTTGGTAAGAAAATATAAAACCGGACCATGAGCCACTAAGTTCAAAGGGAAATTTCGTTCAGTGCAATGCACACTGTCCTACGGCCAGCGAAACAGATTAGTAAATTTTCTGAGAAACTGCTTTCGCTAAATTAAAAAAACAAAGATCATTGCGTCTGTTCCGGCGTTGCTATAAATGACTTATTAGTGTAGAGGAAAACTAAAGTATGACGTAAATCTAGTATGACGTAAATCTTTGTTAGTAGTCTAAAAACACATCTTAACAAAATAATCAACAGGGAGTTATTGATTTCTGTTAACTTCACTTTATCAAAGTACGAAGAAATCGGTTTATCAAATCATTTTATATCATGTAGAATGCCAAAAAACTAAAGAAAAAGCCGAGATTGTGTGCTTATCACACTGGTTGACATAAGGTCGTCACAACATAGAATGTTGCGAAACGATGAAAGAATAAACCGATTTCTCAAGAGACTGGTGCCATCCAGAACAAAGATCCGTCAATCTATGAGCTTTTCCAAAGTACACGGAAAAAGCTATTCGACAGGAAAGCTGTTACAAACTGGTGAACAAATTTGTAGCGCTGTTCGTTTTTGATCGGGCTGGTTTCCAAGTACTTTCATTTTTCTTTTTTTTACTTCAAAGTAGCTTACTCCTGCTAATACATGCCTACAGCTTTCTTTGCTGCTGGCAACGTTGCCAGTAAACATGGCAAGCGCCCCTTCGCTGTGAAGAAGTAACAAGACTTCTACAATAAATACATCCAAAAATTTACCAGTCAAGTTCGAAGCTGAGTTTAGAAACTCGGAAAAAATTAGTAGTGACCTATTGGGCAAGCTTGCCGGCTTTCATGTCATATTTGTTTTGACATGTAGCGCATTTACAGCGAAAACGGATCATGTGGAGTCTATCGAAAACTAGGAAGCGGTATTCCAGTTGAAAACTTCTATTTAAATAGTTTTAGAAATTATGTGAATGTATAGTTATAAAAAAAATTTTAAGCAAAAATAAAGACCAGAATGTCGTGGGAAAAAATCGTGCAGGCCTGAGCAGGTGAACACCCGCCCATTTAAATCACAAGCTTCAGCTTGTTTTTGCTTACTAGTCTACTGTATTGTAAAGGTCACGCATTCAAAAAAAGACTTATTACCAGAAAAAATAAAATAAGATCGCATTGAAGATACTGGATAGAAATGAAATCTTTGAGCAAATCAAAAATGTGGTAGTTCTTTAGAACTTTCTCCCTGAGCCAAGATTAATATGCCTGCCACACAATACTGTATCGGATATTCAGACAGGGATTGATATGGACATGGTCATTTATATGGAAGTGAGAGTTAGGGTTAACCTCAACTACTTCAAATGTTGTTTCGATAAGAATGTTACTCTTTCAACAATAAATCAAGTCCTTGCACATTTTTCCTGCGTGGGGCATTTTTGCGTCAAGGGCAACCATTCGCCGATTCATGGCTGGTCAAAAGAGGCTTAGTGCTGTTTGGTTCTGAAATTTTGGCTCGGATGAGAAATCTTTCGAAGCCGAACAGCGCGGAGGAGTCAAATAATGAGATTCCATCTCTTTGCGTCCCAGTCCCAGGAGAATCAATGCTTGTGCTGCTGACTGAGCATTAGGTATACTGTAAGTGAACACGCAAACGAACACAAGCATCCTAACCTTGAAAAGCGCCATGAAGCACTACGGTATATTTTTCAGTCTGCCTATCTTCACCATCCGAGTATTTCTCGTCGAAAATAAATTTCATTGAAGATTTTCAAGATCGAAATTCTATTAAATTTCCTTTCAGCGTAGTTAAAGTCAACCTAAGCGGTAATAATGTGAAGTAATGCAACCAATTCCAACACATTCTAAAATGTCATTGCTCTTAACTTTGAATTTTTTGTGATACGATTCCAATGCTTTCGTCAACAGGTATTTTTCAGTAACCCTGAATGCTGCCAACTGGCGAGCACCTCATTACGCCAGATGGTCTCTCTTTGAACGTTGCCAAATGATCAACATGATTTGGCTCTGTTTCTCTATCTTGTAAAGTTCAAGAAACACCATCAGTTCCCAGCGTTTCTTTTCATTCTCAATCTTTTAGATTAATGAAAGCAATCGTTGATGTGACGAGTTGCGAGCGGAAATCATAGTGATTTGTCTTTAGCGCACCTAAGACATCAATAACTCGTGACACCTTGAAATAGCAACAGAGTAATGAACTGAGCAATGGCGTTACAAATGAGAGAAGTACAGAAATGACCTGAGGAATGGCGCTGGAAGTGAATAAAACAGACAGAGAGAATGTTAGGAGGAAGTCATATAGCAGAGAGATCACTTGTGAGAAAATTTTTCAGCGACAAGAAAACATCCCGACGAAGTTCTCGTTGGATGTTCTGAACTATTGTTTATTTTTCTGATAGTCCTCATGACTTGCCAAAATCTTTACGTAGAAAATCGGAAGAGAGATAAAACGATGAAACTGTCTAGAAGACGACCTTCAATTTAACAGCATTTTTTCTTACACTATCCACCTGTCTGGTGCAGTGGTCGGAGGGGCCCTGCACAAATACATGGAATGGTTCGCAAATAGGTACCAGACTTGTCTAGGAAAATAGCAGCACTGGCTCGTTACTTCGGCAGGTCACCGCGAGTCATTGTAAAGACCAGATATCATTCAATCACCTCCAACAATGCTTAATGAAGTCGGATACATGACGCATCCCTGAGGGATTATTCAACGTCGAGAGCTTTATCCTTTATTTTTTATTCACCTGTGCAAACTTATCTCTTACTGATAGTGCTCTTTGTCAAACGAAAAAACAGCAAAAATGGACTTGATTTTTATATATAAGCTGCGTGACCGTGTTCAGCTGTCACAAAAAGCAGCGTGTGAATAAAAAAGTGAATAGCGAGCGGTGAAGGATTTTGAAAGTGTCTACCGAACTGGTGGCGATGTGTTCTTTTTCTTAAAACTCTGCTGTAGTAAGAAGGTGAAAAGTTTATAACAAATAGAAACAGCAACAAGAGGCTAAAAAAAGCCCTGATGGAAGAAAAATATTGGTTGAGCCTTGGAGAGCGATGGTGGTAATGTAACTATATAGGAGACGGAGAGCACAGTGGAATGGATCCCGACCATCAAGAGCACGACAGCAAAAATGGACTTGATTTTTATATATAAGCTGCGTGACCGTGTTCAGCTGTCACAAAAAGCAGCGTGTGAATAAAAAAGTGAATAGCGAGCGGTGAAGGATTTTGAAAGGATCATGGTTTCAGTTAGAAAAGAATGCATGATAAACGTTCAAGATCTTGTTTCAAGGCTTTCTCTCTCAATGCTGCCTGTATATACATGAAACGTGATAGACTAAAGAACAACAGGATCTAGAAGCACAGTAGAAAGCCTGAGAAAACTCCACTGCAGATTTCTTTCCTATTACCGTCGTAACTTAGAGGGTGTATCTTGTACAGGGTTGAACTGTCGGGCTATGGCCGTAAACCCGCCGACAGTTGTGTCGATCACTCGGTCGCATCTGCCTCTTCGAGAAAGCAGAAAAGTCAGAGGGCACAAGCTGGATGTGCCGTACGGCGTTTCCAACCAGATTTCATTAGAACTCATGAATGAAACCGGAAAGTACACGACGCAGAGCTCTTCTTCTTTCTAAAGACATGAGAAATTTTGTTCTCTTGGATTTTCGATCTATTTCACACCATACTTTAAAAACAATGTGATACCACTTCAGTATGAACAATTCTAAAAACTGTTCTTTTTCTAAATTTTTCTGAGAAATCAGCTGGTTTTGATGTAATAGGACAGTTCTTTGGTTCAAGAACGCTCATATGGACAGAGTTTTATATGAAAATTTCCTAGAACTTTTAAGCAGTTGGGATTTTAAACTTAAACCCAATCGAACATTCGCAAAAATGAGTTCAACACACAAAATTGGCCCAAAGCTAATCACGGGAATTTCTGCCGTCCTAGAGCAATTTCGACCATTGTAGGAAGCCTGTCATCCTCTCTATGACGACTGCTTGTAGGGAAGGCCACCATTGAAGTATCAGTCTAGCAATGGAAAAAGCTTGACTCATAAGATCGACCAGTAAGAACTCGCTGGAATTGAAAAACACCGAGAAATCGAACAGAAATTTATTTAATGTCAGTCTAGCGCATTCGCGTCTCCGAGGATCCCAATCTGTGCTCAACCACTTAGTGCAGATAATCAATTGGAATTTTGCACAATAAAACTAATTTAATAGCGGCGGTAATAATAGAAAGCGATCATAGTATAGTATTTGGACAAGCGGCATCGCCCAAATATTGCGCAACTGCCGGCATTCGGTCCGTCCTGGTGTGGATTACTCGGCCGCAGAAGGATGCGGACGGAGGTGGCTGGCGGCGGTGTCTCCTCATCTGTTCGAGCTCAACGGGAGGTCTCAACAGTTCTGCTACGGAAAGACCGTCACCGATCATATCAATCACCACTTAAGTGAGAACTATACATCAGCAGAATACGGATCTTTCAGCTGGAAATAAAATGTTCATCATTCTCCCACAGTGGTATGGGCACAACCAAAAGCGAGAAATTTTTCACGGAAACCGCTTATTTGGTTCAGAGCCTAAGTGATTTACCTTAGCACTTTAAAGCCAAACTTGTTAAAGCTGACCCAAACCATTTGTGGTTTAATGGGTTTTCTGTGCCTCTTTTCATTTTTTCTTACCGATTTAGTAAGGTTTGCACAATATTGCCGAAGTTGACCGTCACTCTGACACTGTCAATCACCACTACAATAGAAAAGATAATTGGGGCGATATTTTGTGGGCGGAGTATCTTAAGCTGTCGTCGCAACCACAGGAGCACAGTCAGTTTCCAACGTGTGAAACATCAGAGCGGTGAAATTTCGCGCGTTTATGAAAGATGAACCGCCTGGAGAAGTCTGTTCCCACGAAATATGTCTACCGAACTGGTGGCGATGTGTTCTTTTTCTTAAAACTCTGCTGTAGTAAGAAGGTGAAAAGTTTATAACAAATAGAAACAGCAACAAGAGGCTAAAAAAAGCCCTGATGGAAGAAAAATATTGGTTGAGCCTTGGAGAGCGATGGTGGTAATGTAACTATATAGGAGACGGAGAGCACAGTGGAATGGATCCCGACCATCAAGAGCACGGTCTTGGTTAGATCTCGCCCAAACCCACCAATCTCTCATTATTCCGGTGTCAGAAATTGGTACCGGAGACGTTTCTAGGAAAAAGTCACTATCTGCAATCCAACTGGAAACGGTCTAGCCAGCCTATTTCAAGACTCTAGGTAGAATCGACTTAGTCAAAACTCTGAGGCATTCAAGATGAAATGAAAGTCCTCAAGTAGCGGCCGAAACCACACGCAAGCTTAGATGATCTTCGTGGATAATGGATACGTGGAAACGAATTGAACGTGAAAAGTGCGGAGACCTGCACAGCAGATGTGAAGACGGTAGTACAAAATGGAAAAAAGAAAGGCAATAATATCCCCTTCATGCTTATATGATAAAGCTGGTGTGAAGGAAGAGAAAATAACGATACAATTTAACCACGGGTTTCAAGCGAGAATATGAGATGGTCGTACATAACACTTTCCCGGCTAACGTAGAGCTTTTGAAAGACTTTTGGGAAAAATGCAATTCCGTCTCAGTTCATAAAATACCCATGCACTATTGCCTTTACTTAAGATTCTGTCTCTTCCCCTTTTCCACTGCATTACGCTTTCCCAAAAGTTTTTTTTCTTGCATTCAATCTGATCATTCAGCTCTAAATAGTCAGTTCCTCTCCCAATCAGTGTCGAACGTTTAGCAGCCTTTCCATGGCATATTGTGGAACGTCACATTGATTATTTGCGTTCTGATTCCTCACGGCAGCGTTATTTTCTTTGGCAATGGACACCAACACCGAGTAAAAATCGAGAGTATGCAGTCAATGAACGAGTTTCAAAGTGAACACAGCCCCTCAAAGCTAACTGAGAAATATCATTATGAGTTCTTTGAGAAGCTCAAGCCGCAAACATCGTTTTCTTCGTCAAAATTTTTGGAATTGTCCGGAAAGAAATCTCTGATATTCTCAGGAATCTTTTTGACGAAAGCATAAGACTTCAACGTGCATGCGTTCGATGCTCTTCTTTGCAAATCTAACCCAGGATTAGAATATTAATAGCACGGCCGTCTGCTAGAGGATTTCCTCCCAACGGTTTAGCGCCTCACCGTGGCTGGGAAGTGTTTTTGGGTGTCGGCGGGAGGTCTCAACAGTTCTGCTACGGAAAGACCGTCACCGATCATATCAATCACCACTTAAGTGAGAACTATACATCAGCAGAATACGGATCTTTCAGCTGGAAATAAAATGTTCATCATTCTCCCACAGTGGTATGGGCACAACCAAAAGCGAGAAATTTTTCACGGAAACCGCTTATTTGGTTCAGAGCCTAAGTGATTTACCTTAGCACTTTAAAGCCAAACTTGTTAAAGCTGACCCAAACCATTTGTGGTTTAATGGGTTTTCTGTGCCTCTTTTCATTTTTTCTTACCGATTTAGTAAGGTTTGCTATCCTTTAACTTTTCAATACGGTAGCAATATGTTCCTAGAAAAGAGAAAGCAACCTAGCACAGATCACGCAGAGAAACAGATTCGGTGATGACTAGATATTAGGAACAGTTAACCATTAAGTGGCAAATATGTACGTAATGTTGTGGAGTACTGAACAAAAACTGTTGCTGAGCTTCACAAAAGAAGCGTTCCTTGAGACTGACAGAGTTTTCCATTTTATGCACTTAAATGAAGGAAATAATAATTGTTGTGTGAGAAAGAGACCAGTGTTGAGCAACGTTTCAGTCGCCTACCCTTCCTCAGGTGGATGGAACTCAGCGGGAAGTCATACCAGTTTGTTCAAAAAAAATAGTGCTGACGACGTCAATCACCGGATAAGTGGAAGGCTTCAGAAGAGGACCGAAAAACTCGTGAAGAACTCGCGATCAGACTCATCACAGTACTTAGTATGTCATAGATGAAGTGGTGGAAATACAGAACACAACACCGTGCGTTTCGCTTGCACAGCTAAAACAAATTTCATGCTAACACAGGTAGTAGAGGGTTTTCTAACATTTAACAGATGCTACGGTCGTAGACTCCGTTAAATTTCCACCGTATTTAACGTTTATTTCTGCCTTCAACGGCCTGCCAAATTCATTCGTATTTTCTTATCCCCTTCTCATTTTCTTTATTTCTTTCTCTCTTTTTCTTACTCTTTCTTTTTCTTTCTTGTATCACGGTTAGAGTAATTTCAAAAGAATCGAGAAAAAGTTTCGAACGAGTGAAAATCTAATTCTGTTCAGGACATACCAAACAGAGCACTTGAAGTGACTGTGCACTGCTTAATTAGTGGAAGTACGAAGTGGCTATCTGATCTGCAGTACAACTAGACTCTAAAAAAGTAGAAAATAAAAAGTGAATATGGGCTTTTTATTTTGTATGACCCGTCATCACATCGGATGTGCGGATCCTGCCCAGCACTTGCATTCTACCTGATTTCCTTGCATTCACCATCCACGAAGAAACATAAATTCAATGTTAAATGAAGTTTTAAAAATCTGTTGACTACAGCTATTGGAGAAGTACAACCGTCCGTCTTTTTTTGAATCATCGGTATAATAACTTTAAAACGTCTCAGATTTCCACATTTTTTCACAAGGAACGAATGTTGAACCTAACGATTCTCATTAAGCCAAGGAATGTAAAAACAAAAGTGATGGAGTGACTGGAAAACCATGAGCTTTTTATCACATCATGTTCTACTGGCTTTAGGCTATTGAAATCATTACTTTCCAATGGTATTAGATTAAGAGAAAGTTAGTAAAAAAAACATCTATTCACCAGCAAACACTGAAAAATATTGATAGCAGGGTTTGCTTTCAGAAATGGGGTGACTCTGGCGAAAGACTATGTTATTTTACGAAGAGATCTTGCACAACTGTAGCTCAGAATTTATAGAGAACTTGTGAAGACAGCATAAGAACAGTGAACGAGCGTCGAGATGACATAGCAGTGCAAGCGAAACTGTAAGGCACTGTTGCCTAACGTAATTGGTTGCGCCCCCGAAAAGCACAATATTGCCGAAGTTGACCGTCACTCTGACACTGTCAATCACCACTACAATAGAAAAGATAATTGGGGCGATATTTTGTGGGCGGAGTATCTTAAGCTGTCGTCGCAACCACAGGAGCACAGTCAGTTTCCAACGTGTGAAACATCAGAGCGGTGAAATTTCGCGCGTTTATGAAAGATGAACCGCCTGGAGAAGTCTGTTCCCACGAAATATGTCTACCGAACTGGTGGCGATGTGTTCTTTTTCTTAAAACTCTGCTGTAGTAAGAAGGTGAAAAGTTTATAACAAATAGAAACAGCAACAAGAGGCTAAAAAAAGCCCTGATGGAAGAAAAATATTGGTTGAGCCTTGGAGAGCGATGGTGGTAATGTATGCCCCAATTCTTTATTAAAAAATTAGGCTTTGTAGTGTAGTAGAAATGACATATACACAGGAGCACGCGAAAAGCGTTGCAATGAACAAGTATCATTGGGCAATACACCAGTGGCTCGACTGCCACCCTCCCAAAATTAGAATATTAAAGCTCATTAAACCTCCAGTGCCTGCCACTCAACAGTATGGTCACCAATGAATGAAAGATCAGTTCATTGCAAATCTAACCCAGGATTAGAATATTAATAGCACGGCCGTCTGCTAGAGGATTTCCTCCCAACGGTTTAGCGCCTCACCGTGGCTGGGAAGTGTTTTTGGGTGTCGGACTGCGATGTACAGCGGGGGATTCATCATCTGGCAAGAACTCACAAGTCGGGATGAAGTCAGGCCTTTCCATCAGAAAGTCTAGCAAAGAGTAAACCAATACCAAGATCCACCGCCATCCTAGTATCAAAGTCGCATGGTGGCAAATCTCTCTCTGATTCACAAGGGCTGCTATGGCGTGTGTTGGAATACCTGGGGCAGACTTTGACCAAGGTGATCTCGGGTTTCTAGGGAACCACAACCAGCTTGACTAGCAAATTTCCGAAAAATGAAGATTATGCTGGGACTTGCAAAATCAGTAAAGACGGGCCGTTTAATTATCAAGTATCAAGTATAGCATGATCTGTTTCAAGGTAATTGAGTGATTTCGCGAGTTTATGCTTTCATATTTTTCGTTCTACATGTAAACATCTAAGAGCTTATGCAGAACTGTTCAAACTGAGTATAAGAACTAGCTTCACCAAGTGACATAATCTAAATTTAATTCCCAAGCAGCAACGAGAAGATAATGACAATCAAACACCGAGGTTGCGGATTCCATGGACTTCTAGAATGTTAGCTGAGAACTAGAAGCACGCAATCGGGATGTCATTGCTAGTCGTACTCATCGTTCTCAACGGCAAACGGGTATTGAGCAGCTCTGTCGCCTCGGTTGGCATTTCCACCTCTATTTCACCATTTATGTGCGCAGTTAGCGGGTTAGAGGTCTGATTAGATCTCATTGATCGTATCGTTCTTTTCGACGCACGTGTTGTTTCAGGGCGACAGCAAAGTCATCACCATCGGAATAATGAAAACGACGGGATGAACGTCGCTTTTTGCTAATGCATATATAAAGCACATTTTTTTCATTGTTTCTTATATGACTCGTGTATTCACGGCTATCGTGCGGATCCCAACATCTTTCACATTCGATTCGCTTCCACGCAACCATAATCCACGAAAATCTTCCAACATTTTCGTGTGGTTTCATCTACTCTGCTTAAGGATTTTTCATTCTATCTTGAATGTCATAGAATGCTGATTGAGGCGATTCATCCTGGAGTCCTGAGATAACTGGCCTGGAGCGTTCCTAATTGAATTGCAGAGAAGGACTTTTTCCAAACAAATCAGGTACCAATTTCCCGACCCCCGAGGAATGAGAGGGTTGTATGCGCGCAACGCTGTGTACATCACTATCACTGTGCTATTCGCTACCTTATGAAGTACATATGTAAGCTGTTAAATCTGTTTTTATCTAAGCCGTTTACCGCCTCGTTGTGGCTGGGAGGTGTTCATGGGTGTCGGGCTGCGATATATAGCGGAGCGATTCATCACCACAATAGAACCGCCCAAACTGAGAAGAAGTCCGACTTTTCTATCAGGAAGCCCAGCAAAGAGTAAACCAATACCAAGATTCACCACCGTCTTGTTATCAAACTAATCCCATGGTGGCAAATCTTTCTCTGACCCATAACAGCTGCAACAGCCTTTGGTGGTGACGACCTGGAACAAACTTTGGTCTGGCTGACCTCAGGACTCCAATGAAACACAATGGGTAATCTAACAAAATCCCAAAAAAGTAAAAATTATGCTGGGGCTTAAACAACCAGTAAAGACTGGCCATTCAGATATCCAATTAAGTAAATCTGCTTTGTCGCTCTGTTATGATCGGTTGACTGATCGCTGGAAACATGGCCATATTGCAAGAGGCCTAATCACAAAGCAGCAGCCTTTCTCCCATTCACATGTTCTAACGATTGCCTGTGGTGAAGCTTTGTCAAAGTCAAAGACATGTTTCTCTCAGAATATTAATAAAGTCTGTGATCGCACAACATTGTAAATGTGTATGAGCTCAGAAGACGTTGGATTTTCAAAATGCACTTAAAAGCACGAATGCACTGAGAGTTTCACTCACAATAGTTCCAAGCAGGAGAAACAAGGTTAGAGAGTTGTGCGATCCGTATAGGTCAGCCATTTAAATTCATGGTTGGTAAATAAACGTTGCAAATCGTAGCATAGGTATGCTCTACTGAAAAACGTCGAATGAAGGACTGAGAGTTACCTGAAACGAGTAGATAACAATTAGTCAGAATGAAACTTCAACCTCGTTTAAAAATGTGTTTAGGAGAAGGGATAGCGCAGTGCTTGTGATGCCGTTCTCCATTTACGTAATCGACTTGGCCGGCATTAAACGACATTCATAAAGAAGAAGAAAATAAAATCGTCAAGCTTCAGCTATACACAAGTGAGAAACTCGGACCTTAGTGGGCGATGAACGCTTGAAAGCTGCTGGAATGCAAAAAGTCCTGGAACCCACACAATAAATGTGATGAATCATGTTAACAAACAAATAAATAGGTAATCTCGCTCTTGCTTCGTAATAGTAATTCTTATTGGCACCAATTTTTTTATTGAACACAATGTCGCCCACCTTTTCAATTCGTCACATCATTTCAATTCCGTATTACGAAACATTACTTACTTGATACTTGAATAACCCGTCCTCACTGGTTGTGCTGGCCCGAGCATAACCTCCATTTTTTGGAGAATTGCTGCCTAAGCCACTGTGATTCTTTGTAATCCCGAGTTCAGTCTGGCCAAAGTCTGTCCCAGGTCTTCACCACCACTAGTAGTCGCCGTTCTTGTGGAACAGGGAGAGATTCACCACAATGCGAGTTTTATATCAGGACGGTGATGGATCCTGGTATTGGTTTACTCTTAGCTAGGCTTTCTGATGGATGCGCCGGATTCCTTCACAGCTTGGGAGACTGTCAGTGGATGAATCCCCAGCTGTACGTCGCAGTCCGGCACCCAGGAGCATCTCCCAGCCACGATGAGGCGGTGAACCGTTGGGATTGTATGATACATCACGGCCCCATTAGTTGTTACTGATTTTCAATACGATTTTGCCACCCCTTTAACAATTTTAATTGGTATTAAAAAACACATGCGTCTTTGTTTTATCAGTGATAAAGAGTGCACAAAATAGAGCTACCATAGATGGAGGATCGGCCCGTGTTCTTCCCATTCTATAGCGCTAATTTATGCGTCATCATTTGACATGGTGGATGCCTGACCTCAATTCATAATCACGGTTTTTCCTTGACGCATTTCGTTCAGGAACCCAGCCACAAAATCTAATCGCCATAAATTCGGCAAAGGTGTCGTTCAGCCTGTCCGTTGTCGTAAAACATGAAAAACGGCGTTGGCGCACCACCCCAAAGTACGTCTGTCAGTGATACACTACTGACCTTGTCTCCAGTTTTCTGTTGTACTATTGCGACGATAACTAAAATAACTTGACAAAATTTATTGAAAAAATCAAGTGATTTAATTTTAAGTGTTTTCCTTAATACTCTAGTTTTACATTTCAAAATATAACGTTGTCTATAACAATTAATTTTGATTTAACTCAGAACTGTCGTGGATCCCCCATTGTAGATTCTTTCACGTGTTTCACTCTCCATCGAGAGCAGACACAGGTAAATTTCATTTTCTTTCTTCGAGCACTGGCGGGGTCGCCTATGTGTTTTGCTTGCTTAAGAAGTAATGCGCGTCATGTACTGGTAGCAATTCTCTTGGTACAAAAAATAGCGAACACTTTGAAATAGAAAGCAACATATCTGCTCTCCCATTACGATTTGTTAATTGGAATGAAAACCATTAAAGTCTCCAGATCACTGCCAACCAGTACAAAATCTTCCTTTTAAACTAAGATTAAGTGTTTTCACTTTTTAATGCCACGTTATACTGTCATATAGAAAGCTACGAACTTTGAATGTATGAGAAAATTATGAAGAGGGATTTCGTTCAGCAGCACACGTTGGCATTCCTCAGCGTGCAGTTGGCGTTTTCAACTTTTCCCTGAAAAGTTTTTAAATCTTGACCTCGCCTTCGATTTTTCAGAAATTTTGTTGCCTGAAATTCTTCGAATGCATTTAACACCAAGAAACGATTTATTTGTTAGGCGACTAGTAACTCTACGGTAGTGATGCCCTTGAGCAAGCAAGGCGTCGGTTCGACTCTGCCGCCGATAATGCAAGCCTTCATCTTTCCGGGATCAGTGAATTGGTATCAGATTTATATGTTACCAGTTCACTGTCTCCAATTCACAGAAGCTGGCGAGTGTCTGTAAAGGAGATAATGGAGTGCACCCAACACTGCTAGTCCAGAGTTCAAGGAAGAAGCGACTTGATCAGCATTGAACGACATTCTTAAAAAACAAAGCTTATCAAGCAGCTGCCAATGACACCAGAAGAGTTAAAAGAATTTCGTGGATTATGGACGCAAAGACATAGATAAAATAGAAAAGGTACTGAAAATAGAAAAAAATTTTGGTGCCGTCAATATGCATTTATCACTTGTGTCACCACACCAGTAAACCTTTCATTTCTCCTTGACGGGAGTAAGAGTAGCCCAGTACGTGGTGCACATTCCAGGCACTCATTGGGCACCATATCTTTGTTTTAGTATCTTCGTAAAAACCTCTAGCCATTGGATCGGTGATCCTCCTGCTGTGTTCTTAACCTCCTGAGGAATCCAGTCGTTAACAGCTCTCCTTCATTGTATACATATGCGTATATATATATATATATACATATATTTATACTTTGCACTTTTGAGAGATTGATAACAACCTCTCCAGTAAGTGTTAAGTTCCTAACCTGTTAGGTGATCTAGTGCTGGAGAATTGAGCGTTACCTGGACACCACACCCTTATTAGGATGCTCGTGTTTTACCCTTCATGACCACAGGACTTTATGACGGCTTCTGGGTGGAAACACCAAACTGCTTAAAATCCAAATAATTTTGATTTCAGCATAGTCGCCATTAACTCTGCCTGAAATTCGCCTAGTCACTCACGAGCAAAATCAGTTTTATTATAAATCGCTTCGAGGTTCTATATGAGTTTTATGTATACGTTTTTCAGTTCTCTTGTTACATAAGACATTGTACAGATGGTTAAGGCCTGGCATCCAATGCTAGCTGTCGTGATAACCATAGCATTGGATGCTATGTTATTGACTACCATCTGACTTAATTTGGGGTTCTGAAACAGACAGCGATCTTTGATGAAGTGCTGCTGAACTGCTTCCTCCTCCGACGATCTGCCCTTGCCGTTCTGTTTTGCTGCTGTTGAGTTGCGTAACAGATCTACTGCAGCAGATTATCCGCCGAGTATCATTAGTTCGTTGCACCGCCAAGGACGCAAACGACACATCCTTTTCACTGTTGCCGACAACGGTCATAGCAGGTCATCCAGAAAGTCAAACGCTTACTCGGAACCTATTACTCTGACCATAACTCAATCAAAGAACTTTAAAACTCTATTATGTTACAGTTAGATAAAAATCGTTAGTCTTAAGAAATGCTGATGATTGATGGGAATACCAGCTGCTAAATTCTGCCCTGTACGATCTTGGATTCAAGAGTTGAAGATTTGCGACAATACGTATAGTGATGCCACCGTGGGAAGTTAATGATTATTTAGTTAATTCCTCTGTTCTGCTTCCATGTTCCAGCTTTTGCTTTGGAGTTAGCTTAAAGTTAGATGGTTTTTTTTCGGGTATCTATAACAGTGATTATTTGGGTTGCAATACCTGAAACGCACCGATTTTCTTTAGCATTGCGTGTTTTACTGACTAGCGATTAGAATTCCCTAAAAACATTCGATCGCCGGAGTTTCACAAATTGACAAGGTCATCATTTTCCTCCCAAGTCAGTTAAGACTAGACCATTATCAAGAATCACTTAAATCCACGTAAAAACTTGTGTGTGGAGTGGAAACGTACCTCAAATTTAGAAAGACAAGTGAGTGTAGTTAGTGGTGAAGACTTCTGAAAGGCCTAGCACTGCTATCTCGGAAAACCATGGAGAAAATATTACCATAACAGCAGATCAAAATTTGGTGGAAATTGTGCAAAAACAACTGTGGTTAAACGGTATTTGAAAAAAATAGGCAAAATATCATTTAATGGTAATTGGTAAGTAAATTTCTTTGGACGATTGCTAGCGAAAAATCTCTGGAAATCCAAGAATTGCAAATTGTAACTGGAACAACCATTGATCTCATGAATCCAAGTGACTTTGGTTTGCTCAAATGAGTGTTTGCGAATCTGTCATCCTCGATATTCATTGGAATAGGAAGCACGATTAACTGTAAGATATGATCACATCCATTCAATTTTTGTAGGTGATTTGCAGTTATTCCTCAAATTGCTGGTTATGGGACGACCTCGGGTGCTGTGCAAAGTGTAGAAACTGATTTGAAACAGACACATTCCCCATCCGTGTGACAGGTTGTGCTGTTGGCCTCCTCTAAAAAACTAGAAGGCTTACAAAGAACAGAGCAGTGAGCGCTTAAAAAGCTGTTTATTATGGGAATAAAAATTTATGCACAATGTTTTGCTTGCAGAGGTTTCGAAAGTGTTTGGCTGCGTAGACGTGTCAATTTGACCTCTCGAGGCTCTGAATGAGGCCAAGCTTTTGGCATATCTCCGTGGTCCATTTTCATATCTAATGTACAGCCCTTAGCGCATCTACCATCTCATTTGCTTGCTTGCATCCATCATCCACGAAGGTCTTCTAACTTTTCACGCATGAGTTCACCTGCTGCTGGAAGACTGTTATCTTCTCTACGAATATCATTGATTGCTAGTCAAGTCGACTTTTTTTCGATTTATAGAATAACTGTGCTAAAGCCTATGACTTAAAGAAGTAAGTTTTGCCCAGACTGGTCTGTCACCATTTTCCCAACCCTGGATAATAAGTTAGGTTGGTAAGGTGAGGAGCCGCGCCAACTAGGTTACGGTGACGAAAGGAATCACAAACCTTTCGTTACCCGCTCCTTAATCTGTCGGTACATACTGTAAGAAAATTCCATTAACCATAATAAGATTAAAGGAAATTGGGCTACTTGAGTGTTGGTTGCTGTCGTATTCATCCTATTCAGCAAACATTAATGTAGGAGAGGCTCATCATATTAACAGACCATTCACGACACCTGACATACTCAAATTTGCTATGAGCCAACCTGAGCACTGCGCTCATTTACTGTCAATAACAAATGTTTGCTGATTGACTATCTTTCTAAGCGAATAAAAATCGAGTCATGTGATGCAAAACTTTGTTTCCTAACGTGCACTTTTACGAAGAAAATCGGAGGTTTCATTTCTTCCTGTTATGTCTAAGATCTTCTATGCAAGGAATTAGGTAAAGCACTAGTTGAAAAAAAGCCTCTCATTGCTTGTTTTAACAAAAAAAAATCTCATAGCATCTGGCATGAATTAAAGTGCATTTCACATACGTCATACTTAAATATTTTAATGGTTCGCCTTCGCAGAGAACCATATCAATCCGTACGTATTTTCCCCGAGCTGGCAAGCCGTTGGTCGAGAGGTTTTCTTCTCCTAGAATCTTGAGATGGCAGTGCTAGGTCTTTTTCAAGCCATCACTGCACTCAGCGCTACTAGATCAAAGAGAGATTTGCCACTCTTAGACTAGACTATTACCAGGAACGCGACGATTGTTATCATCTGTTTACTCTCAGCTGAAATCTCGCATATATGTAGCGGTCATTTTACCTGATGAAATTTTAAGACGATTAAAGTGTCAAGAGCTTATGGACTTGGGATGGGTAATATTTTGTATGTATCGAAAAACCGTTGTACTTTTGAACACTTGACAACATATTTAGTCCCGTATTGAACATCATGACTTTAAGGCTAGAATTTGTACATGATTGCCCACTGAATGTATGTTTTCCTACTCTATTCCTATAAAATTTCGATTTTTCAGAGCACATGAAACGTTTTTCCACTTCGGCGCTCCTTTTTCGTCCAACAGAGGAATTGAACAAGCGCGATTTTGTCCAGGAAGCGCGATGGTGTCGCCCCTCCAATACATTTTAAATGCTTAGACGAAAGTTTAGACGCAAACAGGGCTTTGTTGAATCTTTTAAAAATTTTAGTTCTATTCCTAAAAGGCGCGTGTGGCGCAGTAGTTGAAGGGGCCACTGCGACACACACGTGGAATCGATCCCTGCGCCCATGGCTCATCAAGCCTTCCGTCCCTACGGGGTCGGCAAATTGGTACCACGCTTATCTGGGAGGAGAGCAGCACTGGCTCGATTCATCAATGGGTCACCGCGATTCATTGTAAAGGCCAGATATGCATTCAATCACCTCCAACGATACTTAGTGAAGTCGAATGCATGGCGCATTCCTCGGGGATTTGATAAACGCCGAGAACTTTATCCTTTATCCTTTTTATTCCCAGTTTGTTGTAACTTTACGGTTTTGTGGGTTGCAGTTTTTTACAGTGACACCTTTGCTTTATAAAGATAAAGAGGTATGGAAGTTCATAAAGAGGTACGAGAGGCTTTTGACTAGCTCTATTGAAGAATAAATGGCAATTGATGAAACCTTCCACAAGTATCGATCTGTGTTTGTAATAGGATGAAATCGGTGCACCTTTAGTTTGAGAGGTTCTGCAAAGAGCATTATACCTTCTATTGGCTTTCTATATAGTGTCACTAACGCTTTTAGTCGCTATGAACACGTCATAAAACCATGAAATCCCAATCATTTAAGTGTTGAAAATATATGAAGTGAGATGTTGAGACGTGAGCAACACAAGGAATCTCAGGCACGCTTCGAACCCGCGATTACTGTTTCCAGGAGATCACGTGTTACCCACTGCACTGACCCAGGCTTTTGATTTGCAGATAGCACTGTTAGGGTAAAAAAAAACTACCTGAGAGAAATAAAACGCATAGCGAGGGGTCCGATTAGTACAGCAGGCAACACGTAGGCCACCGGAAAATGTCTTTACAAGTTCAAAGCGTAGCTGCAGCTGAAGTTCCAAACTTCACTCATATCTCCGCATCATTGTGGTTGTTTTCATATCTTGACCCTGTGATGAAAAAAAATTATGGGCAGTAAATAGAAATTAAGCATATAAGAAGTGAGCTCAACTCAACGATTCATCGAGGAGCTTACACGACGAACACGTCATAAAACCATGAAATCCCAATCATTTAAGTGTTGAAAATATATGAAGTGAGATGTTGAGACGTGAGCAACACAAGGAATCTCAGGCACGCTTCGAACCCGCGATTACTGTTTCCAGGAGATCACGTGTTACCCACTGCACTGACCAAGGCTTTTGATTTGCAGATAGCACTGTTAGGGTAAAAAAAACTACCTGAGAGAAATAAAACGCATAGCGAGGGGTCCGATTAGTACAGCAGGCAACACGTAGGCCACCGGAAAATGTCTTTACAAGTTCAAAGCGTAGCTGCAGCTGAAGTTCCAAACTTCACTCATATCTCCGCATCATTGTGGTTGTTTTCATATCTTGACCCTGTGATGAAAAAAATTATGGGCAGTAAATAGAAATTAAGCATATAAGAAGTGAGCTCAACTCAACGATTCATCGAGGAGCTTACACGACGAGACGACAATAGTAATTGTTGATTCAGAGCCTAAAATATTAACATCTTTCTCCATGAAGACATTTCTGGTCGAATTGAACCCAAGCTATCTTTGTTTTCATTTTCAACTTGTACGTGGTTACACTTCATTTCCTCAATTCTTACGAAAACTTATCAGGAGCCATAAACACTCCCACTTGATTCGTGAGCAATACATTAATTCTTGTACTGGATCCAGGTTCCTCGCCGTTGCTACTAGCTGGTAGTCATGAAGTAAGTTTCCCACAGATAAAATGCTTTAGATAGAACGCCAAGAGTGGTGGGAACCGATGCACGCTATATGAAGAAAGAGATGTGATCACCGCCACTTCCTTGTGCCTTCTATTTTACAATGTGTCTATTGTCCATATGTTACACTAATTTTAATTCTTTTCTTCAAATATGGAAAAGCCGAAGAAGAAGAAAGCCTAGAAATTCATTCCTTTTTAAGCACACACTGGAAGGGTGGTTTCGGATGATCTGTGGAAGTTGGAACTGCTTCTGAAACACTACTTACGATCAACTGAGACCGAGCGAGCATCTCTGATCACTCCAAAAATGTTCATGTATGGTGGATAATTCACACAATTAAAGCATTAGCTAATAACTGGGAAGTTGGAAACAAGCAACTTCGACAGCGTACGTGACCACCCAGTGATACAGTGAAGATAATGAGAAGCATCCCGATTCACTCATGTTTTTAGCTCAACGGTTCTCGCTCACGTAACATGCGCTTTAGGAACCTGCCCGTAAATAAGCAGAATGGAAGGTCATTTAGCATAGCCGAATGCACCAGCATGCTAGTTGAATTGCTTATCAAGCAAATAAAAAAAGGACCAGAGGCTTCGCTTTTCGCCAACGAACAAAATGTGGATCGTTACCGGCGATAAAAGTAGTTGGTACCATCAAATAAAAGTAGTTTATTCTCAGAGTATTCAGCCTATCCGTGTGACATTTAAAAGGTTAACTGTGGGCAGTATACTCGAATCATTACCGCTTCCAAGATGACAGTGTGCAGAAAGGTGCAGAAACGATAGCAACAATAAAAATTCTTTACCAACATTGTGTCTGTATGTGAATAAAATAAGACAAGAAAAAGAAGAATTCCGTACTCTTCGACTCGATATAGTTCACTGAAACGTTTTGGCACAGAGGCAAGTAAGGAGTAGCGATTGCTTGAGTCTCTCAACAATCACCTAGAGGTCAGGTGACACTTTCGGAAAACCGAACGCCTAGCGAAGAGCAAGCCAACAAGCCAGTGCAGCTAGATTTTTGTTACTGTTTTTATTTCTCCTTATCATAGAAGCATATTACGAATCCTCATTTCATGTTGACTTTTCAGTTTTCTTTCAATCAAGTCTCTTTTTCAATCAAGTTTCTTTTGTTAGCAAATATATAAAACAGTACTTTCACACGAGAAGCCAACCAATGAAGAGTTTTTTTTTGCACTACACCGACCAAGCCATCGCCCAATATGACTTTCACTGCAGCATACAGTCTTTCATCTACCAATAAAATCAAGTGCAGCTGGAGTGTGACTTTGACCCCTACGTCTGTTTTCCTCGTGGGAACTAGAAGGTGTATCTTGCGTCGGTGATCGAAAACTCCTGTTTCTCATTTTCTCATTTCTCACATCACACACCTTTTTCAATCAAGTTTCTTTTGTTAGCAAATACATAAAACAGTACTTTCACACGAGAAGCCAACCAATGAAGAGTTTTTTTTTGCACTACACCGACCAAGCCATCGCCCAATATGACTTTCACTGCAGCATACAGTCTTTCATCTACCAATAAAATCAAGTGCAGCTGGAGTGTGACTTTGACCCCTACGTCTGTTTTCCTCGTGGGAACTAGAAGGTGTATCTTGCGTCGGTGATCGAAAACTCCTGTTTCTCATTTTCTCATTTCTCACATCACACAATAGCACCCCTCATGAAGCTCTTCGTTATGCGAGCTCACTAACAGCACTGGTAGAACAGGCTTTACATGGCTGAATTCATGGACTCGCTAGCCAATATCGTGCAGGTGATCTCAACAATGGGGCGTGAATACCTAACTGTTATATAGTCCGATTGGTCTTGAAACCGCTGCGTGGGCTGGCTTTCGCTGACGGAACAGTTAAATCTCCGAATTCTTTGGGGTAGAAGAGCCTTGTTATGGGAGGAAGCAGCCAGGGTAAACTTTAGACGTCCACCTTCACCTTGCTCGTAGTTGAAAGCGAAGGCAACGATGCGTTGGCATTGCTGGAGCAGGTGTTTAATTCATATGATCACTGAAATCCTATGCTGGAAGATCTTGTTATTTGTTGGAGTGTTTTACAAATATGACCGTGCATTATTGTGTTTTTGGTAGAAAACTTACTGGAATGTTCTCCATTATGAAATAGCATCACCTGTATCACCTGTAGTCCCGTTAGTCGTCGAGTAATTCCAGCGGGCGCCAGTAAATCTTCCATTTTTCCCTGCTGCGTGCAAGATTAGCCCAGTGGCTCCTTGCTTTAACGACTCGTCGAGCATCATATCTTTCTTCTAGGCTTTTCGTGAAGAATCTGACCATCGGGTCGGTGGTCTTCCTGCAGTACGTTTGACATCCCGAGGAAACCAGTCAGTAACGGCTCTTGTCCATCGACAATCATGCATACGCATTACCTGTTTGGCTCACCTTATGTTCGACTGTTTGGCGTAGAGAACGGCACCCTTGGTTTTTGATCGCTGAAGCAAGTCAGAGATTCGGATCCCATCCCTTACTTGTGTGAAACGAGATACACCTAGCATCGTCTTTTCGACTGAGTGTTCGACAACGCTAAGTGATCTTTTATCCTGCTTACGCGGTGACCAGGTTTCTGAGGCATATGTTAGAGCAGGGAAAACCGTTGAATCGAAAAGGTGGGCTCGGAATCGAGTGTTCTTTGTTCTCTTCACTGCAATCTTGATGTTCTTGAAAGCTCCCCAAGCCGCTCGTTTTCTTCTGCTCAGCACTGGAGCTAAGTCGTTCATCATATAGATTCCCCAACCTAGATAGATATAACTGGAGCATTTGGAGATATTCGTTCCGTTGAGCGAACCGTTTTTGTGAGATGTAGTAGAAGGCCAATCTTTCCACATGCTTTATCAAAGTCGGCAATCATACGTTCCGCTTGGCTAATGTTTGGTGTTATAAGGTCGATGTCATCAGCAAAACGAAGATGAAGTAACTGCCGACCATCGATTTTCACTCCTATGTTATCCCATTCCAATGTTCGCATGACGTTCTGGAGTGTGGTGGTAAATAATTTTGGCGAGATAGTATCGCCTTGCCCAACTCCTCTTTAGACGTCAACGTTAATATCGTTGTAGAATGGTAAAATTTTGGTTGTCAAATTTTTGTACAGCTCACGAAGAATCCTTATGTACTGAGCAGGAAATCCTTGACTACCGAGGGCTTCCATGACTGCTTCTATCTCAGTTGAATCAAAGGCCTTCTGTAAATCGATGAAAGTGAGAGAGAGCGTTCTTTCGTACTCTCGCGATATCGCGATAATTCAATGAGCCTTGTTCTTGTGTAGATGCAGTCCATCGTACTAAATCCTTTTCGAAACCCTGCTTGCTCACATGGCTGTGCCCGTCGTCCAGTGTTTTGCCAATCCTGTTTAGAATGATTCGAGCGAAAAGTTTGTACACGACAGACAGCAAGCAGATTGGCCGATAGTCGCCGATATCATGTGGGTCACCATTCTTAAACAATAACAAGGTCTTGCTAACCTTCCACTGAGTAGGGACCTTGCATTCAGACAAGTAACGTGAGAAGAGCCGAGCCAGTGTGCTTACGAGGACTGGCGGAAGGTTCTTCTGGTGTGCTGATCTTATCCCGTCCGGGCCTTGGCTTGTTCGACTTTTCACCGATGAAGTGGCATGTCGGATTTCGGAAGGGAGAACCGGTGCTACAATATATCCATCCTCTATTTCATATGACGGGTGTTGAACGTGGTTATTGAAGAGATCTGAGTACTATTCGTGAATGACTCTCTCCATGTCTTTTCGAACGCTGAAGCTGTTCCGTCTGTGCGTCGGAATGAAATCATTTTGATTTTGTAATTGGCGAAGCTTCGGTGGGTTTTGCGAATGCTTTTCTCAGCCTCTGCAGCTTCGACCATTACTGCTGCTCTTTTCTAAGATCTTCTTTTATCGCTTGCAGGCATTGTTTCGCAAGTTCGGACGTTAGTTCGCGGTTGCCTGCAGCTCGTGCGATTCCACGATGGCGTATTAGCTCGAGAGTTTCTGGAGACAGACGTCTCTTGATGACCTTCGAACTCTCAGTTTTCACAGCGCTAATGTGAAGGTGTTGAACGAACCGATCGTATTCCTCGTCGATGTAATCGACAGCGGCATATTCCCAACAGCCGACTAATGAGTTGAATAAGTCCTAGTTTGTGGTGGTTCTGGAACTTCGGTTTTTGAATTTAGCGGCTTTTTCTCCTTTCTTCGAGAAATTTGGCACGAAAGAGACGGTGGTCTGATCTCGTGTAGAATGTTGGAACAACAGCATCGGCTAGACAAAACCTTCTATTAACTATGATGTGGTCTATTTCGTTATGGTACTCTCCATTAGGATGCTCCCACGTCCAGCATTGAGAGTGGGGTTTCTGGAATTGCGAGTTACCATGGATGGCATTGGTCGCCATGATAAACTCGCATAGCCGCTCTCTCTGTTCGCTCCGCTCTATTTTATGGGTCCCAATGTTACGTTCCTCAGACGTTCCTTTTTCTCCAATCTTGGCATTGAAATCTGCAACGATGACCTTGAAAATGTATGGTCTTTTCTGTAGAACATTTCTAAGTCCATGTTGAACGCTTCGACTTCTTCTTCGTCATTATTTAACGTCGGCGCGTAAACGACGAAGACTGTCAAAGCCGGTATGGATCCACATCTTTTTAAACGTAAACGTCCAATGCGGGTTTTAAGCTGTTTGAATGAGTCGATGTTCACAGACAAACTCGTGTTGACGAAAATGCCAACACCGCCGACTCCTCTACTGTCGCATATACAGAGGAGCAGTTCTTCTCTGGTGTCATAGACGGCGTTGAATGGGTGGCGTTGTCCGGCCAGACCGATGACGTCGTACCCTACCCTTCTTGCTTGGATAAGCAAGTCTTCTATAGTGGACTCCGATGCAGGTGTACGTGCATTGTAGGTACACATCGTCACCATAGTCGTTCGTGATCCAGGCAGCTTCCATTGGCCGTGAAATTTTAGCAGCCTCTCCGTGCTCGTCCTAACCAACGGCGGAAAATTTGGGACCCCTTCGGAGTCAGAGGAATTAGGCTCGTTTTTTTTTACTGTGTTTAGTATTTTGATGCCTACGTATAGTTTCCTGGCCTCTGAAAGTGGGAGCTGGGTATGCTCAAGGGTAGCTTGCCAGGCTCTCCCAGAGTGGACAAGAAGCTTACTTGTTGGAGGCGACTCCTAACCGCCTTCCATATACTTCCCTGTCACTTGATTGCAGGCTTTTGGCCAAATTGACTCGTAGAATACAATCCGCATAAAGCGAGAACGCACCCACACACGCATGCATGAATACGCCTAGCAAATACAGAAAGTATTTGCCAAATCGGCGCAGCAGAAACAGGGAGTCCATCCCCTGGATCCACCTGCGTCTCAGGGAAGCAAAAGTCGCCTTTGTCCGCGACTAACCCCCTATCCACCACCTGGGGACGCGCTATGTGGCCTAGCAACTAATCGGCTCGAGATCCTTCGTATGACGGAGATCCGTAGTGAACTAGCATAAGAAACATAACATATGTTTAGAACGGAAAAAAGGTCTTTCTGGAATGATTTTTTAACCTGCTCCTAGTGCCATCTTTTAATGTAAGAATTACCAGGTTAAGATCTTTGGTGTTGTAATCTAAGTAAAATTACTTATGCGACTATGTATGAACATTTTGAGAAAAAAATAAGGTTTTCATTCAAAAGCTAACATTGTTCTTACCACTGACAATGATTCGAGAAGTGAGCTGGCTTTCACGTCCTCCATGCTGTAGGTGTTCCCAATAACTTATTATTTGTTTATTAATATATATTGCTCAGTAATACAAAAATGGATGCAGATCTTGCAAAGAATGAGACCCTATAACTTTGCCTGGGCGTGAAGTTGCAACCAAAGAAAAAACTGTGAGAATCGACACATTTCCATGAAGTTTGTTCGTTTTGCTAGCACAGAATTTTGAAGTACAAAATTCGTCAAATTCCTCGAAGGCATTTCACGCATCACCGTCTTAATCATGAATAAAAGAATTTTCTTTGAAAGTAGTTGTGACGTGTCTCTCAAACTATCGCTGAATGCTGTCGAAAAAGTGATAAACGGTTAGCGGGAAGTTGGACAAGCAAAACAAAGGTTGAAAATCTAACTCCTGCAACTCTTGGACGGTTTGCTACGAAGATTGTATTGGAGCGCTGACTTGTAGCAGAATACGACCTCTTTGTTGTTGTCTTGGCTCAATAACCTGAAAATAAACACATCGATTGACACATTTTCCCTGAATTGTGACGGCAAGCCATTAGAAAGACCACATTTTCCTGAATGTTAGGCCTAAAATATTTCCTCTTAAAGATAATTTCTGCTCCCAATTCGCCAAAATCTCATGAATTTGCTTCATGGGTTGAAATTTTAGCGTACTGTCGCGGTCGGAACTCCATCAGAGCATGGGCCATGGACGGGACCCTAACGTATACGATATAAGTGGTTCTTAACGTTTTATACCCGAGATATGTCACCACAACGGAGAAAATCAAGCATTTATGGACTTAACAACGATAACATAAAAACTATGATCGGAGTTACCACTCCAAGGTATTCATAACCCAATCGTAATCATTCCAAAAACACTGGAAAGATGTATAAATCTCTAAAGACTGCTTTCACATCGAATCAATTTAAGGTTACTGAGATCTCCGTTATAAACTCTGTTCTTACTTTTTCACAGAATAAATGTGCCATTTTTTTGACTGTATTTTGATATGAGCAAAATCAAGTCACCAGGATAGAAACAATCGTTTTTCAGAACAACGCCTTGGCCAACAATTCGCAACTAATTTTTTGACTGTATTTTGATATGAGGGGCGGGTAGCTCAGTGGTAATCATCTTGTTCACTACGTGAGTAGCCCTACCTATCCAGGCGTTGGTTCGACACTGCAACGGGCCAGCCAAGGTGTTGATGTTCCTCGGTCGGGAAACTGATACCAGACCTACCTGGAACGAGCTCGTTTCCTTTGATCCATGTGGAATAGCCCTAGTACGACTATCTCACCATTGCAAGAAAAATCGACTCGACCAACTTTCTACTCGTGATGAAAAGTGAAAAAGGCAGCAGCGGTACTCAGACGCCAAAAAAAGTCCGAAAACAATCGTGTGTAGATGAATGCGAGGAAATGAACTGAAACGAAGAGGTTGGATGGAGACGATGTTGTACATATGGTTTCGGATCGTGTAGCGACAACGAAAAAAATAACGGGGTGGTAAGATGAAAATATATCCCATGCAAAAAACGATGATGTTCAGCTAAGAAAGATGAAGCTGGACAAAGCCTAATTTACATCAAATGGGAATTGCGACGACTTTTTGTTTCCGGAAGTATTAATCGCATAGTAAGAAGTTTTCAGTCACGATCATGGCGGAAAGGCGATGTCGCGAAGGTGATCAAGTCTTGGAAAAATTCGCTATAAATGAAGCAAAATCAAGTCACCAGGATAGAAACAATCGTTTTTCAGAACAACGCCTTGGCCAACAATTCGCAACTAACGCTACAAAGTTCGACGAGTTGGGCTATGAAACACTTCCTCCTCAACCTTATCGGTCAAATTTTCGCCAACGAGCACCTCTTTTTCAAAATCTCAGCAACTACTTCTAAGAAAAAACCTGAGCAACAAGTCATTGTTCAAAATGCCCTCGATGGTTTGATAACTTCTACACCTTCAAAATTTTGTGTCTTGGAATAAACAGGAGAAATGTATAGATTACATTGATCCATATATAGAGCTATAAAACTTCTTTGGATATTAGTTGTCGTTACTTAAACAGGAACTGCAATTGCTTCTACACTAAGCGAAAAGACTAAACGCACTACAGTTGTTGATCACTTCATCGATTTCTTGCCAATGCTGCTCTGATCGTTTTAAGAAAAAACCTGAGCAACAAGTCATTGCTCAGAATGCCCTCGATGGTTTGATAACTTCTACACCTTCAAAATTTTGTGTCTTGGAATAAACAGGAGAAATGTATAGATTACATTGATCCATATATAGAGCTATAAAACTTCTTTGGATATTAGTTGTCGTTACTTAAACAGGAACTGCAATTGCTTCTACACTAAGCGAAAAGACTAAACGCACTACAGTTGTTGATCACTTCATCGATTTCTTGCCAATGCTGCTCTGATCGTTCATGAGGCTTCAGAAAACTGTGAACGATTAATTCCTCCAAGCACTCGTAACAACTCACCTGCCCGTGAAATTTGATTCGGGATGTTTTTATGACTTTCACGTTCATTCTACAAGTGTGCTGTTCCTAGTTGCTCTACAGAATCCATTTCAGAGCCATCTGCGTTGCTCCTGCCCGGACTTCATGATTCTTGTAAACAATCTTTGCGACCTAAATGAATCGATTTCCAATCTACCACGATTTGCAATAAAGTACAACAGTTAGTGAATACCCAATAACAAACATGGGCTTTGACGGCTTTTTTTTTTTGATAACCAATGTGAAACATTGTTGGAATTCTAGTACAGTGAAATAAGTAAAGCTTCACCAAACTCTGTCACCAAACCTTCCCCAGCAACTGAAAGCAGCTATGGAAGCCAAACTTGCAGCTTATAAGAAAATGTCAAGCTATTCGATATAAGAGTTTTCTACGTAGGCATAGTGAAAAGAAGGCATTTTTGTCCAAAAATCAATGTTGAAAATCCATTCGGTCGTGGTGCTCATAGGCGCTTGAGCAAGGATGCAGCGTGGACTACATCGGGCACCTTCTATTCAGAATCTATCAGTGTCCCGCTATATCTGATTACGATAGCAGCGAGTTAGCGCTTGCGATGGTGCATAAAAACTCGATCAGTACAAGCAAAGGGCAGGCACAGTGCTCATGAAGTGCAAGGACAGGGCAGGTACACAACGAGGACACCGAACTGTGCGGTGAAAGTGCAGCATCATCAAACGGATTTAAAAAAATACGCTTCAACGCGTTCTACAAAAAAAGCACTTTCACTGCAAAAATTTACAATGGCGTGCTAGTACAAAAAACTGTAGCTGAACAAATTTTTGACATAAGAATCGACCAACACCGTCTTCACACTGCTTGATGATATCGAAGAGACCAAAGATCTCAGTGATACCGGAAATCACTGCAAGCTACATATTTGGTACCAACCCTGTGTTAACTTATCAGGGAAAGGTACATTGGTCATTCAAGCCGAGGTGAAATGAAAGTGGGTTTAGAATAGTATTATTTCACTGCATGCTAGAACATCTAATACCGACTGCTGCAGGATGGGTTGTCCGTTAAAAAGAAAATTGTTATCACTGAGCAATTATTGCGAACAACAACCGTCCTGTATAAAACAGCGATGTGGGGCGAGGTTGCCTCATTTGATATGTGCTCCACTGGAGAAGATTCCACCTGTTACGACGACGAAGAACCACATCGAGAAGACGAACGACTATGGACCATCGACTGTGGCCATCAGCTTTGAGGAAGACGAAGACGTCGAAACGTTAATCGAATAATCATTTGGTAACAATCCCATGTTGTCTCATCAATGAAATGACGTACATTGATTATTCATACCGAGGTTAAACGAAGAACGGTTTACAATAATACCAGATAGAGATGAAGAGAGAGAGGAACAGACAAACAGACAAAGACGGAGACAGAGAGAGGGAGGGAGTTGGGCTGTTACAGACAGTACCGCATTTGAATACTACAGTAGAAAGGCATCCCAAAAATTTTTACGGACTTCTAGGAGTCATGCCTCATATTTCCTATCATGCAGTATTTTCTTGGCAAAATGCACTAAAGTGTATTTTTTAATTCCTCTAGTGATGCTGCGCTTCCACCGCACCTCTCACTGTCCTCGTTACGTAGCTGCCCTGTCCTCGCATTTCATGAGAACTGTGTATGCCCTTCGCTTGTACTGGCGTCACTATTATAATCAGATATAGCGGGAGACTGGCACACTCCAAGTAGAAGATGCCCGATGGGGTTCGCATTGCATCCTTGTTCAGACGCTTATAACTTGACCCAATTGATACTCAACATTGAATTTTGAACAAAAATGACCTCTTTTCACTATGTGTTCATAGAAAACTCTTATGTTGGATAGTTTGATTTTCTCTTGGAAGCTGCATACCAACCTCCGTAACTGTTTTAAGTTACTCGAAAAGGTTTCACAGTAGAGTTATGCTCAAACAAATTCTTCACCAACGGGGCTATCAAAACAATTAAACAAGCAAATAGTCACAGTTGAAGGTATTATATCTAAGCCAACATTAGAATAAATGAGGATGATATAGAGAAAAATAGATAGAAAGCGGTGAGTGTGCGAAGAAGCTATTCTTTGTTCAATGTGGTTTAAATCTTGGTTTAGCATACTGTCTCTTTGGTTAAAGGATAAAAGATAAAGTTTTCGGCGTTGATCAATCCCTGAGGGATGCGCCATGCATTCGACTTCATTAATCATCGTTTGGAGGTGATTGAATGCATATCTGGCCTTTACAATGACTCACGGTGGCTTGCCGATGTATCGAATCAGTGCTGCTATCCTCCTAGATAAGTCTGGTGCCAATTTGCCTAACCCGGAGGGATGGAAAGCCTGGTACGCCATAGGCGCGGGTATCGAATCCACATGTTCGTTGTAGGGCGCCTCCAACCACTGCGCCACACGCGCCCTTGTCTCTTTGGTTATGGAAGTGTTTGGCTGGGTAGATTGCGGTCAACTTGAGCTTTCGAGACTCTTTGGGAAGGCGAAATCCGTCGAAACGTCAGTTTGTTCTTGATTAAAGAATAAAGTAGCTCCTCGTATTTGCTTAACAAGAACACACGGAATTATTTGCTCAATGCCGAGTTTAAAAGAAAGTTAGTCGTGGGAGTTATAAAGAAGAAGGCCGAACGTTAATAAATTCACATTTTATAGTTTTCCATTAACATAGTCGAGCGCACAGCACAGTGTTACTGATGTCGGTCATCACGAACATTATGCCTGTTCGATTCCGCTCTGAGCTAATCACGTCTCTCATTACTCCGGGGTCAGGAAATTGGTGCCGGACTTGTCTGGGAAAAAATCACTCTCTGCAATCTAATTGGGAAAGCTCCAGGCCAGTTATCTCAGTACTCCAAGGAGAATCGATTCGACCAACATTTTACGACATGCAAGATGAAATGAAAATCCTCAAGCAGTAGCCGAAGCCACACGAAAAAGTTGGAAGATCTTGGGGGATAATGGGATGCGAGGAAACCTATCGAATGGGAGAAGTGCTGGGATCCACACGGTAGACATAAAGATAGGTCATATAAAAATAGAAAATGTGTTGACACAGTGCTAGGCCAATGGACTTGAATGGAAAGAGTTGAGCTAGCAGCAGCAGCAAATCGAGAGCGACTAGTTGTTAGCTCTAAAGATCGGAGTTCATTTTTCCACTCACCTTTCCTACGTTTTTGTGTTGACTTTGGCTGTACACATAACTTTAGTCGAAGTTAGCAGCTACATACAGATGATCGAAACGTTAACTTACGTTAATCAGTCAAGTATTATCTGGTGCGAATACATTACGTTCTTCAAAAACAAACACTAACCTTTGTTACAGATGCAGTTCATTTAAAGCCCACAACGAGAAATTACACGAAAAACTGTTAGACTTCTGCAGATTAACTATGGGTGACGCATAACCCTCGTCGTCTTTTTTGGAAGTCGAGTTCTCACTAAGCAACTTGGACACACGACACCGGCCGAGGAGTGTTTTACAGGCCTCTGTTTAGCTCCAGGCCAGTTATCTCAGTACTCCAAGGAGAATCGATTCGACCAACATTTTACGACATGCAAGATGAAATGAAAATCCTCAAGCAGTAGCCGAAGCCACACGAAAAAGTTGGAAGATCTTGGGGGATAATGGGATGCGAGGAAACCTATCGAATGGGAGAAGTGCTGGGATCCACACGGTAGACATAAAGATAGGTCATATAAAAATAGAAAATGTGTTGACACAGTGCCAGGCCAATGGACTTGAATGGAAAGAGTTGAACTAGCAGCAGCAGCAAATCGAGAGCGACTAGTTAGCTCTAAAGATCGGAGTTCATTTTTCCACTCACCTTTCCTACCCAAGGTCAACCTGGCCAAAGTTTGCCCAAGTCACCACTACCACAGTTGGTCGCAGCCCTTGCGAATCCGAGAGAGGTTGCCACCATGCGACTTTGATACCACGACGGTGGTGGATCGTGGTACTGGTTTATTCCTTGCTAGGCTTTCTGATGGAAACGCTGGACTCCTCAGCTTACGAGACCTTGCCAGGGGATGAAGCCGCCGCTGTACATCACGGACCGCCATTCAGGAACACCTCCCCGCCACGAAGAGGCTGCAAGCCGTTGGGATGGTTACCAAAAAGAGGCGCTTAAAAACATTTACCACTTAGTGCTTGCTAACTATCATACAAATGTAAATTATTTTTCGTAGGTAGAGAATTAGTTGACGTATTTAGCAAAGATATTTATAAGAATCAGAAAATACAAAGGATAAAGCGTTCAGAGTTCATCAATCCATGAGAGATGCACCATGCCTTCGAATTCATCAAACTTCGTCGGAGGTGGAAGAATGCATATCTGTCCTATACAGTCACCCACAATGGCCCACCGATATATTATTCCAGTGTTCTGGTACTCCTAAACAAGCCTGCTGGCAGTATGACGAAAATGCATATGTTTGTATTCAAGAGCAACTCTGACCGATGCGTTGCACGTACCCAATAGGTAAACTAACTAAAGACTGTTTTCACTAAATTTGTGCTCTGTTTATAATTTCATTGGATACTGACTTGGGCTTTTATAGTGGCTTACAGGCGAAAATGACAGTGAGCATATTTGTTTCGCAATCAGCGAAAAACGTGGCTGCCTTGTGAAGGCCGAATGGCTTGCTTGTGTTTGGTTGCCACCCAAAAATTAACAGGGAATAGAAAAATGGAAATTCTCTCGGCCACTGACAAGGCTTCCATGGTTTAGTCTTTTCACTGATATATACAAATAAGAAATATAGCAATCAAAACATTGGACCGCGCAGACGATTTGATTTATGTTTAAAGCCCAGCTCTAAAGTGCATTTATCCTATTACATGCAGTACAAAGCAAAGGAAGAAGGGTGGATAGAAATAACACGGAAACAATCTGTATCTGATGATCACTTCACATAATCATCTCTTTTGCATCATCTGTCATCCCTATTCGAGGATGAATGAAACTAGATGCCACTGTGGCCATACTCGCTGTGTGGAGTCGAAGCGTCAATTTCCTCTCAGGTATCACCTGTATCACCTGTAGTACCGTTGACCGTCGAGTGACTTGAGCGGGTGCCAGTAAATCCTCCATTTTTCCCCGTCGCGTGCAAGAGTACCCTAGTGGGTTCTGCTCGCTCCAAGAATTCTTCGAGCATCACATCTTTCTTCTAGGCTCTTCGTGAAGAACTCTGACCATCGGGTCGGTGGTTTTCCTGCAGTACGTTTGACATCCCGAGGAATCTAGTCACTATAAAAAGTTCGTAGACAAGAGACAGTGAGCAGATTGGATGATAGCTGCACATATCGTATAGCTCACCCTTCTTAAGCACCTCGCCCTCAGACAGGTAACGTGTGAAGAGCCGAGCCAGTCTACGAGGATTCGAGGAAGGTTCTTCAAATTTTCTGATCTTATCCTGTCCGGACCTGATGCTGTTCGATTTTTCACCGACGAAATAGAATGTCGGATTTCCGAAGGGAGAACCGGTGGAACAACATACTCATCCTCTTTTATTTCATAAGACGGGAGGTGGAGGTGGCTATCGAAGAGATCTGAGTAGTATTCGTGAATGACTTTTTCCATTGGCTTTCTGGACGCTGTTATTGTTCCGTTTGGGCGTCGGAGTGCAACCATCTTGGTCTTGTAGTTGGCGAAGCTTCGGCGGGCTTTGCGAATGCTTTTCCCAGCCTCTGCAGCTTCGACCATTACTCCTGCTCTTCTCTCTTTAAGGTCTTCTTTTATCGCCTGTCTGCATTGTTTCGCAAGTTCGGACGTTAGTTCGCAGTTGACCGCAGCTCGCACGATTTCACGCTGGCGTATTAGCTCGAGAGTTTCTGGAGACAGACAGTTCTTGGTGACCTTCGAACTCTCAGCTTTCATAACGCTAACGTGAAGATGTTGAATGAGCTGATCATATTCTTCGTCGATGCTATCGACAACGGCGTCTTCTCAACAGCCGACTAATGAGTTGAATAAGTCCCAGTTTGTGGTGGTTCTGAGACTTCGATTTTTCAATTTAGCGGCTTTTTCTCCTTTCCGCGAGAAATAACATCTTGCACGAAGGAGACTGTGGCCTGATCCCGTGTAAAATTTTGGGACAACAGCAACATCGCTTAGGCAAAACTTTTTATTTACTATGATATAGCAAATTTCGTTGTGGTACTCTCCATTGGTCTTGGTCGCCATGATAAGCTCAGAGAGCTGCTCACCCTGTTCGCTTCATTCTAATCCGTGGGTCCCAATGTGACGTTCCTCAGACGATCTTCTTGGTCCGATCTTGGCATTTAAATCTCCAATGATGTCCTTAAAGAATGTGTGGTCTTTTCTGTAGAACATTTCCAAGTCCATGTAGAACGCTTCGACTTCTTCGTCATAGTTTGATGTTGGCGCGTAAACGACGAAGATTGTCAAAGCCGGTATTGATCCACATCTTTTTAATCTTAAACGTCCAATTCGGGTTGTAAGCTGTTCGAATGAGTCGATGTTCATGGACAAACTCGTGTTGACGAGAACGCCGACACCGCCTAGTCCTCTACCGTCGCATGTTCCGAGGAACAGTTCTTCTCCAGTGTCACAAACGGCGTTGAATGGGTGGCGCCGTCTCTTCTCGGCCAGGCCGATGACGTCGTACTTCATCATTCTTGCTTGCATGATTCTGCTCAGCTCTAGAGCAAAATCGTTCATCAAATTGATTTCCTGACCCAGATAGGCATAACTGGAGCATTCGGAGATATTCGTTCCGTTGAGCGTGAATGGGTCAAACAAAACCAATCCGTTCTTCACGAACATTCTATGTCTGGGGAATGAGGCCCGTTTTTTTTTACTGTGTTTAGCATTTTTGTACCCACGTATAGTTTGTTGGGCTCTGAACGTGGGGTTGGTTATACTCACGGGTAGCTTGCCAAGCTCTAAACCCTGCCTGTTCGTATGGCTTACCCTTCGTATGGCGTACCCTTCGTTCGTATGTTCGTATGCTCCTCTCAGGTATCCGTGAAAATTCTAACAATCAGATTGATGACAATCCGCATAAAGCGAGAACGCACCTGCGCACGCATGCTTGAATACGCTTAGCAAATACAGAAAGTATGTGCCAAACCGGCGCAGCAGGAACAGGGAGTCCATCCCCTGGATCCACCTGCGTCTCAGGAAAGAAAGGTCGCTTTTGGTCCGCGATTAACCCCCTATCCGCCACCTGGAGACGCGCCACGTAGCCTCACGACCAACCGGTTCGAGATCCCTCATATGAGGAGGATCCGTTGCTCCTCTCAGGTATCCGTGAAAATTCCAACAATCAGATTGATGATATATTACTGATTTGCGCCGACATCATAAGGAGTCCATTCGCTAACGACTTTGGTCCACTGGCTGCGGTTAGGACACACTGTTTTCCATCCCCACTTGACTGTCAACGTTTTCTCTTGTCTGAGAGTCTTCAGAGCATATTTACCATTAAGGTCGGATTAATATTGTTCCACTCATCACTCAACCTATTTGATTCTTTCCCTCACTATTGTGACATAAAATACTTCAGGAATCACATTTTCCACACCAAATTCGATCCCGCTTACCGCTTATTATCCTTGCTTGGATGGTTTTAGCGTGTAAATCGTAAATGGTAGCTATGTGGAAGCCGTGGTCTCCCTATAGTAATTGTTCAAATATATGTAGAATACTACGGCTTCTTCATAGTTGGTATCAAAGCTAGGACGATGACATCTACCACAGACCGAGTTGTTTTGTTCATTGTTCGGCGCAATGGATTACCGTGCCCATGCTTTCATTGTCAAGCACCCCAACTACGTCAACTCCTCCGCCGTTCCCCAGCTAGTAGTTTGTCTCCAGTATTTCCAATACATTAACAGTATTTCCTGAGCACGACCTTTTAGTTATAGCCATTCCAGCATTATTATGATTGGTCTGAATAGCTTGCATCATCAAGTGCTTAATCTACTTCACTGCTTAGCGCTGCTAAGCAACCGATGGCTTAATATTTGTTCAAGGAAGGTGTCATCAATGACAGGGTGTTCAACCGTAGTTTTTCCGCTTCCTCCACTGATCAGATATTGATGCGTGTACTTCCTATTATTATTTCACGTTGTTTTTTCCTCGTTCTCACATCAACAGACTCACTCAAAATGCTCTGTAAAGGTGTGTGTTCCTATTTTACTCGCCCACAAGGGACGCGTGTGGCGCAGTGGTTGGAGGCGCCACTGCGACACGCACGTGGAATCGATCCCTGCTCCCATGGCCCACCAAGCCTTCCATCCCTCCGGAGTCAGCAAATTGGTGCCAGACTTGTCTGGGAGGATAGCAGCACTGGCTCGATACATCGGCAGGCCACCGCGAGTCATGTAAGGGCCAGATTTGCATTCAATCACCTCTAACTATACTTAATAAAGTCCAATGCATGGCGCATCCCTCAGGGATTGATCAACGCCGAGAGCTTTATCCATTATCCTTCATCCACACATTCCTACCCCTTGCCACACCGAAAACTTATCCATCGCTACGAGGTCACAGTAAGAGCTCATTATTTTTACACTAAAAGGCCGTGGTTATCACGCATCTTTGTGAGTGCGAGCGATATGTATAAAACACCAAAAACCTCATAGGCAAAGAATGTGACGGAATATAAACGCATTTCAAACACAGTTCTGTTGAGCTAAGCTTCGGCAACCACTTAGTAGTTTATCTTTTGTGTACCTAGTTCAAGTTTTCATATCTTTGTCCATGTCACCTTCTCCACCGCAAGCAAGTTATTTCTGTTTTATGTTTTTACTTTTGTAAGGTAAGAGGCCCGTTTGGCGCAGTGGTCGGAGGCGCCCTGAAACACACATGGAATTGATCGCCGCGCCCATGACCCAGTAAGCCTTCCATCCCTCCGGGGTCGCCAAATTGGTATCAGAGTTGTTTGAGAGGATAGCAGCACTAGCTTGATAGATCGATAGGCAACCGCGAGTAAAGGCCAAATATGCATTCAGTCACCTCCAAACGATGCTGAATGAAGTCGAATGCATGGAGCATCCCATAGGGATTGGTCAACGCCAAGAGCTTTGTCCTTTTTTATTTATTTATTTTTGTAACGTTGTCATGACTGAGTATTCTAAAAAAGAATCAGTTTTTTGTTAAAAGGACTGCAGTGGCTCTTTGTTGAATACGGTGTTTCGTTTTTTCTCTAAATAATCCAAATCGTGGTTTCAGAATGAATACAACATTTTTATTCGTACTATATATTGTCTCGGTTACCATCCCATTATCATTTAAGGTAGGCGATGAGCAATATTCCTAGCTAATAGAAATTCTATTTGCCAAACTCGTTGAGTCAAACATTTATGGCAGCGAGAATTTAGTGTTCAAAGTCTTCATCAACGCAGCCAAAGAAGACCAAAGATAGTACGTTCTGTTGTCCGTACAGAATGACCAAATTTCTTGATCGGATCTCTGATTGATACTAATCCAGCTTGCCTGCGGCATTCTTCATCTTCAGGAGGCACCAGTGTGAGAAAATCTTCGCCGCAGCATAGCTCTCGACCCAGCACTGCCACTACGTCAACCAGCCAAGATAAATTAAAGAAAGTAACACCGAGTATGTTCTAAAAAGTTTAGGGTAATGAAGTGGAAATCTTTGGAAATGGCATTTCTATAACAAACATGAGATTTAAAACCGAGTATTGATTGATCAATTCAATCAAGAATTTCCATTTAATTGATCACTACGGAGTTCTTCACTTTCATTAATGTTAGAACCTCAACAGTTTAGGTAAATATATTCTCTAAACATAACGATATGTACTAATGGCGCCGGTGGCGCAGTGGTCGAAGTGCCCTTCAACACTGACGTTTAATCGATCCCCGCCCCTATAGCCCACCAAGCCTCCATCTCTCCGGGGTTGGCGAATTGGTACAAGACTTGTCTGAAAGTATAGCAACATTGGCTCGATACATCGGTAAGCTACCGCGAGTCATTTAGAATACCAGATATACTTTTAACCACTTGCAACGGTGCTCAATGATGTCGAATGCACGGCATATTTCTCAGAGATTAATCAACGCTAACAGTTTTATCCTTCATTTTTTCAACGGTTTATACTGCATTAAATTCTTTGCCAAATTGTTCTTCTCGTGATTCCTGGTAGAGTTTCCACTATACATGTAGTGTGAGCAGGACTTTCACAAGAGAAAATCAAGCTCGTCAGGTTTTCCCACGATTCAGTTGGCATTGGCATTTGCCACCACGATCACCCTTGCCTTCCAAAAAATCTCGTTTCACCATTTACAAATTTTCAGTCTATAATATTTTAAGCGAAAAGCCTAGCGTGAGCACTTAGTTATTTGAAAACAAAAAGCATTGTGAATATAACTACAGCGATACCATGCGGGTCCTTCGTTTCGCCCGTCTCTCAGCTAGTTCTATCGATCTCTGCCATCAAGCAATCACCCGTCAGCGGGATTGATCTGGGGAGCGCAAATCGGCGATCAACCCAGTTAAGCTGAGGTTTTTTTTTTTAGTTATAATCACAATCTTAACTGTTTTATTTACTGCCTACTATTTTTAAGTTTAACTAGGTTCATTGCCGATTTGCGCTCCCCAGATCAATCCCGCTGACGGGTGATTGCTTGATGGCAGAGATCGATAGAAGTAACTGAGAGACAGGCAACACGAGGGACCCGCATGGTGTGGTGGTGAACGCGTTACTACCCGGTAAGGACAATAGGGCGTTCGTTCCCCACCGTAGATACCTGCGGTCCAGAGTTTTGCAAATATCTCAGCATCGTTGTAGTTATATTTCGCATTATACCCGGCCATTAAAAATAGTAGGCAGTAAATAAAACGGTTAAAAGCATTGTATTAAATTTTAGTCGGAAGTTATTAAATTGTAAGAAATCGTTCATTTCTTTAGTAATTTTACATACAATTAATCGACAGGGCAGAGTTTCTCCTCTTATAAAAATCTGTGCGGTGCATCTTGAGAATTCTGAGTGAACTCTCTGAATATCGACGTGAAGAAAGTGACATTCAGGAAGCAATTTATATAAAGAAGTAGTGCTTTATCTTCGTTATTTAGAGGGAAGAAAGAAAAGCAAAACTAAATCGAAGATACCATTCTTCTCAGGATTTAATATTGCTAAATCAAAAGAGGTTAGCCACTTATTTTATTCCTAAAGGACGAAATAAGGTGAACGCAGTATACTAAAACAAAATTCGATTAGCTTAAAAATTCAAAAAATAATAAAAATTTGAAAGAAAAATGTGGCAAATGCGATTACTTTACAAGATGAAGGCACAAGGAGGATGAAGTGGTTTCAGAATGAAAGTATTAAGACGGATCTGCGCACCCTCGACGAAGTAAATCCTTTTGCAAAGTAGGTGAAACATATTCTGCATTTTTTGGCAACGTATTAACGTATAGTAATAATGTTATAACTACCACCAATTATAGTCCACAGCAATAACAATCTGAAGCTGGAAAACAAATGAAGTAGAACGAGCGCCTTATACTTACTATTGAACTTGAGGTCAGGCTGACGGTGGCTCTAGTGTCGCTGTAGCAGCTCTTGTCACCAGCTGATGAAACAAATTTTTCATATTTGTCTTCCATCAACTTTTTTGCACGAAATCGATATTTTTCACCTAAGAAAGTTTTAAGTTTCTGCGTTTTTACAGCTTTCAATCAAATACGAAGCAAATACAACTTTATTTATTCAAAAGCTGACTTTTATCCTATTGCACACTAATTACTATTACATTAAGCAATTCGATTGTAATAGCAGACAACAAATAAGTGGGAATCTTACGAAATTAAAGAAATGTCTCTACCATTTCAGTCGTGTGAGGAACGGGAAAACCACGGCGAAGGCGCAGAACGGTGGTGTGCCATCGGCGGAAGTAGAAGAACAAGAGATTATTCGCCCGACCGAAAGCGTTCTGAACCGCTCAGCTTACGTGAAGTTAAGCATGCTGCTACATTTTCCACGCTTATTCTTCTTCCACAGATCTCCACAGCCGTAGGAGATGCTGTCTAATATTTGAACTGGTTTTATTTTTCTTATTATTTATACCTGACAGCATATGTATCATGCAGCGCAGCTCCCAGCACTTCTTGCATTCGATACGTTTCCTCGCACCCATAATCCACAAAGGTTTTTGTAATTTTTTTGAGCGTCAATCCAAATGCTGCTTGAGGATTTTGCCGCTTTCGCCTGATAATAAAGGATAAAGGATTAAGCTCTCGGCGTTGATCAATCCCTGAGTGATGCGCCATGCATTCGACTTCATTAAGCATCGTTTGGAGGCGATTAAATGCATATCTGGCCTTTACAATGACTCGCGGTGGCCTGCCGATGTATCGAGCCAGTGCTGCTATCCTCCCAGACAAGTCTGGCACCAATTTGCCGATCCCGGAGGGATGGAAGGCTTGGTGGGCTATGGGCGCAGGGATCGATTCCACGTGCGTGTCGCAGTGGCGTTTCGCCTGAATGTCGTTGAATAATTATCAATTTGTTCCTCTCACGAGTCCTGAGATGCCTCGCTAGAGTGTTTCCGCGTGGATTGGAGGAGACTCCGGAGGAGTGAGTGGCTTGGTGGGTTCGGAGTGGCGTTGAACAAGGACCAACGGGTCCCTGTTTGGACACTGCGTATATGCTTTGGATATATACCATTGCTGGAGGCGCGGATAGTCACCATAAAAACAAATAATTCTGGGAAGGAATCGAGCAAGAACTACCATGAATCCTGCAGAACTACTAGATGGGGTCAGGACTTTTCGGTGCCAAGAACCGTCCCTTACAAAAGGGCACCGTTGGATGACACTACTCCATTCGTGCAGTACGCCAATCTAGTGGATTCAAGTCGATGCGAATACGAAAACTCTTATCCAGACAAATAACTCGACTCATATCATCTTGGCGTTGAGGAAACCGTTGGCACTCAAACGTTGACCAAAAGGAGTATTCGTAGCAATACACCGTACCCAGGATCAGCTTTCTATTAACCTCGGCATTGGATTATGAATTCGTCGTCTTCTCTTTCAGCAATCGCGAGGTTGTTAAACAGCATACGTTTACTTCCATACAATAACACACATACAACACAATCGTAGCTAACGTTTCGGCAGAATCGCCTTCTTCAGAGCCTGGAAGGGTACACTAAAACGCAACTTACTAGGTCAAACACTTCAACAGCACAAACAGAAAGATGAAAACCTAAGCGATAATTACAAGATCTACGGCTTCTCGAAAAAACCCACCGTTTTTTCTACGTGCCTTCCACTGAGGAATAGCCTCTGATCAGAGTCGCATATGGGTGACGACTGCAGCACCCCCCGTCAACGATCGATGCGAAGGTAAGGGGCGAGATCACGCGTGATCTCGGGGCATTCCTCCCTGCTATTCATTGAAGGATTTTTGGCATTTATCCAAAAAGCTTCGAGGAGTTTGCGCGTTGGTGTTTTGTATCCCGTGCGAGGATAGTGACGTTTATATCAAAATCGTCTCCGTTATGCCTTTGTATCCTATGCGTGCCTAGTGGCGTGCCTTGTTTTGCTTTTCGTTTGCCATCTAGGTGTTCTTTTATGCGGATACATAAAGGTCTGCCTGTTTCGCCAATATATTCGTCTCCGCAATCATTACAAGAGGTGAGGTATATCGTACCTGAACTCATTCGATCACCATCCTTGCCATAAGGGCAGATTGCGCAATTTTGTGTTTCACATAGACGGTCATACAAGCGGTTACGAACTAACTGGCGACGAAGAGTATTCGGTGGTATTTCAATTATCGCTACCGATTCCTCTAGATCTGCCCTTCTTAAGCATCGCTTCACCGCTGCACTTATTTCATCGCTAATGAAGGGCAAGATAAACGGGACTTTGTTTTGGCCAAACCGTTCCTTTCGTAGCGTCGCTCTCCCTCAAAACTTATCTCGTGGGGTTACAATTTCGTAGCCATTGGAGATGGCTATTTGCCGAGCCAAGTCGCGCGATTCTTTTCTTAGTTCCCTACTTATGCACACAGAGGTGGCTGTTTGAAACATGTTTCTCACAAGCGTCCTCTTTGTGTGTGAAGGGTGACACGAAAGGGAGTTAACCAGGATGTTTTTGTTACTTGGTTTTAGTATCGGTTACATGACAAAGTGGTACTGAAAACCAAGTAACAAAAACAAAACATCCTGGTTCACTCCTTTTCTTCTCACCCTTCACGATGACTTCAGGATTTTCCTGCTTTCCTTCTCCTTATGAGGAATCTACAGACATAATCTGCTAGCTCAATGTCGGAAATGGACTGCATGCTTCTACATCATTCAGAGTGAAATGCTTCCCTTTAGAGAGAAGGAAATCATTTTCCTTATTGATCGCTCTAACTTTGTTCTTTTTTCACGTTCTCTGTGCACCCATTCTGTTTAATAGTTAACCTTATCATGTGAGCAAATGAGGTAAAATGACGCTTAGTGACATTGGTTAGCTTTTCGAATTAAATGAGCTTCTATCATTGGATTGTCAAACACCTCGAAAGCTGCATCAGAACCGACAGCGAAATTCCCATACTTGTTGGAATCGTCGTTGCTCTGATTTCAGTCAGTGAAGAGGCCCGAGTAACTAGATAGCCACCTTCTTGTAGCACCCTGTAAATAAGAATTGTCTTAAAACAGTTTGTGAAAACATACCTGGCGCAACGTCAGATAAGGGACTTTCGGGAGGACACAGAATTCAAATATTTGGAACTGTTGAAACCGGCATGAACAAAAATAACTTTAACGAGCTTTGCCTTTTTTAACACCAATCTCTTATCAGCATTTTGCTTCTCTCACTCTTGTCGACATATCTTTTGTCATGAAAGTTCATGAAGCTGGCAATAGAATCAGTGATTTCTCGAGAAGGGCAGGTTCGAGCGGAATTTGCTCCGATACCAGTAGGGAAACGTATGATTCATTTTGGATGTCTAATTAACTCCGCCTGATGCTTCAGAATTGTATTTCTCAGGTTTCAGGCAAATAATGAAGCTCTAGGGTGTGGTTAGCATAGTGGTGATGATGTCTGTTATCACAAGCATGGTGCTAGTTCGATTCCGCTTCGGGCCAACCAAGCCTCTCACCGTGCTGGGGACAGCAATTGGTACCGGATTTGTCTGGAAAAGAATCACTACCTCAAATCCAATTGGGAACCCTCCAGCCGGCTATCTCAAGGCTCCAGGGAGAATTGCTCGACCAGCATTCTACGACATTGAAGGTGAATTGAAAATCCTCATGCAGCAATCGAAGCCACGCGTAAATTTTGAGATCCTCGTGGATACTGGATGTGGGAAAATGAATCGAATGTGAAAAGTGCTGGGACCACAGTAGACGTGAAGAAGGGTCATCACCTGTATTCACCTGCAGTCCCGTTGATCGTCGAGTGACTCGAGCGGGCGCCAGTAAGTCCTCCATTTTTCCCTGTCGCGCGCAAGAGTAGCCCAGTGGGTTCTGCTCGCTTTTGGGACTCATCGAGCATCATATCTTTCTTCCAGGCTTTTCGTGAAGCTTGTGAAACTACTTGTGTGAAACGGCATACTCCTAGCATCGTCCTTTCGACAGCGCGTTCGTTAACCCTAAGTGATCCTTCATCCTGCTTGCGTAGCGACCAGGTTTCTGACGCATACGTTAGGGCAGGAAGAGCCGTTGAGTCGAAAAGGTGGGCACGGAGTCGGGTGTTCTTTGTTCTCTTCACTCCATCCTCGATGCTCTTGAAAGCTCCCTAAGCCGCTCGTTTCCTTCTGCTCAGCTCTGGAGCTAGATCATCATATTGATTTACCGACCTAGATAGACATAACTGGAGCATTCGGAGATATTCGTTCCGTTGAGCGTGAATGGGGCAAACGAAACCAATCCGTTCTTCATGAACATCGTTTTCTTGAGATTTAGTCGAAGACTAATCTTTCCACACGCTTTATCAAAGTCCGCAAGCATTCGTTCCGGCGAAGGTGATGTAACTGCCGAACATCGATTTTCACTCCTATATTATCCCATTCCAATGTTCGCATGACGTTCTAGAGGGTGGCTGCAAATAATTTTGGCGAGATGGCATCGCCTTGCCTAACTCCTCTTTTGACGTCAACGTTAATATCGTTGTAGAATGGAGAAATTTTGGTTGTGAAATTTTTGTACAGCTCACGAAGAATCTAGGGATTCTTTGACTACCAAGGGCTTCCATGACTGCTTCTATCTCAATGGAATCAAAGGCCTTCTGTAAGTCGATGAAAGTGAGACAGAGCGGTCTTTTGTACTCTCGCGATTCTTCAATGAGCCTTGTTAACGTGTGAATGTGGTCCATCGTACTAAATCCTTTTCGAAACCCTGCTTGTTCGTATGGCTGCCCTTCGTTTAGTGTTCTGTCAATCTTGTTTAGGATGACTCGAATGAAAAGTTTTAGACGACAGACAGCAAGCAGATATATTATATATCTATATCGTGTAGGTCCCCTTTCTTGAACAACAACACGGTCTTGCTGGTCTTCCACTAAACAGGGACTTTGCATTTAGACAGGTAACGTGTGAAGAGCCGAGCCAGTGTGTTTACGAGGATTGGCGGAAGGTTCTTCAGGTGTTCCTGTCTTATCCAGTCAGGACCTGGTGGTGTTCGATTTTTCACCGACGAAATGGTATGTCGGATTTCGTAAGGGAGAACTAATGGCACAATATATCCTTCCTTCCTTATTCCATATGACGAGAGGTAGACGTGGCTATCGAAGAGATTTGAGTAGTATTCGTGGATGATTTTCTACATTGCCATTTAGGACGGTGTTATTGTTTCGTCTAGGCGTCGGAGTGCAATCATCTTGGTCTTGTAATTGGCGAAGCATCGGTGGGCTTGCGAATGCTTTTCCCAGCCTCTGCAGTTTCGACCATTACTTCTGCTCTTCTCTCTTTAAGATCTTCTTTTATCGCCTGTCTGCATTGTTTCGCAAGTTCGGGCGTTAGTTCGCGGTTGCCCGCAGCTCGTACGATTCCACGCTGGCGTATTAGCTCGAGAGTTTCTTGAGACAGATGTCTCTTGGTGACCTTCGAGCTCTCAGCTTTCATGGCACTAACGTGAAAATGTTCAATGAGCCGATCATATTCCTCGTCGATGTTGTCGGCAACGGCATCCTCCCAACAGCCGACTAATGAGTTGAATGTGTCCCAGTTTGTGGTGGTTCTGGGACTTCGGTTTTTGAATTCAGCGGCTTTTTCTCCTTTCCGCGAAAAATAAAATCTTGCACGAAGGAGACGGTGGTCTGATCCCGTGTAAAATTTTCCCAAAATTTTACACGGGGAGAAGGGTCATATAAAATAAAATAAAAAAGTGAAGTTTTATTTATTCATTGAAAATTTGTCGGGTTTTTTATTTCTTCCTTATTTAATAATTAGCAGGCGAATGCACAAGGTACCATGCCTGTTTTGAACGATTTAACCTGAAATCGCGCCAATGTATTGGCCTTCAATCAGCTTCATTACCACTACATATTCTAAGGCTAAGATTTGATCATGTCGCATCACTTTTCTTTTTTAGGGGAAGAAAGTGAATTCGGTATGAATAGAAAACCAATGGTCCATCGAAAAAATACATGTTTTATCCGCAAATTTGTAATAAATTTCTTACTAGCAGTTGCCCACCATTTGAAAAATCCATAAACACATTTCTGGTGCCCTGCATGAGAAAATGGAATTTTAATTAACACTGCAAGTCGCTATTTGGCTAGTAGAATTCGGAAGCAGTTTGCAAAACAATTTTAATAGGAACAAGAAGGTATGAATGGCTTTCATGCTAATAGTGCCCATACGTCAAAAACATGGTTGAGAAACAAGCGAGATGAAGGACTCGCATGGTGTGGTGGTGAACGGGTTAGCCCCAGGAAATGGTAGTGACGTGTTCGGTCCACACAGCATACACCGGTGGTTCGGAATTTTGCAAATATCTCAGCGACATTGTGGCCTCTGAGATTACTCCCATCAAGCGTAGGACGCCAGAGAAATGAAAAGGTCTTTCATGCTTCTGAGCTTTTAGCTTAACCCAACAACAACTCCTTAGCACAGAACCCCTGGTAATAAGTGTTGATGATAGGCTCATAAGAAGCGCTTACTACTTTAGATATGTGGTAACAATTCTTCTTCTGAGATGTTCTTCCGACTTCAAATCTGTTCAGAAACTAAATCCACAAAATTTCAACTTATTGCTTCCTGCACACTCTTTTTAATAAATGGGTATGCAGCGAAATATAACTTTAATTGTGCTGAAATATTTGCAAAACTCCGCATCGCGGGTGTCTTCGGTGGGGAGCCGACGCGCTATTACCCTTTCCGAGGGCTAATGCGTTCACCACCACACCATGCCGGTTCCTCGTTTTACCTGTTTCTCAATTAGAGCCATGCCACCAGCAGAAAAAATGAAGAAAGCTTTATGGCAAATATATTTTGGAACGAAGTAATGCCAGAAGGAAATGCTTGCTATTGCCACTTTGTTTCTTCTTTTATGAACTGCCACTACTGCCTCTCAAAAGTGGTCAATTTCATCACCGTGAACGAATGATCACTTTGTGATCCTTAAAAAAACGCAACAATGAACTAGTACGCAAAATTGTTGTCTTTTTGCAACCTACAATGACCGAATACTGTGTCAATTCTCATCAAATTGTTTTATTTCATTGATGTATCTACAGAGTGAATTTTTCGGCAACTGCCGATAATTCTTTGGTAATGGGAGCTTTTATGGAATCCTGGATATGACAGCTTGTAGAAGAGAATTGAAAAGTCTGAAACTTGCTTAGTTACTTGGATACTTGATCGACCTTTCCTCATTGGGTGTGCGAGTCCCAGCATTGTTTCCATTTTCTCGGAGTTTTGCTGGTTTAGCCATTGCGGTTCCCTGGAGTCCCGAGGTCACTCTAGCCAAAGTCTGCCCCAGGTTCTGACCACCCCAGGAAGTCGTGGCCTTTTTGGATCAGAAGGAGGTTTACTACCATGCGACCAGTTTGATACTAGGACGATGATGGATCCTGGTAATGGTTTACTTTTAGCTGTGCTTGCTGTTGGAATAGAAACGCCAGACTCTTTCTCAGCTTGGGAGACCATGTCGGGAAGGGGATGAATCCCTCCCCTGTACATCGAAGATCGACGCCCGGAAACGCCTCACAGCCACGATGAGGTGATAAACAGTTGGGAGGGATTCTATAACTAGTGTAGATAATCTTTTAACTCTCAAAAAATAATAACCAACTTTAGACACTGATTACACAGCAGCGGGAGCAAAAATATCAACGAGTCGTTGAGCAAAATGGTCGCTTCGTGGTGGACGAGATCTAAAATCAACATCTTGTTGGATTATCATCATGTTAGCTGTTGGATATTGTATCATCAACACGAACTTGCCATTAAACTTCAGTTGTTTTTAAGCGTTTCGGCGTCTTCGCTTCCTTCAGAGCCACTTTATCGGTGTACATGGCCAACAGCTGGTCGTCTTCACAATGAGAGTGTTCGTAGTCGCATCGAGTCGAATCGCCCATACTGGAGCACCGCTCGAATGACATTTTCACTCGGCGGTGCCCTTTTGTACAGGACAGACGCTGATCTATCAGGCGATTAACAAGCCTATGATGAAGGGCAAGGATGCGAAAACGCTTACCGAATAAAGGCCTGTAGTGACCTTGTCTTAGCTTAAAAATACAATAAAGTCAAATTATTCATGCGCTGATTGCATGACATCTGCTCGAGAAATCCAGAATGTTCAATTGCTTAGCTCCTTAACAATAAGCCTCCCAAAAAAAAAAAAGAAAAGTTGCATTTAAAGGGTGCAAAGGGCCATCAGTGGTGATGTGTGAGTTTCCTTGTTTCCATTTCAAATGGCAGTGTCTATCAGGTGAAAAATGTCTTCATAAAGTTTAAAAACTAAATTATTGTAGTCATATCTAGCCAACATAACGCACGCATTGAAATGGATGCGCATAGTCATGAATGTGTTGAAATACCCATTATGTTGCTCGAATTGAGCACTCCATGTCTTCTAAATGGTATGCTAGATTTATAGAAGAGTAAATCTTAAAATATAAAAGAATCAGGCGTGCTATAGATTTGTCAAAAAATAATCCGGATTTAAAAACAATATTCCTATCTGGCGAGGGATCAATGAGTATCGTTCAGTCCTTTTTTTTTTCGATTTTCGCTCGTAACAAAAACTATTCCGGATTCTTTCGATAAAGAGTTCTACACTGACACGTCAGCAGAAACGTAGGAATGGCGAGCGTACGAATATCGACAATATTTATGAAATCGCTTTTTGGCTAATTTTTTGGAATTTTTAAAAATGAAAGGAGAGTGTAACAAGTCTCTCAAGAATTGGTGTCAGTTTGCAATCTCCATCTTCAAATACGATCGTCCCTAGTCATACACTTTGAGGGTTCCATAACCCGCGAATGCTTCGAAATCACTTTTGGCAACGGCTTGATTGTAGACTACTTCAATAGTTGCGCAGATGGGAAAACGATAAGTGTGTTGGAGCTCTATTGTTGCTTTCTTTTGTATTTCTATTTCTCTGCAGAGTTGATGCTACACCAATGCTCTCTGCCCTCATGCAGCAGAATGGGTTCCCGTTGCTCTAAAAAATGGTTGCAAAACTTATAGTTGGTCTAATTTATCGTTGATTTTACAAGCTTCCAAAAAATGATAGTGAACAAGTCTAGGTTTCGAACTTAAAAAGTCCTCATCATCTTGCTGGTCGATATACAAATTTGGCCTCAAGAAGTGTTCCGGCACTTTACACCTTTCCGGCATTCCACGGAATGTGGTCGACTGTCGCTCAGAACCATTTGTAAGTCGGATTTCACAATGTGACTAAAAATGATTTGTCGGACTTCACAACGACGATCTCGTAGCCTTTTTTGTAGTTTGTGTGGCATGCATTTGCAGCGCTTTTATCTTTCGATTACACTGTGAATTATAGTTAACTTATCACAGTGCATGGCTTGATTCAGTGATAGTGCCCCTCTTAATTCTTGTTCACCCCGACTGACTAATATTTTTCATATATACTGAATTAGTGCAATGCATTTTTGCATGAATGAGAAACAGGGCTATTTGTTGTTTCAGCTAAAATCCTGCAATCCACCTCGAAATGAGTTTTAAGAAGTTCCCTCTTCTCCTGTAGAAATCAACAAACTACTCATCGGTGTACCCGCTCTTAATGGTGAATCCGCATAAGTCATTAGTAATATATTGATAAGAACAATGAAAAATGCTCATCCTCATATGCTACTGTTTGTGGCTGTTAAGAACGCTGTCAACGGAGATGAATTTAGGCTTAAATGATATTCGTTCCAAGCACTCGCATATTAGTAGGATCTAGGGTGAGGCAGGGAATTTGCTAATCATCAGCTATGTGTTATACCTTTAGAAGAGATGGCTAAGCTTCTGGTTTTGCTACGTGTTCTTTAAAGCTTTTATTTCTGCCGTTGAGGGACAATGAACGAACAAAGGAATGGTTGAATCGAGAATTTGACCGCCTTCGATCGCAAAGGTCTTTTCAACCTTTTTGTCGTAGCAACCTTTCAAAAAATAACTTTCCGTTACTTTGAGTGATTACACATAACAAAGCAGGAAATTGTAAATTGTTCAATGTAATCAATCGTTGAGAGAAAGACCACAGATTCGACTTCAGCTATCATAGAGCTGATTCAATGTCGAGACTTCTCTAAACGTGTGCTATGAATTTTCAGATCTCAGGGATACGGGACTTGGTTTGAGATTAGACTTGGTTTGTCTAACCGTTGACCAAGTATGGATTGCAATTCATCTCTAGCTATTGGCTTTCATGCGTTCTTCGTATGCAATACGTTAAATAACAATCTTCATAAAATGGAACGCATAACAATGTTAGCTATCATGTAATGGTATTTCTTCTATTTCTTGACATTGCTAACGGTAATTCAATCATTCAACAACATTGGCCTATTAATTGATCGGAAGTTTGATTCGATTATGTTCCAGTAGTTTCTCTGCCAGAGTACTGAAATAGCTTTGCCTTCTGCTGTTCAGAACATTCCAGTGGTTTTGGACTTTGTTGTAAATGCATTTGAAGCTCAATCATTGCGATTATGCTTTACATAGGTCCAGTTCACTTCAAATGACTATGTTCTGTTGAAGATGGAGACCCCTTGGCGTGTTCTAGGTATTTACCTTCTGCTTTCCACTTCGCCGTCAGAAAAACCTCGATTTTCATGAAGTCCTTTCTAGAAGTTTCATTCTGTCTAGAATCATTCAGGTAAGTTCAGATTATTGATATACCAGTAGCAAATTTCGATGAATCCATCCAAACTCCCACATTTTTCGATTTTTTTTGTTAAGCGAAGGAAAAACTCGAGGCGCAACAAGCCGCGTGGGGTTGAAGCGGTGAGGGCGGCGCGCACTTTCCTTTCACACTGGCGTAAACTCAAACGCTTGACCCAGTTACCCGCATCACCGTTCCCGAAATGTGGCTAGGGCTACCGTTACTTTTAGGTTGGCGATTTATTGATTTATTGATCTTTTCCATTTTGCGTGATGATTATTTCTATTGTAGGAATTCTTTATTCACGTCATCAAATTCCATTTCACATTACCACCTTCAATATTTTTACAGTTCTTTTGTGCAATGCAACGTTCACCTTTTACAAGCGCAGTTAAAATCTACTACTTAAATATTTTGCTTTCAATGGAGATCGAGGAAATTTTTATTTCTATGGCATGAACATCGTTATCTTAAGTAATTAATTATTAATGTATCGATACATTCAATGGTAAAATCTCCAAGAAGAAGAAAAGAGTTTTATTTGAAAATGTCAAGGACAATTTCAGTCAGCTGCACGCTTTTTTGCAATGCAGAGTAGCAAAATCCTTCTGAAGCACGAAAAATGGATGCGCGAAATCTAAAAAAAGAAAACAAAGCTATCGTTGGCTAAAATTTCTTCACGTGTTCGTTCTTTTGTGATTTGGGATTTTTTCAGGATCAGCTCTCGCGCAATATCCAGACATGTCGTCCGGTAAGATTCCGCTTTCCACATTTACGTCTATCTATGGTTACTCTTAAAATTTTCCATGAATGTCACCAACTGCTATGACATTGCAGAAGATAACGAATAACCAATGGCCCACTTATGAAGGTAGCAGTCCGGTTGCACATCTACAGTCTCAAAACATCCTGTCCGTTACCTCATGGAGCCTTCTGATTTCTTAGTCCTAGTCATTCATTTCTATGATGTGTAAAACCCAGACAGAATAGCTCACTTTTGTTTTTCTTTGCTTTGAAAGCACTTTTAACGACTTAGCACGTAAAAAATCAAAATATAATCACCTTAATGATCTTTAGGCAAAATGACCGAACCAGTAAGCTCCATTAGTAGTAATCTCGCAGCAGAACTATTCCCTCATTTCCTCATTGTACTGAGTGAAAGTTCTAGCTTTTATGTTAGAAGTACAGGTACATATGTCTATGTATAATCCTCCAGTGTCAGTAGACAAAAGAACTTAGAAACCTGACAAAGAGCGAATTTCTTAAAAGGTGAAGGAATTTCTGAAAAAATGGACGCGTGAACTTGCGTCATCAAATCTGAAGTGTAACAGGACTATTTCTTGTCACCTTTTGGTAACTAAATTGTGTTACTGCTTCTCAAAGGAGACACTCAGTGAACTTGTTTTATTTACAATCATATTCCACATTGGTTCAGGATGAAAATTACATTATAAAATGACATCCACAATTTCCCAATGCTTTAGCTCTTCAATTTTAACGCGTTTTCCTAAGTGCGAAACAAAGATGTGCAGTGAGGGCTCATTAACAATCAAAGTCATCCCGGCTGAGAAGGATACGACAATTCCACGTTTCCAGCTAAGAGAAACCATATGCCGCCTGTTGAATTTCACTTGGATGTCCTCCTTTCAAAAAGATTAAGTGATAAAGAATTGGGCATAATACCAAAAATATCACGCTGCTCACATCACTTGATTGAGCACGAGGAGCTAATTGTGCTGCTTTTTTATGCATCAGAGTTAACAAAGTAGTACTGTAGTTTCCTAAATAACTCGGTGATGAAGACGACCGCGGTGGAGACAAGTGACCATTTAACAAAGTGCTTGGCAAAAATGTTAAGTTCTAAATTCCTCGCTCAAGAGCTAATATCAGACGAAATTCGAGTAGTGGTAACGAACATTTCCAGTAATATCCTCGTCGTGGTCAATGTGGTCGCCGTGGAGTTTTTGCTCTAACAATGTGATGGTTCGCGTTCGAGCCTGCTCTACAGTTCGTGGATTTAAATGTGCTGGGCATAACAAGGTGAGTAATAATCGCTTTTTCTACTATTCCAGGCAACACTTAGATGTTTTTCCATATTTTCCAAGTGTTTTTTTCTTACGATTTTATTGGCCTGTAAGGTCCAAACCTCCATATAACATCGACTTCGGGAAGAAATTTAGGCTTAGCTCAATCTGAGTTTAGGTTTGGTTTTTTCTCATCTAAATCTGATTTTAATTCACTGCTAAGCGTAACTAGCGGAACCAACCAAATCTATTTGATCAGATTCGCAGATAGAATTCAGTAGGTGATAGATAATCAAGGATCATCCATGAAGAGATAAAATTGGCTCGTTGCCTTCCTTTGTACTTCAGCATTTGACTTGTTATACTAGGTTTAACACGTATTGTTTGAAGCCAATTTTCCGAAAATTAGCGATAATTTCTTCATTACTAGAGTATTTGAGAGTTTTAGACTGCACAGATTTACAGATTTTACCACATCACACTAGTCGCGAGTTTCCTATGAAACATTTTTTTCAATTTCAGGGATACTCAGAGATAAAATTTTAAATGCATTTGAAGACGAAACTTTAATTTCTAAAATTTTCAGCGCAAGCGAGGCAACCTTCCCAATGATTTACAGCTTCATCATGACTGGGAGGTACTCTTGGGTGTCGGGCTACGATGCTGAGAGGGGGATTCATTCCCTGGCAGGGCCTCCCAAGCTGAGAAGGAATCCGGCGTTTCCACTGGGAAGCCCAGTTAAGAATAAACCAATACCACGATCCACCACCGTCATGGTATCAAACTAGTTGCATGGTGGTAAATTTCCCTCTGATCCACCAGGGCGGTAACTGCCTGTGGTGGTGACGACTTGGGGCAGACTTTGGCCCAGGGTGACCTCGGCACTCCAGAAAAACGTAGTGGCTAAACTAGTAAAATTCCGAAAAAATGGAGAATATGCTGGGGCCAGCATAACCAGTGAGGAAGGGCCATTCAATTATCGAAGTAAGTAAGCAAGGTATGCATTGAAGACATATTAGGAGCATCATCATGTTCTGCTAAACGACATCCCGACTGTTCGCTTACTTATCTGTTCGAAATGCGAACTGTGAAATTAGAAAATATACAAAATATGTTTTGTGCTCTATAATTATTATTATTTTATATGTTCTGTCATCACATCTACTGTGCGGACAACAGTACTTCTTTCACTCCGATTCGTTTTCCTCACATCCAACATCCACAATGATCTTCCAACATTTCGCTTGTTGTTTCAATTGAGGATTTCGTCTTCTTCATGGTTGTCGTACAATAGTGCTCGTGTCGAATCCCTTTGCATTCCTAGCAGTAGCCGTGCTAAGGCGCTCCCGCATTGATTGGAGAGGTCGTTGGAAAGGGGATCGAACTAGCATCTAGTTTACTGATAGACTGCGCCATTAATCACCCCGCTTTCCCTGATGTTCGTTAAAAACCTTAGCTGTAGACTATCATATAAAGGTCATTCCTGTCAACCTATGCATTAAAAGCTCTTTCACACTCGCAGAAACTACATGGAAGCGTTTAATTCATGATAACTCTAAGCTAAGCCGACAAGATGAGTTTTACCCATATGGCTTCCAAAGGAGGGAATGAGATGCTCTTATTCTTACCTTGCAAGTATGTCACCAGTTGACTAATGTCGGATGGATAGGTGTTGTGCCCTTTAAGTGGAGGCTGTCGCAGTGAATTTTGTTTGGTTGAAGACATGCTAAAATTGGCCTGTCATTCAAAGATGGCTGCCTTGTATAGAGTTCTTCACGGTAGTTCATAGATCCATCCATTCCACAAAACAGCTACGATTCATAATAATGATCAAAAAAGAAGTGACAGTCAATTACTATCTAATTATTCCGAAGCGTCCCTAGGACATCTAGTTTCAACGTTTTGTGTACAGAGCGTTTCACCAACTAACTCGTCGAGAAACACTTTTTCACACAAATCGTCAAGTGTGAAGAAGAACTTTCCTTGGTCTAGGACCAACAGAGTATCTGCGCTCGATCAGCTATCCAATTAATACAAAGAATGTAACGGAACAGCTCTATGCACGATAATAAACGATGAGGAAGTTTGTTTAAATTGAGAGGGGTACCCTCCCATATATCAAATCTTGTTTTATCCTCTTCTCCCCTTGATGGCCTAGAAACTCGAGTAACGTCTTTGTCTGTTCCTGTAACGTACTATGGTAGACGTGGATTCTGCGGCCTGTACGGATTCAAAGAGCATTATATTCGTTTTTAAGACTCCATCAAGAGCCCTCTTGATCATGGTGAAAGCCATTTTGCTATGTCGTTAATATTGTTCTCGTTAAAACTCATGGCGTGCTTAGATCGCTTGATTTCAAAAATATTGGTGCACAGCAAGTGGGACATCCCTTCTCACCAGCGACATAGGTCGTGAAATCGGTTGCTTTCTCTCTTTTTTCTCCTTCTGTCTTGCTCTCACTTTTTCATAAAGACGTAGACAATCGCTTATTTAGTTTAATTCTGGAATGATGTTTATTAGATTTTTGACATTTAACGCTTCATTGTGAGGAAAAATTTTGGTCAGAGGAGACAATGGTCGCATTCTGCGTGAAAGAGGACAAAAACGATGAGATCACCTGTATCACCTGTAGTCCGGTTGATCGTAGACTGACTCAAGCGAGCTCCAGTAGATTTTCCATTTCTCCTTACTGCGTGTAAGAATAACGCAGTGGGTTATGCTCACTCTTGGGACTCACTGAGCATCATGTGTTTCTCTCAGCGCTTTCGTGATGAACTCTGACTAACAGATCGGTGTTCTTCTTGCCCTGCATTTTACACCTCGACAAATCTAGTCACGAACAACTCTTGTTCATTTTTTTCATATTTATCATATTGAGCATCAAGCCCACAGTATCTTCGACGACTTAGCATATAGAATAGCGTCTTAGCTTTTTCAACGTTGACATATGTAGGTGCTTCGATCCTTTTTTTTCCTTTATCACTTGCGTGATTCGAGATATTCTAAACATTGTCTTTCCGACTTCACATTCCATAAAGCTAAGTGATCTTTCATTCTACATGTAGCGATCAGGCTTCTAACGCAATAAGGCAGAAAAAATCGTAGAGTCGAAAAGGTGGGCATGGAGTTTGGTACTCCTTGTTCTTTTCACAACGTTCTCGATTATCTTGATAGCACCACAAGCCGCTCACTTCCGCATGCACAACTATGGAGCTAAGTTGTTCATAATATTGATTTCCAATGCTAAATAGATAGATATAGCTAGAACATTCAGAGACATTGGTGCCGCTGAGCATGAATTGGTCATACGAAACGAATCTGTTCCTCATGAACATTGTTTTTGTGGGATTTAGACGAGGACCAATCATTCCCAAGGCGTCATCAAAGTCGGCAAGAATTCGTTTGACCTGGTTAATGTTTGATGTTATAAGAGCAATGTTATCAACAAATTGAAGAAGGTGTGATTGCCGGCCACCGATTTTCAATCCCATGTCACATCCTATTCCAATGTTCGCATAACGTTCTCGAGGGTGGCGGCAAATAATTTTGGTGCGATGGTGTCGCCGTCCTGACCCTTTTTTGACGTCGATTTTAATGTCGCTGGAGATATCTTGGTTTTGAAATTGTTACGTAACTCAGGCAAAAACCTTATACACCAAGTAGCTGCCTAGGGTTTTCATTACTGCTTCTATCTAGACAGTCAAAAGCTCTCATTAAATCGATGGAAGTGAGACAAAACGGTCCTTCGTATCCCCCCATACTTCAGTGAGCCTTGTTATCGTGTCATTGTAGTCCGTCTTATCCAATACTTTTCGAAACCGTGTCTTCTCACTTGACTGGCCTTCTCTACTGCTTTATTAGCCTTGTTTAGGATGACTCTAATGGTGTGTTCGTAGACGATAGACAGCAAGCAGATTACGCTACACTGGTCGATATCGTGGTCATCATATCATATTGAAAAATAACACACTCTTCTTGTGCTTCCATTGAATAGGAACCTCGATTTCTGGAAGGTAACATGTTAACAGCACAGCCAGTGTGTTTACGATAATTTGCAGAAGGTTCTTCAAGCGTTCAGATTTCATTTTTTCCTGATCAGGTGTTTCTCGGCTCTTAACCGACGAAAGAGCACATTAGATTTCGCTACGGTAACCGATGGGATGAAACATCCTTTCTCCTTTACTTTGTATAAGTGCAGGAGGACGTGGTAATTGAAAAGATCCAAGTAGTAATCGTGAACGATTTTATCTGTTACCTTTCTGGAAAGTGTAACTGTCCTGCCTAGGGGTAGGAGTGCAGCTATTTCGGTTTTGTAACGAGTAAAGTTCCGGTGGACTTTGCAAATTCTTTTTTAAAACGCTTCAGACTCGACCACAACTACTGCTCTTCTCGCACTAAGATCTTCTTTTATCACTTGTCTGCATTGTTTTGCAAGTTCGGACGTTAATTCGCGGTTGCCTGCAGCTATTCCACGCTGGTGTATCATCTCGAATATTTCTGGAGACAGACGTTTCCTGCTGACTTTCGAACTCCCAGGTTTCATGGCGGCAACGTGAAAATGTCGAATAGACCGGTAATATGCTCTACACTGTTATCAATAACGGTATCTTCCCAAATGATCGACTAATGATTTTAATAAATCTTATTTTACGGCAGTTTTGGAACATCTTTTTTGGATTTATCGGTTTTCCTCTTTCCTGTAAGAAATGGAGTCTTCACGAAAGAGGCGATGGGGTGATCCTGTGTAGAATTTGGGGCAATATCGCAAGTGGTTAGGCAGAATTTTCCATTTACTATGATGTAGTCTATTTCGTTATGGTATTCTTCATAGGAAGAACCCCAATTCCAGGGTTTAGATCGGATCTTCTGCATTTGTAAGTTAGCATGGATGGTTTGGGGTCGTTATAATATGTCCAGAATGCTACTCAGCCTGCTCATTCCGCTATAAACCATACATTGCAGCGTTCTTCAAACGTTGAAGTATTCAATGATGATTTTCTAAAAACTAATTTTCTTTTAACCTCTGTATGACTGATCAACATTCTCTCATTGATAAGCTAGCGCCAGGTTGATAAAAACTAACTAAAATTAAAAAAAAACTAAAACTAAACTAACTTCTCGACTTCTTCGTCTTCCGTAGAATTGATGATGACTATAGTCGATGACCCACAGTCATTCATACCCACAATGTGGTGGCTTCATCGCCGTATAGAGACGAATCTTCTTCAGGGAAGCACCACTCGACTGAGGCCGCCTCACCCTCACTCGGAACCCCACCTTGTTTAGCACTTCATACCCCACATAGCCTGCTTAGCTCTCAAAGTATGGGCTGGGTATACTCACATGGAGCTTACCTATGACTGCTAGAGTAAACTGGAGCTTATAACGCGACTACTAACCGCCTCCTATATACTTTTCTGCTGCTTGATTGTATACTTTTGGCCGTATTATTTGTAGAATAGAATCCATACAAACAAAACACATCATGTACGCATGCACGAACATACATTCGTTCGTACAGAATGTCTGCTTCAAATCGGCGCAGTAGAAACAGTCCATCCCCCGAATACACCTGCGTCTTAGGGAAGTAAAGGCCGCTTTTGCTCCGCGAGTAACCTCCTATCCGCCACTTGGGGTCGCGCCACGTTGCCTCGTGACCAACCTGCACGAGATCCCTCTATGAAGAAGATCCGTGGATCTGTTAAGTAAGACCTTTAATTTACTCTGATGTCCTATATTTCCTTAGACTATTCTCTTTCGGAGACTCCGTCAAGTGGATAAAGCCGTTGTGAACTTCTGAAATCTCGAATAGCCATAAATATCCTCGGTGTCATAATGAACTCAGGTAGCTGCTGATACTCACTACTAACTCATAGTTAACCTCAGTACAAACATTTGTAGACATTCTTAAATACCAATATTTTTGTTATTTTTATTTGGACTACAATGATGCTGAGATATCTGCAAAACTCCGGTCCGGACCGCAGGTGTCTGCGGTGGGGAACGAACGCGCTATTGTCCTTTCCGAGGAGTAACGCGTTCACCAGCACACCATGTGGGTCTTTCGTTTAGCCTGTGTCTCAGCTAGTTCTATGTATCCCTGCCATCAGCAATCACCCGTCAGTGGGACTGATCTTGGGAGTGCAAATCGGCAATGGAGCCAATTAAGCTGAGCCTTTTTAGTTATAATCACAATCTTAACCGTTTTATTTACTGCCTACTATTTTTAAGCTTAACTGGGTTCATTACCGATTTGCGCTCTGCAGATCAATCCCGCTGACAGGTGATTGCTGTAGATAAAACTAGCTGAGAGACAGGCGAAACGAAGGACCCGCATGGTGTGCTGGTGAACGCGTTACTCCCCGGAAAGGACAATAGCGCGTTCGTTCCCACCGCAGACACCTGCGCTCCGGAGTTTTGCAAATATCTCAGCGTCAATGTAATTATATTTCGCATTATACCCGACCGTTAAAAATAATAGGCAGTAAATAAAAGGGTTAAGATTGTGATTAACACTGATATATTTCTATAAACCATACTTGTTCTCAAAAAAAGGCCGTCCAGCCAGTTGGAATTCATCTTAGACTAAATGAGTTTCGGATTGTTACCTCGAAAATTAGTATCCTACTAGGCTGGAAATAAAATGTCTGGAAGAACTGATTTGATGGATCGCTGGAACAACATAATTCATTCTACAGGGCAGATATGCATTCAGTCATCTCTACGATGAAGCCGAATTCATGGTGCATCGATAAGGGATCGAAAACTTAACCCTTTATCCACTTTACTTTCTGAAATTACACGCCTTTTCAACAAAAAAGAGTTAATTGAAAAAATGAACAAAATAATCAAAGCATTTTAGGAGTTTCAATCGTGTGATTCCTCTCTTATGCGCGCGCCGCCGTCACTTGATAGCCTGCCTTCCGGAGCTATGACTGAAAAATCTCACGGGTCTCCTCCTGGACCGACGAACAATGATGTCATCGATCCATACAGTGAAGATCGTCGACTTGCTATGCACCAGCTGTATGATGACTATGAAGTAGAGGCTCCGAATGTCGAAACAAGTATCGCAAGTTTTTTCCGACTTTGAAAATCAATGAATTCCACAATATAAAGAGGTCGATATTTCAAGGATGACTTTTGAAAATTTATTACCTTTCAACAAAACTAGGGCGTTTATGGCGGAGTGGTTGGAGGCGACACACACAAGGAATCGATCCACGCGCACATAGCTCACCAAGCCTTTCATCCCTCCAGGGTCGGCAAATTGATACCAGACTTGTCTTAGAGGACAGCAGCACTGGCTCGATAGATCGGTAGACCACCGCGAATCATTGTAAAGGCCAGATATGCATTCAATCACCTCCAACGATACTTAATGAAGTCGAATGCATAGCGCATCCCTCAGGGATTGATCAACTCCAAGCGCTTAATCCTTCATCCTTATCAACAAAAGCGTTTTGTTTGACCAAAAAATGGCTTAGGTGAAAGTGATGGTAGATATTTTCATTGAGTTATGGCATCCTCGACCCAAATTTACGGAAAATATAATGACTAGAGGTTTCATTGACAGTTCTTCATGTCTTTTATTCTCAGCGTTCCTTCTATTCGTCATGTATACTTACGACTGTCGTGCATAAAGCTAGTCGCCTTTGCGTGTGGGTTCCACTGAAGCTTGACACTATGAAACTCCAATCCAGCTGTGGATAGAGATCGCATGCGTATTCAGCGATGTTTTTACTCTACACTTTGGAGATCTCACTCAAAATCGTCTCCTTTTTCAGCTTCAAGATCGCCACGAACTCGACCGGCAGTACCGAGGGAGCCTCGTGAGCCTATTGTTATTGCTCAGTATGCACAACGTTACCCACAACCACCTGGTATTACAGGTAAGACTATTTTTAGTGGAACTCTCATCAGGTCAACAACATCAGTTTATAAAATCGTAATATTCTTAGTGGATTTCAGAGTTTTTTCTCCGAGTTTTCCTTTATTCTGCATAAAAAAGCATAGCCGGGACGTATTTTCCATTTCCATTGTCTGGAACAAGATCGTTGCACATAACGTGAAATTCCTTACCGGTCTCGCTTCATTTTCTCCTCAGTTGGTGCCTCAACTGCCTTTCATTTTTCATCCATTCATCCTATTTAAATTAAGCTTTGTTTTATTTTTAGATCAAAATTTAAAAATTTACATATCTTCGGTTTCTGTTTTCGTTGAAATTTAAAAATAATGACTACGGCACTACTTGAATACGGCAATTTGGGCAATCATTTTTCCATTCTTCCTCACCTTCAATTTCATATGCGGTTCCCCCTTTATAAAACTTCATGCAAATGGTATTCATACCAGGATAATGGTACCACCATATCGTTACGTGATAGTTTGAAAGCACGGTTAAGCCTGCACAAGCTTTGTGGTCTGCGCATTATGAACATTGGGAAAGTAACTTAACAGGACTATATCCTGATTTGTTTCCCTCAAATTCTTCCACTTGACGAATGATTGTTGACAACGTTACGCTAAAAAAAAGCCAAAGCAAGGGCTTCAGTGGTGCAGGAATCCCTGAAAAGGGTAGTCGCGGGTTCGAATTTGGCGTGAGATCCAAGTTTTACAAATGTCTCAGAATTGTTGCGGTTGTATTTCACATAATACCCAACCGTGGACAAGAAATAAACAGCGAATAAAAAGCTAAACGAATGTAACGATTAAAAATGATGATTGCGAAATGAGTTTTTAAAGCGGCAGGCCAAAAGTAGTTAGGAGGCAATTCTTCCGTTCACTACAAAGTGACGAGCTTGCATTTAAAAACACGCTATCTATAAATGTACTTCATTCATAATATTATTATCGTAGCGAAGTATTATTAGCATAATTACGTAAAGCATCGCGGTTTTGAATTGACGCCACTAAATCATTTACATTTTTCCAAGCGAAACAAGTAGCACGAAATTCAGGTATTCCTACTCTGCCGTCTGAACGACAGCAGTCAACGTATGCCTCTCGAGAAAGGGCTGCAACCGTTACGTCCTCACCGACCACAAAGCATAATGTCACCTTGGCTGCAGCTTCTACAGCCGAAACCCCGTCAGCCGTATCCAAAAGTTCTCCAGCAACAATAGCAGCAACAGAAACAACATTAACGACAACGACAACCATAACTACCACTTTTGTTGAAAACATCATCGGAAATAAATCAAATACCACCGAACCAAAACTTGCCGATGCAAAGGTATTTAATGATATTACCCACGAAAGAGTGATAAAAAGTGAAGAAACCAGTCCGAAAGGAGTTCAGAAAGTCGAGAAGCCTGTTCTCAATAATGCGGTTGATGAGAAAAGCCAGACTGATATTCAAAAACATGCCAATGGTAATGATGAGAAGCCGTTGTTATCTATGCCAGCTATCGATTCAACTACATATCTTAACATCTCAACGACAGTACCGAGTACTACGCCGGCAATACCGCATTTGCGCACAACGCTTACTGAGAATAAGAAATCGCATCACATCCATGCCGTAGCGAATATGGTGCCAACTAGTTTCGTCTTCACCGCACCGGATTTCGCACAAAGAGACGCCACTAGACCGTTGCACTCCTCGAAAACCCTCCTGAACAACGTAGTTAGGTCAAAATCACCACAGTCAAGCTACGAGAGGGTCAGCATTCGAGGTAGAGAGAGTCGCCTGCATAGACTGAAAATGTTGAATCAACGGGCAAGGATCAGGCCGCTGGCTGTGATGGCAGTCGGCGGAGAACACTATGGACAGGTGCGTCGTTGCCAAACTTTCCAATTCAAGATTTAATATTCTCGTAAACTAATAGATACCTATTTTTGCGACACAAATTTAAGGTATCTTGAAGAGCAAACGATTTCTTACTTGGGCAATTCCAAACGAAGTTCCATTAGTTCGAAAATATGCATCCACTATCAAAAAATATCGTTTTTCATGCAAGAAGTGCATATTTGTTTAATAAAATCCATAGATGATTCCAGAGAATCTCTTAACAACAGAACAAGGGCACGTGTGGCGCAGTGGTTGGAGGCGCCAATGCGACACACACGTGGAATCGATCCCCGCGCCCATGGCCCACCAAGCCTTCCAACCGTCCGGGGTCGGCAAATTGGTACCAGACTTTTCTAGGAGTCTGGGAAGATAGCAGGACTAACTCGGTACATCGGCAGGCCACCGCGAGTTATTGTAAAGGCCAGTTACGCATTCAGTCACCTCCAACGATACTTAATATAGTCGAATGCATGGCGCATCCCTCAGGGATTGATCAACGCAGAGAGCTTTATCCTTTTTATCCTTTATCTTAGCGACATGTTGGCTTAACATGAGCACTCAAAGGTCATCAATGAAAGGATATATTTAGCTCGCCAATGAAAGAGTACATCAGCGGTTTTCTTTCTACTAAGGAACATGGTCACATTTTGTTAAAGACGACATTCCCTACTACTTTTAGCTACTTTTTCTCACTAATCGCCTTTATTTCCGTATTTTTCTTCTTTCCATTTTACCCGTCCCCATAATATCGCCATTTATAAATCTTTAAACCCAAATTTTAAACTTTCTCACTTCAGAAGAACCACCCGAAACATTTGGAAAATGAAATTGATCAACTACAGAAGCGTATTTACCTTGCAAAGAATAAGCTCGCCATCGTGTTGAAGACGACAAGTCCTGCTCCTGATAAGGTGCCGTGAATATCTTTCTTTTTTCTTCTCTTCTTCGCATACGTTCTTGTCCTCAATAGAAGCGGCTGATCCTTACAGCAGACCAGTTAGTGAAAGATTGACCTTTGACGACGACACGACAAGAAATTGTATTTGCAGATGAAATCGTAGCTTAATGATTCTTCAAGTTTCTAAATGAAACGCAAATGTAACGGACGAAATTAGTTCCCTTCTTCTGTTTCTGGTACTTCATAACCTTAGATTTATTACATTTATTACATTACATCACTATAATGAGATAATTGCAAAGGTAGAATTATCACTACATGTCTAGTATACCCTCATGTTGGAACAAACAAAAATAATGAGATTTCAATAGAAAGATCACTGGGATGCTCCAAACGTGAGTAGCTGGTTTTTCAGAGGGTCGAAGACGACACCGCACTTGCTCTTTCGTGGATGTTCGCCAATATGGCGAAAATGATGAAAGAAAAGTCGAGTGGAACAGTCCCCGGTGGTCCTCGACAAATTCGTCACGTTACTGATAAGGCACATTGCATTCCTATTTTTTAAAATGAAACCAATTTCGGTGCCCCAGTCGTAGACCCTGCTTCCAAAGAGAGGCATTCTTATTTTCGGGTCGCTGTTCTAGCAATTGTTCAAAGAATGCCACATGAATTATGTAGCAGTCATCCCTGACTACTTCACATTAATGCATTTGCCTAAAGTGCGTTAAAATCCAGGTGTCCGTCGTAAAGGGAGTATCGTAACCATTCTCCCAGATCGAGTGATGGGTGCAAAGCAAGTGCCAGAGATTACGAAATTGCTCACGTATAATATTGCCGATCAATTTTCTAATACTTCACATTTTCCACTAATATTATTCCTCTCAGACAACCATTAAAATCAATGCACTTCTACCAATGTGGTTTCTCCAGGTTTTTGGATGCGATAATGTCAAAGAAAGAATTTGTAAATGCATCTCCGTGGCGAATGTTTCCTTACGAGGGAAGTTGTCCAAATATTTAAAGAAAGAGCAGTCATTTGCTGATAGGTTTTGTGACCAAGCCTACTGAGGCCGACTTTCGTACTCCAAATATTTCATTTCCTGGAACATCGTCTGTGAAAGGTGACCCTTTCATTGTTGTTCACCAGATCTAGTGCTTTTAATCGATGTTTGGCTCAGAGTTTGAAATTTTTGACGTATTTTGTCAGTTTCCCGATAACACTTGCCTACTGTAACGATTTCACTAGGATTCGAGAGGTCATAGTGGGTGGTTCCTTCCAACGGTTTAGCGTCTTCGTGGTTAGGTGGTTTTCTTGGGTGTGAGGCTGCGATGTACAGCGGGGAATTCACCTTCCCCTCCTCCATTTTCTTCCACCACCACTCCGAGGGTCTCCCAACCTGAAGAGCCCAGTTAAGAGTAAGTCAATAACAAGATCCATCACCGTCGTGGTATCAAATTAGTCACATGGTGGTAAATCTCCCTCTGATCCACAAGGGGCGGCGACTGCATGTGATGGTGACGTTCTGAGGCAGACTTTGGCTAAGCTAATCTCAGGGCTCCAGGAAACCACAATGGCTAAACCAGCAAAACTCCGAAAAAATTATGTTGAGCGCCGCACAACTAGTGAAGACGGGCCATCCAAGTATTTAAGCATAGCGGGTGGTTACATTTCCCATGGACATCAATGGTTTTATAACTTTCTTTTTAACTTTTATTCACCGCCTATTCCTTTGTTCTTGGCAGGAAACGATGCGAAATGCAACCAACCAGCGGTTGCTTTCATATGCTTTCCAACAAAAGGTCAAAGAATTGTTTCGAAAAAGATGTTCTTTGAGTTAATTGGGCCAGAGCATTTGAACTGCCTGAAGCCGTCATCAATGGCGTTGAAGATCGCCACTTTTTAGGCGTGTAGTTCGAGATGTTTTTAATCATTAAGCATTTTTTCGTGAAATATTTATCTAATTAGGAACAATTAATGATTAACTTTCCAAGAAGCAATATCCAGTAAACTGCTACCTGCAGGATGTCTTCCATCCTCCGTCGCGCGTCGAAGTGTTCTCGGAACAAGAAAAATTCATTTTGAAACACGACGACTCCATCGATCCTGTATTTAAAGTTGACAGACAGACTGTGGACGGAAAGGCGAGAACATATAGTCAAAAAGGTAATGTAACGTAATAGCGATAAGAAAGCTTTCAAGGAAGGCATCTGAAATACAATTTTTAATCCTTTAACTTTTATTTACTCTACATTCTTTTTTTTGTGCTATGGGTAAATATGAAACACAATTACAAGCCGAAATATGAGCAGTTTCGGACCTTATGTGAGCGTCGAGCCTCCGTTAAGCCGCAGTCTTGTTTCTCACCAGACCAACCAATGTCATTGCTCTGCCTTTCTCTCAGCCTTGTTTTAACTTTTTCGATACTAGTGACCACCCGTCAACGGTAATGAGCTTCCATCTGAATTCCCGAGTTTTGCTCATATCTCAGCATCCTTCTGGTTGTATTACATTTCGTACCCTGCCAAGAAAATCGAATAGGCAGTAAATATAAGTTAAAACAGTGTGATTTCGAGTGCAGCTCCAAGTTAACTGGACCCATTGTCGATTTGTGCTCCACAGATCATTCCCGTTGACGAATGATTGCTGATAGCACAGACAGAGTTAAAACAAGGTTGAGAGGAAGCCAGAGCAAGAGCCTCGGTTGGTGTAGTGGGTATCGTTCGAGCCACCGCTAATGGTAATTGCAGGTTTGAACCTACGTAGGAACCGGCTTTTGCTCCAACATTTGCCTTTTTGTAGTTATAATGATTATGCTTCAGTAACACAGCATATTAGGCGTAGATAGCACAGTGGTAGTGACGGCGATCATAACGAGCACGGTGCTGATTCGAAACCATCGTGGGCTCACCAAGCATCTCATGCCCCCGAGGCCAGGAAATTGGTAGCGGACTTGTCCAAGAAGAAATCACTCTCTGCAGCCCAATTGGAAACGCTCCAGCCAGGCTATCTCGGGGCTCCAGGGAGAATGGACTCGACCATTACTCTACGACATTCAAGGTGAAATGAAAATCCTCGAGCAGTAGCCGAAGCCAAACGAAAGGGTTGGAAGACCTTTGTGGATGATTGATGCGAGGAGACGAATCGAATTTGAGAAGTGCTGGGATCCGCATGAAAACGGTTCATAAGAAATATTAAATAATAAAAATAAAAAATGAATGTAGGATCTTTGGTCAGTGATGCACTAACAGCCATTTCCGTCCATTTTTTTTTGTAGTAGAATGTTGGCGACTGCAAGATGTAGTTCGACGGTGCTCTGTCTCTATCAGAACTAAAACTTTGCCGAGAAGGAATACCTTGGCCAGAGACAGTGATCTTTTAATCTTTGCAGTGGCCTTTCGTTGCAGCCACATTCGTTTCATTAAAGGAGTTCTGTTGTCAGCAAATGTTAAGGAAAGGGGTCGATTATTGAAAATGTACCTCTGTAGTCCGATTTACGGCTGTAGTTTTTCAAAACGCTATAAACTCCACTCCCTATGTAGAAAACAGTTGGATCTCGAAGCAGTGAAGTAATGATTTTAAAAAGTACACTGGTTCCTAGTCAGGCCAATAGTGTTCAACGTACCAACGCAAGTGATTTGCTTAAATGTAACCTTTTTCCCTTTTATCTCAATGTAACTATTTTAAGGACTTTAAAGAGTCCTCATTATAGGCACCTGCCTCTGTTAACAGAAAAAAGATCTTCCACCTTATGGGTTAATAGCTGGTCATCTGGTTAGAAATATCGAACCTCAGCTCTGGTAACCTTTTTATTGGAGAATCTCTGCTGTATGTCGAAACTGGACTACCAATAATAGCCCTACCCACGATGGAGCAGTAAGCTAGTGGTAAAGAGGTCTAATATATTTCTTTATCAATTAGTTACCGGAGGACCCGAAGTTCACATCTCCTAATATTGTTAGTTTCGTGAAGATACTAAAAGATGTGAGAATATTCATGCAATTAATGATCTCCATGGGCGCGTGTGGAGCAGTGGTTGGAGGCGCCCTACAACGAACACGTGTAATCGATACCCGCGCCTATGGCGCACCAAGCTTTCCGTCCCTCCGAGGTCGGGAAATTGGTACCAGACTCGTCTGGGAGGATAGTAGCACTGGCTCGATACATCGGCAGGCCACTGCGAGTCATTGTAAAGGCCAGATATGCATTCAATCACCTCCAACGATACTTAATGAAGTCGAATGCATGACGCATCCCTCAGGACTTGATCAACGCCGAGAGCTTTGTCCTTTATCTTAATGACCTCCATATTGCGACTGCTTGGGTTTGGAAATGAATCGCTAGCACCTGTGGAGACAATTGCCCAACTCCGGTTGAATTCTGGAGTTTGAATACCATTCATGACCAAGCTCGATTGGTGAATTCCATACAATATCAACGCTGCTAAGAAACCAGCATCTTGTCGCTTATTTGGAACACGGGAGAACCAAGTTCAAACCACACTACCACTTGTAAATTGGAATATATTTCGTTTCAATGGTGCTCAGTTCAACGGCAAAATACTTATGGGAATAAGAATGTGATCGAGAAACACCTTTCCCTGGTGAACTGAAAATGCTCTATTCTGATACACCACAATGCAAGAGCACATGTTGCACTAGCTGGGGCAAACGAGATACTACAGCTTGAGTACAAAATTGTTACTTATCCGCCTTCCTGCCGTTTAGGGATCCTCTTGTAGGTAATGTTCTTCGCCAGAAAATACTCGCCAATCAGGAAGCAGCGAAAATAACCTTCGACCTCCTCATCGTATCCACAGATTTAACTTTCGTTGCAGATGTGTAGACATAGAACGGGCCATTATGGACTTTAGAAATCTAGGAGTGAAACCTTCACGTTGCTTCTTTCAGTTGAATGGTCTGACTGGTCGACTTGCAACTGCGGAGTCCAAAGCCGCAAAAGCGTTTGTCTAGTAGTTAGTGTATCTCGGACTCCTCGACGACGTTCTGGTATGTTCAAATAGAAGATTTGTACTTAATTCATGAGACTCTTCGCCCCACATTTTGAAGTGAGCAGCAAAGTGTGTTGTGTTCTAATTTGCCTCTTGCATTTCTTTCCATGTACTACTACGCTTCGTACGCCTATATATTTTATGTGCTATGATAGGATACTCTGGATAATCTATCGACGTTTTAGCGATTAAGCGTGAAGTGATCAAGCGAAAAATGAATATTCAGAATATGGCCGGCGGCATAGACGATCGGCTACCGTATGTCCTGCACCTGACTATGAGACGCGATCCTGTCACTCAGACCGATGTCAGTTATGACATTAGAAGAATATGGATACGATCTACAGCAAGACACTTCACACCCCATTCTCAATGTTTCTATTGTGGTGGTGTCATCAATTACACCTTGTAAAAACGCTTACGATTCAGGAAAAAGAGCAGTTATACTTCATATTACGTATGTATGTCTCATTAAATATGCATTGACTACCACACTATATTGATTCAACGCATTCCTTTCGCTAGCCTTGATTTTAGGTACAAGGCCATGGTTAGCGCCCTCAAGAAATCAACATTAATCAGTAACCCTTTGCAGTTTTTAAGATGATGTGTAACATTGTGGCGCAATAATTCAAATGGCCTGCGTGACTCTCCAGAAATATTAACAAATTGCCCTGTTTTAATTGGGAATAAAATAATTCCTATACGTGAACTTTCTTCGGTTAGAACTATAATACCAACAGTGGCCTCAAAATAAGTACAGCTAGGAGTAAGAACCATTGCATTATGTGACTTAAGGCACTCTCCACATGTAATGTGACATGGAACAGAATAAATTTGTAGAAAGTGTAAAACAATCAGTAAACTACGACACAATAAACATCTTCATTCACAAAGTCCGAGAGAAGACCTCTACACATTTTTCCAGTTCCTACATCGTAGCCGCTGCAACAGTGGTGCCATTGAAGCCGACCTCCGTTGGTTTCAGGTCAAAATAAGATATAATGACCTGGAAAAATCGGCATACTCCTGAATTCCGAATAATTGCTGTTCTTCCTCAAATATCAAATTTGTGACCTATACCCTTTGAAATGAAAGATAAGAGAACAACAGCAAAAACACTTTCTCCAATCCCCTCCTCTAACTTGTGGAGTTATTCGGAAAGCTCACTGTTCTCGAACCTTTTCCTTCTAAAGCGTATCAAAGCGTTCTGTAGTACTTACACCCGATAGACTAAAGTTCTGAGATTTGGATACAGCAGTATGAGCAGTGAAAATATATATACCAAATGAAGGCAGGTAGAAAAGTGGCTGGGAGAAACACTAAGCAAGACCTTTGTAGTGCAATGTGTAATATACGATCCTCCGGAAAGGGTAATCGTGGTTCGACATGGCTCGGGATCTAAGTTCTGCGAATATCTCTGCATCGTAGTGGTTGTATTTCACACGACACCCTGTCGTGAAAAGTAAAGTAGGCAGCAAATAAAGGGTTAACATTGTGATACCAAATGAAGTCAACATATTCGGCTAGACAAGCTTTCAATCGCCACCAGACCATGCTTAATGAAGTCGAGTGCATGGCGCAATTCCTAAGGAATTGACCAACATAGAGAACTTTATCTTTTATCCTTTACAGAGAAATGAAGCGGATAAAGGCGGACATGAGCTATGCACGTCAGCATTAAAAGCGATAACTGGAGTACGGAAGCATAAATGACGAATTTCTGTGAAAGGATTTTTGTTCACACATTCGTAAGAAGCATTGTTTTCAATGCATACACGAACTGATTGATCTAATAATTGCACCTGTCATACTTAAAAAAATACACCTTAGTTGTTATCATATTTTGGTAATTGAAATAAATGGGAATAGTTAAAAACCACAGGTCTTTGCCAATAAAACACAAGTCCTCTTCCGTTCCGCAACCCTAAAATTTTGCTTCATGAGCCTAGAAAAGTTTTTTTTCTCGTCCTTTTTGTCTCGTCACCTCCCGTATTTCAAACAACGAAGCCAACGAACTCTCAAAATTGCATGCGCAATCGCGCTTCCGATTTTCATACACTTTAGTTCTTAGCAATTTCAAAGTGACATTTCAAAATAACCATTTGTGCGACCGTGAAGCGATAGTTCAAAGCCTCTTTTGCGAGCTTGTCAAGCTCTGAGATTCTCAAGTACTCTTTAATAACTAACGAATTATCGGCAGTTATCAAAAAGCTAGGCGGTGACAGCGCAGTGGTTAATGAGCCATTGACCATGAAGCAAAAAGCGCAAGTTCGACCCCCGTCCCAACGCTCTCCCTCAATACACGTGACAACGGCTTAGCTTGGCTATCTCAAAGATTGCAAGGAGGATTGACTCGATCAGCATTCCACGACATTCATAAACAAGACAAAATCCTCAAGCAGCAGCAAAAACATACGAAATACTCGAAGACCATTGTGCACAGTGAATGCGAGGGAAACGAATTGAATGCAAGAAGTGCTGAGATACGCACTGCAGGTGTCATGAAGGGCTATGTAAAATATATATACATATATATGCATATGAAAGTAGCACCATCAAAAAGGTGTTAACCACTAATCGTTTACCGCCTAGCGTTAAATGATGCCTCCTTCATTGAGACTGAAACATCAACAAAGCAACAAAGGTGGAACCGTCATAGAGATGACAAATATTCAAAAATACCTTGTCTTGAGCTACTTTCAAGATCTCTTGACAGAATTTTGTTATCTTTTGCGTATGTCGGATGTTGTCATCAGCAGAGAGAGCGCCAATAGATTCTACCTGCAAAACGAATAATTTACTTACTTGAATACTTGGATGGCCCATTTCCACTGGTTGTGGTGGTCCCAGCATAATTTCCACTTTTTGGAGCTTTGCTGGTTTAGACATTGTGGTTCCCTAGAGTCCCAAAATCAGCCTAGCCAATGTTTACCCCAGTTCGTCACCACCACAGGCCGTCGCCGTCCTTTTCGATCTGAAGGAGATTTTCCACCATACCACTGGTTTGGTACCAGAACGGTGGTGGATCATGATACTGGTGTACTCTCAGCTGAACTTCCTGATGGAAACGCCGGACTGCTTCTCAGCTTGGTAAAACCTACTGGGGTATGAATCCGCCCGCTGTACATCGCAGATTGTCACGCAGGAACTCTTCCTAGCCACGATCAGGCACTAAACCGTTGGGAGGAATTCTCACACTACTAGACAGTAACCCTCCATTCCCGTTAGCCTCATCGTATTATTGCCTTTGTTTCCTAATCTAAATATAAAAATCGAGTTGTGGAGAATGGATCGGATACGCACAGCGTGCGAATAATGCTTTGATGGTACTAATGGTGGCTCTCGTGCGGGGAGCAATCTAAGACTAAACAAATTATGTATACTGATCAGCCCACATTTCGTACTATAAAACACCTGGAATCCGTAATAGTAAACTTGCCATTTATAGCATGTAATTTACCTTAATAATAACAACAGGATTCCGCGAAGCTCCATGAGTGATTCTCTGACCTGCCATTATCTCAACTGCAATTCGGTTTCGCGGTTTATTCATGGACTCCGCTATGAGGTCAGTAAGACGCTCCTGTGAGTGAACATATGTATGTGCACGTCCACGTATACGCATATATATATATAAATTATAAAATTATTATAAAATAAATTATATACATAAAGTATACAAAATCTAGAAAAGCTCTTGGTGTTGATCAATCCCTGCGGTATGCGCCATGCATTCGACTTCATTAAGCATCGTTGGATTAAATGCATATCTGGCCTTGACAATGACACGCGGTGGCCGGCCGATGTATCGAGCCAGTGCTGCTATCCTCCCAGACTCCCAGACAAATCTGGTACCAATTTGCCGACCCTGGAGGGATGGAAGGCTTGGTGGGCCATGGCACACTCATCAAGTTTGGACATAAAAACCAACCTCAAAATTGGCTGGAATGTCCTTGTCCGGAACATTTGTCGACACTCTAATCATCGGCATCTTTAAAAAGGAATTGCTTCAGCATGCGAATAAAACGTTAGATAACTTTTACAACAGTGCTTTTACTGAGTTTAAAATATCTACAGTATAAAGAAGACAGAACTTGTAACGTTTGGCTGATTCAAAGTTGAAGAACATGACACTAAGTGCCCCCTGGGGTCGCTTCATCTTCTTCTGAAAGTAAACAACAGAAACAATAGGAATTCGAAAGGTGATCCTAGTGCTAGACTCATATCTTGCTAGCCGCGTGAAGGGCACGAAAGCAACGTGGCAAGGGGCTCCGTCACAGCACTTAGACCTGTTAGGAAATCTGCCCATATCAGAAATCAATATCAGGTGACTTATCGAACTGGCTGACCAATGGGGAGTTGTATCGGATAGTTCCAACTAGAGAGAAGACAACATTGTGCGAAAGACACTGGTTTGCACCTAAGATGTAACCCTGACGATCTCAGAGCAACGGGAACCAGGACCGGCCAGTTCATACTTTAGGGGAACCAAGAGTGTGCGCAAAACACGAGCTTGCTACTAAGATATAAACGTGATGATTCTAGACAACCAACTCCTAATTTTCAGCCACGATGGATAATTTTCAGCCTCCACCTGAAACATAAACTAATGCCCAAACATGTTATGGACTACTTCCTCCAGAAAACCATCGGCGTCATTCCAACGAGAAAAAAGAAAGTAGAAAGAGTATTGTTGATAGTGAATGGATCCAAGAAAAAAAAACTTTAAACCAAAAACAACTACTCTGAGTTACCAGCAACGTGATAAACGGAGAACATTTAAAATTAAACTTTATTCGGTCTACCAGTTGATAACAATGAATGCAATCCATGCAAAAAATGTGGCGTAAAAAAGTCATATTCCCGATATCGGTAAACAGCAGGGCAAAAATTACACTTCTGATCAATAAAGTGACTTCAAAACAACAGTTTCTAGTCGGTCGTTGCGAGTGGATTTTTCAGTACCAGGATGACCGAATCGCCACGAAGAAACATCTTTGAAATGAAACGGTCCTTTGGAACGGCCTTGGCCTAAATCAGTTAAGTCAGACGGCTTATTCCCAGCTTCATAAACGAGAGTAACATGATAATTTTGAAGCGTTTTAACACTATTATCTCAAATAAAGTTGTAAAGACTGAACGAATTATTGCCTAGTTCATAAAGGAACTGAAAATTGATGCACATCAATCCACATTAATGAAAATCAGAAACGCCTGCCCATTAAAAATCCATACCGAAATGATAAATTAAGAAGGTGATCATGATAATGCTGAGATATTTGCAAAACTTCGGACTGCTCGTGCTTGTGGTGGGGTCCGAATACGCTATTACCCGTTCCGGGGCTAACACGTTCACCACCACACCATGCGAGTCGTCCGTTTAGGAGCTCTCAGCAATCACCCGTCAACGGGACTGATCTGATGAGCACAAATCGGCATCGAACCTAGCCAGTTAAGCTGAATCTGTGGTATAATTCACAATGTAGTCGCTTTTTATTTACTGCCTATTCTTTTTTAATGGCAGGCCATGATGTGTACCAGTGTAGTTATATTCCACATAATACCTTGCGATTCAAAAGAATAGGCAGTAAATAAAAAATTACGACATTGCAAGAAAGTAACGCTTCGATGCTCATCGTACTTCACAGTAGACTACCACTGGTGCACCATAAAATCTCTATGTAACAGAAATGTAGGTGTATTAAAGGTTAATAAGTATTTTTTGCAAGCCCATATAAAAGAATGGAAGGCGAATTTGTTACACACGATGAAAACCAGATTTTGGTAAAAACTGGAACCATAACTTACTGGAAAGCAAAAACGTTACACTGCTGCATTTAATCCCATATGAGCAGGAATTGAAAAGAAACAAATGAAATGTAAAAACATGGTAATTCCCACGACCGACTTCCTGTTAACCTCGGCATTGAGCGAATAGTTCCCGATATTTTTGTTGAGCAAACACGAGGTTTTACTTTATTCCTTATTCTGTTAAAGCTGGAGTTTCGGCAGTATCACCTTCCTCAGAGGCTTGAAATCAATATACTATTCCAGGCTCTGGACAAGGCGATACTGCTAGCACGTCAGTCTTAACGGAGTAAAGAATACGGTAACACCTGGTGTTTTCTCAACGAGAACATCGAGAACTATTTAAAAACACAGCTTCAAAATGAAGTAAATATCCAAGTGTAATTCCGTCCATTACAAAGGTAAAAGCAACAATATGTGGCCTAGTGTGCTACGTGTCACTAGTTGAGCGCCCACCTTCTTCTTCCCTTTCCCCGTCTTCGGCTGTTCTGTCCACATTTCTTTCACATTCTCCAGAACCATGTTGCAATGCCTAAACTCCTAACTTGGAAAATTCTAAATTAGTCGAATAAAACTTAAACGAAATTTCCAATTCCAGATTTTCACATCAAAATTGTTGAAACAACTTCTACAATAAGTTATTTCAGCAGTACGAATATCCCTGGTCCAAATATGTTTTAATGACTGTATTAGGAGCAAAGGCACACCATCTTCAAATCTTTTCATACGTAACTGACACAGAATAATATTTATCATCGGCTCTGATGAAGACGAAGACGTCGAAACGTTAGCCTCTTCAAATCTTTTCATACGTAACTGACACAGAAAGAAAGCACACAAATTTTTTAGTTTAGCAGTTTAGCACAATTCGTAATCAAGGGACAATCATCACTGTCATAAACATCCATCGCCTTGTATAAAATAACATTGCTGTCTAAGTATGGCTCATTCGAGAGATGCTCCTGGAAGATGAAGATGCCACATCGAGAAGAGGAACAATTGTGGACTATCGACTCGAATCATCTGCTCTGATGAAGACGAAGACGTCGAAATGTTAGTCGAACAAAATACAAAATACTGAACATTCTCGTGTAAGCTTATCAAAGAAAGCACAAGCGTTAGGTTCAAATTACCCGTACTTTCACAATGGAGAGGATGCTTCCAAACGAGGATTGAAAATAACGACTACGTAAACAACAGAAAGACACTAGCCACACAAACAATCACATGTAGTTAGTGTAAGGTTGCAGAACTAAAGTACGTAGTACCCATACACCTCATCGAAAATGCACACGCCTGGTAATGAAACCACAGAGTAAGTAAGTATCCTCTACAGTAACGTCGAACCAGTTTGTAAAGTGCTACAGATTCCCCATGATGAATTTCCTATTTTGAATATCAAAGAGTTTTCTTCGAAACCTAGTCATTCGAACAAGCAAAATTACGACAGGAATTCTACAGTAATTAGGACCACAAACACTCATCAGGAATGAAAGTTTTCAATGTCTTAGCTCCTAGCAGCTACAAAGTAAGCCTTAACAATATCAAGACGGAAGCAACTTGACAGCGCTGGTCACAAAGTCTTAGAGATGAACTCATGGCACGTGTTACCACATCCGCACCATACGAAATAGATCCTTGGCTACTCTTTAACTACCACTTTACCTAACTTTAACTAACTCTTTAACTCTCTTGTGATGACGGACACCACTACCACTGTGCTACCCGCCCCATGAAGAAGAAAACTTGGCTACAGAAAACGTTAAACATTGACAGGCCTGCCACTTTATGCGAAACAGAGATAACATAATCATAAGGTAGCAGACCCTAAATTGAAATAGTACTTAGGAAGACCACCTACAAAGACTAAAGCCGTTGTAAACTACATAGACTTGCTCTACTTAAGCCTGTATAGTATCTGGGATCATAAACTAATGTTATCAGATACCACCACGCACGAAGTGGATCATATTTATGACGATATGTCATTTAAACATCGAAATACTTAAGTCTCTCCAAGCATCCGGCTATATAATAGCAACAGCGTATGATACACTTAGTACTGAGCAACCACTTCGGCGATTTCAAGATGTTACACATCCTCAAAACCGTTCACCGCCTCATTGCGGCTAGGAGGTGTTCCTGAGTGTCGAGATGCGATGTACAGCGGTGGAATTCATCGACTAGCACAGTCTCCCAAACTGAGAAGTCCGGCGTTTCCATCAGGAAGCCCAGCCAACGGTAAACCAATACTAGAATCCACCAATATCCTAGTACCACACTAGTCACATAGTGGCATATCTCCCATTGATCCGTAAGGGCGGGTAACGCCTGTGGTGTTGAAACCCGGGGCAAACATTGGCTAGACTGATCTAAGGACTCTAAGAATACACAATAGCTAAAAAAGCAAAACTCTGGAAAAGTGGAGATTATGCTGGAGCTGGCACAACCAGTGAGGACGGGTCGTCCACATATCCAAGTAAGTAAATATTCCAATTTGAGATATAGAAAATCACCCTTGTTTAAGTTAAGTTGCAGAAAGATATGAATCAATCCTGCGTACACGAAAGCACTAACTTCAGACATGAAGCTACATATGATTTAAGACAACCTCTTGCTCACTTATAATGTACTCCTAGATGGAGTAGGCTATTAGAGAATGTGCCACATAGACTCCCGACCACCGGGTTCGAAATCCTTCATGTAGGGAAAAAACGAATAAACGAGATTGAAATTGTTTGAATTGAAGTAGTATATTGCAGATAACTTCTATACCGAGGACGAACATGGATGAATGTGCACAAGTTATTAACCAAGCCTTTTTCCTAGCGCGTCAATTCATAAATGGTGGCTAATATTAAGACTATTTGCTGAACATCAGTCATTAATAAGGGCGCGTGTGGCGCAGTGGTTAGAGGCGCCACTGCGGCGCGCACGTGAAACGCGCCCATGGCCCACCAAGCCTTCCAACCCTCCAGGGTCGGCAAATTGGTACCAGACTTGTCTGGGAGGATAGCAGCACTGGCTCCATACATCCCCGAGTCATTGTAAAGGCCAGATATGCATTCAATCACCTAAAACGATACTTAATGAAGTCGAATGCATGGCCCATCCCTCAGGGATTGATCAACGCCGAGAGCTTTACCCTTTATCCAGTCATTATTAAAGCCAGGAAACATAGTTTATAAACAGATGGTATCAAAAGGTCTAAGCGTACCTATCAAAAGCTTTCACTCTCCCAAGAAGCTTCTTGTTGTTCCTGCAGTTGATTAACACCTAAAATTGCACACAATTTTAAAGAACAACGAAAAAATCAGAATGAATACAACTTATGCTTTACCTGTGCATTATTCTTCACTGAATTATTGAGAATGGACAACGGTCCAACATTGAATTCTTCTTGTTCCTTTGCAGCCAGCTCCTCTTGAGTCATTTCAGCACGAGGTTTCACCATTCTTAACAAACAGGAACTAGGTTATTCGGTGAATAATCTTAATCACGAAGAAGGCTTCCATATACTTTACATCTACAGTCACTACTCTATCCAATATACCTGCCCAATATTTAATTAAGAACAGGTTTGTAATGTACGTAGAATCGAACTCATAAAAGTTTAAGGAATCTCCCGGCGTTGATCAATTCCTGCGAGATGAGCCATGCAGACGACTTTATTAAGCATCGTTTGGAGGTAACTGAATGCATATCTGGCCTTTACAATGACTCGCGGTGGCCTACCGATGCATCGAACCAGTGCTGCTATCCACCCAGACAGTCTGGCATCAATTTGCCGACTTCGTAGGAATGGAAGGCTCATTGGGCCATGGTCGCGGGGATCGATCCCGTGTGTATTGCAGGGCCCCTCCGACCACTACGGCATACGTACCCTTGTGGACACACGCAATCCTTACTGTCTTACTTGAAAAATGGCCTCCGTTGGAAAGAACTTAACCAATAACTATGTGATAACCATTTCAGAATGTCCAACTAATCAAAAGAGATGGAAAAGTTGAATGATGCTGAGATATTTGCAAAACTCCGGACCGTAGGAGTTTGCGGTGGGAAACAAAGTGACGGGTGATTGCTGATGGCAGAGATCGATAGAACTAGCTGAGAGACGGGCTAAAAGATTGACCCGCATGGTGTGGTGGTGAACACGTTGGCCCTCGGAAAGGACAATAGCGCGTTCGTTCCTCACCGCAAACACCTACGATTCGGAGTTTTGTAAATATCTCAGCATCACTGAAGTTATACTTCGCAATATACCCTACCGTTAAAAAGAGCAGGTAGTAAATAATAAGTTAAAATTGTGTAGAAAAACTTACGTAGCCATGATGCTGGGACTTCACGTGATGAAAGATGACCTGGAACCACATAATACAATAGAAAATTCGATGAGAAGTAAGAATAAACGAAACTACTATGCATAAAAAATACGAAGGAAACGCATCATGGATTCAGGTCTTAGAATTTCAGGACACGCGGCCAAAATGCACTTCGTTACAATCCTCTCCGACTATAGGAAAGGTTATGCTTCATGATCGACTCATGAAAGGAGATGCATACAAGAGAGAACCTAACCATAATAATTCCCAAGGATGCTTCATAGGGAAGTCCGGGAAATTCGAACCACCGCCACTCGCTGCGCGCGGCTGCGTAGCGGTTGTTTTGTCGTGCCTGGTGCAGAACCCAGTGTCGTTCGTTTGGGACATCCCGGTACATCCATACGCGAGAAAGAAGTTGTTAACAATTAACCAAGGTGCGCCCGTAGCTGGTTAGAAACTTCTCCCGGTCGCTCATGACGAACTCCGAAACACGGGAGTGGTCCGAGACTCCCGTACGCCTGTAGAAAGACACATGCTATGAAGAGGTGGGAGAAGGTGGTTCGACCCTTATTGCCGCCATGGCACATTGGTTCAGGGCTCGTCCCATTGGCCAACCACGCGTCTAGGAAAGGATTCCTTCCGATCTGCGCGGACACTTGCACTCCGAAAGGTGTACGTGGCATGAAATCCCTTCCAGTCATGCCACCACGCAGAACACTTGACATGGGCGTGGACGATGCCGTAAAAGACACCGCTAGGGACAATACCCGCTTAGCACAAGGAACGTGTCGTAACTTGAAGTGGTCCTGGATATTCACGGGGGATCCCAACGGTTTACCGCCTCGTCGTTCCTGGGAGGTGTTCCTGGGTGTTGGGCTGCGATGTACAGCGGGAGAATTCGTCGCCTCAGCAGGGTCTCCCAAGCTGAGGAGTCCGACGTTTCCATCAGGAAGCCCAGCTAAGAATAAACCAATACCAGGATCCCACCCCGTCTTGGTATAAAACTAGTCGCATGTTGGCAAATCTCTCTCTGATCCACAAGGGCGGAGAATGCCTGTGGTGGTGACGGCATGTGGCAGACTTTGGCCTGGCTGACCTTAGAACTCCAGGGAAACACCATGGTTGAACCAGCAAAACTCCGAAAAATGAAGATTATGCTGGGTCCGTCAAAACCAGTGAGGACGGGGCTGTTCAAGTATCAAGTAAGTATTTGAACGAAAGCCATGCTTATCCACTGTTCAAGAACGTACAGCATAAAAGTTCATTGGTTGCGACAAACATAACATCATCCTAAAACAATAACATCGACGTTTGCTACAATAATCAGAGAAACTGGAAGTAAAATTTACAATATTTACAACGAGCTAACAACGTAGGAAACAATTCATCAACAGAAAAAGTGCTAAATGATGACGTCACTGGCTGAAGTCCCGGAATGGTATATTCGCCACTGGGTTTTTGTAATCTCGCACAGGTGATGGTGGCCTAAAAAAAGTAGATTAAAGCCCACTTCCACTCTCCAAATTTTTTTTCTCTTAAAACTTAATATCCATGAAGATGTAGAACGAATAAAGGAACTTCAATGTCAAACGCCATAGTCTAACAGGCTTCTCCACTTTTGAATGATGTGCATAAAACGCCGTCATTAAAGGCAGAAAGACCTATTTCCCCCCTCCAGAACATTACTACTCTTTCTTCCAGCCCAGTTTTTTTTTTACCCTACCCTTTTTACCTTTACACAACGGTGCTACCGGCATTGCATAAAACGCCGTCATTAAAGGCAGAAAGACCTATTTCCCCCCCCTCCAGAACATTACTCCAGAACATAGGATAGGATCATAGGATCACAACCGTTGAAGAGTGATTGCCGGTAGCACCGTTGTGTAAAGGTAAAAAGGGTAGGGTAAAAAAAAAATTGGGCTGGAAGAAAGAGTAGTAATGTTCTGGAGGGGGGAAATAGGTTTTTCTGCCTTTAATGACGGCGCAAGCTGATTCTGAAGGCGCGGATAAGACAGTAGTAGTGATGACCGTCATAACGAGCATGGTGCTAGTTCGATTCCGCTGCAGGCTAATCAAGTCTCACATTTCTATTAGGCCAGGAAATTGTTACCGGACCGGGCGTCACAACTTTTGTGTACTCTATGCCTTTTTTCATTCTTCTTTAAACTGCCTAAAGGAAAAGCAAAACAAGGGCCTCCGTTGGTGTGGTGAATAGCACATGAGCCCCGTAAAGGGTAATCGCGGGTTCAAAGCCCATCTAAGTTTCCAAGTTTTGATCATATCTCAGCATCCTTGTAGTTGTATTCCACACAGTACTCTACTATAAAAAAAGGGGAAGTAAATAAAAGTCAAACATTATTAGCATCACTACGTTTGCCCATGTTAAGCCCACAAAAAGCTTTTAGAGAGCACAAGACAAATATGGAGAAAAAACACCTGGCTTGTAAATGTGTATAAAAACAGAAATAAAGCGATTATTTCCTGCTGAAAGCAGTATGTATTTTTGGCAATTCGACGAGATAAGAAGAGTCCAGGTCAAACATGTCGATAAAAACTGAACTGCCAATGAAAAAGGCAGAAATCTTGCAAATTCAACGCTGATTACCTGTATTTAGGACCAACAGGAGGAGCAGAGGTAGGCCATGCTACAACGGCACTAGGTGCCCTAGGGTGAAGACTTATGGACGCATGCGGCGCGTTGCTAACATGGTGATAGAACTGCGGCGTTGGTGCTAAAAATAACGATGTCATTCATCGGTAAACCTTTTTAGTTACAATATAAATGAAAGGAACATGTTTTTGAGCTAATAAAGCTCAGAATTCTTTCCAGTGGAGAGTTTTATTAGTACATGTCTGATAGCACCAGTATTAAACACATTAACTACTAAATTATGCTATCCTTTCAACAGTTCTGATAAAGGATTTAGACGATTCTCTGCTTCAGAAATCCTCCAGCGTAAAGAATTCCCACGTCTTTAACGTGTTTCAAGAAATATTTATGGTAAGGATAAGACTATCTACAAACCTAGAAGGATCAAAAATGGCCAGGTAAATCATAAAAATGTCTCGTAAAGTGAAAAGAAAGTACAAACCAATGCTATGGTGAAAATGCTGTGTAGTCACCAGCTTTGACTGATCCGTTAATTCGCCAACTGTATAATAGAAATGTTTAGAATAGAAATGATCATACGAACTTTCTCCTTCTTACCAAAGAGGAAGCATTATGTTTAAAATATTTCAGACAATATGAAGTCTCGTTAAAAAAAAATACGGTATTAGGTAGTATCTTTTCAACAGTTTACCGCCTAATTGTGCCTGGGAGGTGTTCCTGGGGGTGGGGCTGCGACGTACAGCGGAGAGATTCATTCCTTGGCAGGGTCTCCTAAGCTGAGGAGGCCCGCATCTCCATCAGGAAGTTCAGCTAAGAGTAAACCGATACCAGGATCCACTGGCGTCCTGATATCAAACTAGGCGCATCGTGGCGAATCTTCCTCTGCTCCACAATTGCGGCGACTGTGGTTGTGACGACCTGGGCAGAGTTTGCTCTGGCTGACCTCGGGACGCCAGGGAACCACAATAGGCAAGGCAGCAAAACTCCGAAAAACTGGAATTTATGTTGTGGCCCGCACAACTAGTGAGGAAGGTAACCGTCCAAGTATCTAAGTAAGTATTAGGTAGTATTGTGTGAACGGTAACCACTCAGGAATAAGAGCGAAGTACCTAACAGTGAAAAGGTAAACTATTATTCGCAATGCAAAATAATAGCCAAAATTAAATAGAACCTACGTTGTGCCTTTCTAAAATTTTCAATGACACACGGTAGGAAAGTGTTATCCTTCATGTGAACTGTTACCAAAGCCATAAGAAACTCCATAGGCAGGACATCGTCTAACAACTGCCCTAAAATACTCTGATAAGATGCCAGCCTTATATTTCTAAGAACAACTAACTCATAATAATAATAAAATGACCCGATAAATACCAGGGATCACTGCTTCAAATTAGCAAGACACTAAGAATGACACTGTTCATCCCTACAATCCTGCTTTCCCCTTCTAGTGGAATCAAGCAAGCCAGATTTTCAAATAAAATGAGACTACTGAAGGATACGGCATGCTGTCGGTTTGATTATATACGAAATGGAGACAAAAAAAACCTCGCCAGGTGACTCTACTGTCCGCAAGAGCAAAATGTTTACAGCTTACCAAACAACAAAGTTCAGATGAAATGACAGTTTCCGAACATCGTTAAGGACTCAACTAAACTGGAACGTTTTAAGGACAGAGAAAATCAAAAGTGTCTATCAGTAGTTGGAACGACCATTTGAATGCAATAATTAAAACTGGAATTTTAAAAACTATTCTAAAAGTTGCAAAAGGACGACATTCACCAGGAGGTGCTTGCCTGCTACCTGGAAGGTATGGGAAAAGTGAAAAGCGTTTGAAGGTTAGTTACCACATCAATCTAACCGAAATCAAAAAGATCGACATTAATGAGCCTAATCTAATGAGTGCTTGTAGCATCCCCGAACCCCAGGCTAACCAAGCTCTCCATCAGCCTGGTGTTCCATCAAACTGGTACTAGACTCGTCTGGGAGGATAACAGTACTGGCTCGACACATCAGTGGGCCACCGCGAGTCATTGTAAATTCCAAATGTGCTTTCAGTCACCACCAACCACCTTTCAGTCACTTAATGAAGTCGAATACATGACGTATCCCCCAGCGACTAATCAACGCAGAGAGCTTCACGCTTTTTTAATGTGTCTAGATGCAAAGCGAATGAGAAGCCTACCGAGAATTGAGTCGACATTTGCTGGCCCAGCTATAGCCGTGGCTTCAGACTGAACAAGAGCAGCAACTTTTGCCTTTCTGGAACATTAAATTGAACGACCAACACTCCACAAGCATGTGGGTTCAGAAGAGCATAAGCATACACTCACTTTTCAAAGACTTCCTTTTCCCATTGCAGAAACTGCTGCACGTACTTATTGTACGACTCAGTGCCTATTTGTCGGCTGAAACGATATGACGAACGTTAAGAAACTCATAGAAAAAACTCCAAAATTCTCTTGACAAGGATGCTGCACATGTCGTAATACGGATAAACTCTAAACACTTACTATTATTTTGTTAAGTGATAGTCATGCGGCCAAAATAAACAATGACTACTAGTTAGAATGCTCAAATACTTGGTACTTGAATGACCCGTCCTCAATGGTTGTGCGAGGCCCAGCATAATCACCATTTTTTGAGTTTTGCTGGTTTAGTCATTGTGGTTTCCTCGAGTTCCGAGGTCAGCCTAGCCAAGGTCTTCGCCAGGTCGCCACCACCACAGGCAGTTGTCGCCCTTGTGGATAAGAGGGAGATTTGCCACCATGCGACTTGTTTGATACAAGGATGGTGGTGGATCCTGGTATTGGTTTATTCTTAGCTGGGCTTCTTGATGGAAACACCGGACCTCTCATCTTGGGAGGTCCTGTTGTGGGGATGAATTTCCTCGCTGTAAGTCGCAGCTTGACATCCAAGAACACCTCCAAGCCACGATGAGGCGGTAAACCGTTAGGAAGAAATATATAATAAATTTATGTGGGAAGACAAATACTCCCTTATAAATGCTAAACAGAACCCAATTCGGGACACAGTGAAGAATGGAGGCTAAGGAAACAACAGAAACGAGTCTATCCAGACCCAAGAGCTAATCTAAACAGTTGCCATAATTCTTCACTGCCTCTGCGAATTCACAGATTCGCGTTCAGGACTACATTGCTCACTTCGTAAGACCTACCCTTGACAGAAATTAGAAGAAAACATGCAAACCATGTAAATAAATAGCAATATAACTATTCCATCATGGGATGACAGAAACAAAGAGAAAAATTGGGGTACCAAACAAAGCAAAGTCCTCAGTGGTGCACGATGTAATAACCAACCCTCTGGAAAGAGAAATCGTGGTTCGATCTGGCCCGGGTCCAAGTTTTGCACACCTCAGCATCATTGTGGTTAAATAAGCGTAGTTAACAATGAAATAGGGTTGAAATAAGTAACTTCGAGCTTCTAAATCAATAAACTTGCTACCTGTTATCGATCTTCCACTTCTCGAACTTCGCTTTTTGCTCAGCGTATTGGCGTTCCATAGATGAAATGACCTCAGCATTACTCTGAAACTAAATAGCGTCTTGGCTTAACATATGTAAACTGCGAGTTCGTATCCAGTACTAAGAACTCCCAAATACGTCAACAATGGCTTTGTACCAGAAATCACCTGTGGGGTAGTCATACTCGTTGACGACGTCCGATTTAAATGCAAAGTAGGTAGATAACGAGTTACTACAGGAAAACAGCGGCAAAGTGCCTCCCAACCACATGAACCTACAGTAACAACTGGCTCGAAAGCGCTCCAATGTGGCATTCGCGCTCCGACGCTGCTTGGATTGGAGCACTCGATAAGCAGCATAGTCGAACTTCCAAGATTACCTTACTTGGATATCTGTATGGCCCGTCCGTAGTGGTTGTTCTGGCCCCAACATAATCTTCGTTTTTTCGGAGTTTTGGTAGTTTAGCCATTGTGGTTTTCTGGAATCAGTATGTCGGCGAGGCCAAAGCCTGCCCCAGCTCGTCACAACCACAGGAAGTCGCAGCCGTTGTGGATAAGAGAGATTTACCACCATGCGGCTAGTTTGATTCCAAGATCGGTGGCGGATCCTGGTATTGGTTTACTCTTACCTGGACTTCCTGATGGAAATGCCGGACTCTTTTTCAGCTTGGGAAACACTGCCAGGAGGACGAATCTACATGACGTACATCGCAGCCCGACACCCAAGAACGGCACCCACCCACGATGAGCCGGTAAATCGTTGGCAGGGCAGGAATATCCGTCAGTGGGAACGTTCTGCTGTGAATTCGATTATTATAATGTCGAAATTCTACGGCGAGTGCCACTTTAAGGAAAAACTGGCTTGAATAAAAACGGCCGTGTTATTGGATTCCTAAATTATGTTGATGAAAACAGCTCCTGAAAGTTTTATGCCGGAACATTGTGATTTTCTCGACGAAACGTCTTCACCGCTTGTTTGAGAAATAGACCTGCATCAAATTGAAAGAGCGGGCTTATATCCGATTTTCCGACCCATGTCAGCTCGAATATGTGTGCAATCGCCAGACAGGTTGCTTTAGCACATTCGCAGCAACGTGACCTCTATAGGTGACATGTGCAATGGCGCTAGGTGTCATAGCGATTTCGGTAAAAAATTAAGCGTTTTGCCGAATACATCAATAAGTTCTTTTACTCATTAAGCTACTGAGAATAAATCGCTGAGGTCTAGGGCAGAAATTGAGGATGTGTGTCCACACCTATGAAAATTTGTGTACAGCTTTTGTGGGTCGCTCAAAATTTTCAAAAATAAACATTGGATATGCCAGGAGTGGTAGTGGCTCTTGAAATACAATGCATCAGCAGCATTTCTTCCCACGCGCTTCTTTCATAGAGTTCAGTGGAGCTGATGGATCTGCAATTCCTATGCGGGAAGGCAACTGAAGGAATATTTATAGGTGCTTCTGGATGGATGCGACTTCGAAAAAATCATTGCGTGGCTATCGAAGGAATCAGGAAAAAACTCGTTTTTCCAGCCTGCAAATACCAATACATCAGATGGAAAACGTCCTGTAATCCGCTTAATTCATGATGAAGACGTGCTGTTCAGGTACAACTTATTAGGTATCCGAGCCACCTTGCAAACCGGCAAGTCAATGATGATCAGCTTTAGGGTACTGCGAGCATGGATCACCACCTCAGTAATACCGTTTTTGTCAAAATACTGAGCAGTCAGGGTTACGAATACGGGAATGCCATTTCATACCGGTCAACCCCACATTGATAAACTCAGCCTTCTTCTTTTCTATTATTGTTAAACACAGCAGGAGTTGGTGCTTCAAATTGAGCATAATAACAGTGTGATGATCTCCTATAGTTGAAATATGAGAAGTTAAAAACAATTTCCTAATTCCATAAGTACACTATGGTGTAGATAGCACACTGGCAGTTATATCGGTCATCACGAGCAAGTTGTTAATTCGATTCCTCTTCGGGGTAACCAGGGCTCTCTTCCCTCTGGGGTTGGGAGATTGATAGGAGACTTGTCCAGGAAAAAATCGTTCTCTGCACTCCAAATGGGAACGCTACAGTCCGCTATACCAGGAGTCCAAGGAGAATCGATTCGATCAGTATTCTATGACGTTCAAAACGTAATGAAAATCCTCGAACAGTAGCTGAAGCCACATAAAAAAGTTGGAAGGTCTTCGTGGATGATGGACTCGAAGAGGCGAATCGAATGTGACAGCTGCTGTGATCCGCATAGTAGACGTGAGAACGGATCATATAAAAGTTGAAAAAAGCAACTACATTAACTCGCCTTTTAAAGTACATTGGCCAATGATTGGTGAGACGGTTCCACATGGATCCTTATTACGCCTTTATTCAGAATTAGGACATAATCTTTATAGTGAAACGTGAAAACTTAACTATAAGCTTCGAAGCTTAACTATAAGACCAAACGAACTAGAATTCGGATTGGACGAAGAGATTAGACCACCGGCCGATGCCTTATTGCAAACGTTCCTTATCCACTCTATTATTACGTGGGCCTATAAACCCCTTTCAGGACAATGTACTGCATTACTGGTACGGCGATCCGACATTAGCGACATCATCTTCGACGTCCAGTAATGGACAGTGTTTATGGACATAATGTTGAACCTACTCGTCGATGGAGACGTCAGTTCAGCGGCCTCCTTGATTATGGAGCTGGGTTTGGTCCGTAATGAGATTAAACCAGCCACTGTACAAAGCTGGAAATTTATTGACATCTTTTCGTTGCGTCATATATTCCAAAGAAGCACGGAATCAGTAGTTAGATGTCTAATTTTCCTTTATCATTTGACTGATACCGCGAAATCTTCGAAAACAATATAAGTAAAATTTTCAAAACTAGGTTGAAGTTCGATCATTTTGTACTTATGAATTCATACTGGACAGTCATATTGCCATCGTTCTCTGCATGAAATCAATCTGCAATCGTATGTCTCTTCTAGTCTTATGTCAGGTGCTATTCCATCTTTACGGTAGATGCTTCCAGTTATTTTAAAGATTTGTCGCCGAAGAAAGAGGAACGACGACAGTGAACCAGAACATGTAAAACGGGTGAGTACATGCTTCATTTTGCACAGAACAAATATCCTCCTATAGGACATCATCAGCACGTCGACCCATTACATAATAGTTATACTCGAAGATCGAAGATTATACGCCCATACGAAAAGCAGGTCACAGTCCTAAATTACAAAGGCGCTTGTATTACTTGTTATTCGACATTAGGAATCTTGGTAGTCATGTAAGTGAACACTTCGAAAGTAAGTGATTCCCATGTAATAGTGCGTTCATTCGGTCAGAAAACGAACTTTCACAATATGCAATGATCCCTTCATTCTCAGGGGATGCGTGCGGTGCAGCGGTCGGATGCGCCCAGCAGCACCTGGGATCGACCCCAGCGCCGCAGACTCACCAAGCCTTCCATTCCTCCGGGGTCGGCGAATTGGTACCAGACTTGTCCCGGAGGATAGCAGCATGGGCTCGGTATATCCGTAGGCCACCGCGAATCATTGTAAAGGCCAGAAATGCATTCAGTCACCTCCAGCGGTACTTAACGAAGTAGAATGCACGGGGCATCCCTCAGCGATAGATCAACGCCGACAGCTTCACAGATAGCCAACCGCTCATTCTCAACACGGAACAAGTAAGGTCTAAAAATTTATTACTTGTTCTATATTCTCTGCAGTAGGATATTACAAAGAACATCTGCTGGCTTCACAAGCACATTGTTTTGCCGGCTTCTTGACGATGAATTTACCGATGTTACACAGATGACGGGTAAAAACACAAACGTTTCGATGTTAGTCAGTCCCTGAGTAATGCGTCATGAAGTCCACATAACTAAGCATCGTCAGAAATGTTTGAATGCATATCTGGTGTTTACAATAACTTGCGGTCGCCTACTCTGTAATGATTAAGTTTTTCTAGGGATAATGATATACAGGCCGCTCTGGAAGCTGTTGATCATACAGCTGTAGATCCACGTGTTTCTTTTGAAGGACGTGAATAAGAATACGCTCACCATAAGAACAAGGGATGCAAAATTTCTTGTATTTTTAGCTGTTGAATGGCATAACACTCAACTACCACATTGCCGCTCGATGGTCTCGTCGAGAAAAGTATTTCTCTTAAATTATTAAGTGTGGAGGACAGCTTTTCAACGACAAGATATTTCACAGCGTCTGTGTTGCACAAGATATCGCTTGAGTGCAGAAAGTATTGGAAAAAAAATGTCTGCGCGCAAGAATAAAGCACGGTGAAGAAGATGACTTCTATTGAAGTCATACTAGCCACAGTGCCAAGCAACAAATATGGCTCACGTTAAGATGACGTTGTTGCGGAAGTGTTTAAACGTCACTGAGAAAGGTGGAAGGAAGCAGGAAGCTGGAAAACAAGGACCTTAAATCTTTCGTTGTACACGTTTTTCTGCGCTAATTCGTTGTTTTTAATCAACAAGAAGTGTCTAAGTGGAATGATCCACATGCTGCCTTTGAGATCTTTAGCAGAGTATCACTAAAGAATCATATTGGATCTGGTATTCCGTCTTACCATTGAAAGATTACACTTCGACACAAAATTTGCATGAAAGTCACCTATCAATCTCTCTGTTGAACGAGCACTGTCGCAAATTAAGCTTCCATGGCGTAAAATTTTACTCAGCGAAGACCAATTTGAAAGTTAAATGGTTGTCTAGTAATCGATCTGTTGCTCGTTAAAAATACACAAAACCTTGGAAGGCGCGAAGTGAGTTGTGGAATTAAGCAAGGGTTCCACAGTTTCTGAAAACGAAGTCCTTAAAATGTTTTAGAATACTGGAGGGGACGCTGGAACAGGGAAATCAAACAGAGCTACGAGGAACCTCTCTAAGCGAGAAGTAAGCATTCAAGGCAGAAAATTAAGGCCTCTTTCTAAAACGTTCCTACAAGTTCTAGTTCTCTACAACAGTGTCAGAAATGATAAGTCAATAACTAATCTATTTTATAATACCTTGGTAAAAAACGAATTCCTGGTTTTAACCGACAAATTTGAAATACCATAACCCGATCCATGCATAGTTCTGCTCCAAATAATGGTCATTGAAATTCACGCTCCTTTTGAAACAGTAGCAAAAAGTATACTTATCCCGGCAACAAAAAATCAGGTGCTTCAGTTGGAAGCATTCAAATTCAATGGCCTTGGATGTCCAAGATTTGCGCGTAGGTATGAGAAAGAAACTTTTTGTGCTGACCAGTAGTGATTGTTTTGTTATTAATTTCGGATGCATAACACTTACTCCATGACATCATTTTTCTGATTGTCAAGATGGAGAAAATCGTGGTGGACTAATCCAGCTCAAGAGAACCGTACAGTTATCACAGCTTTCGATGCCATTCCGGCTTTGGGAGCTGTTTGGAAGCTTCATCCTAGTCTAACAACTACACCGAATGCCATCGGCTTTCATACAGGAACAATTTCTCATCACACTCTTCACTCTGTCCCAGTTTTTGTGGATCCTACGTTAGATATGAGGCGTTCTCCTCGGGTTAACGTTAGCATCCAAGATGTCATTGATGACGTTGTAAAAAATATAAACTTCACGTTATAACTTCGAAAAATGCAATCTTATCCGCACAACCTCTATAAGTCCACCTCGTTTTCTCCATGATTTGTGGCAACAATGGCAAAGGTTGTCAAGCAGCTGCTCGTCCACATGTTTTCAACATCAATAATCTGATTTGGGCGGTAGTTGTTCGAAGGGCTCAATGTTCAACTCTAAGCTCATGCTGACAAGGCCATCAACGTCGCAATCTCCACTCTCTCATGTTCCGAGAAAGAATTATTATACAATCAATGTGCAGTATTTTCTGGTCTCGGGTAGTCCGATGAATCTGTACTTAATCTTTGCATCTTTCATCATTAGGTCGTCAATGGATAAATCATTCGTCTTAAGTAGAGATGTCACACATAGAATTCTGATCTAGGACATGCTTTCGAGTAACCTGATGATCTTTTTCAGAGCGGATAAGTAACTTATTTTTCGAAGCTGCTCCCATCTACCTTTGCAGTTCCCAGCTACTCGACTGCAAGTTTTGGCCGAATGCACCCGCAAGATGCAATACGCTTAAAAGAAAACACCCATCCCCACATGCTAGAAAATCGGAGCAACAAAAATGGAAGTCCATTTCTTAAATCTACTAGCGTTTTAGAGCAAATGTATGATCCCTTTTGGCCTGCAGTTAACCCCATGTCACCACCTAAATGATGCTCCACGTAGCTTCGTGATTGACCGCCTATGAATCGTGCAGTAAGTTTGGTCTGCCACTCATAAACGATATTTTGATGAAATTATTTAGAAGAAAAGGAAATCTTCGACGAGCAGGCAAATCAGAGAAAGCCAGCGTATAAGCACTTCGGAGGTACTCACTTGGTTTTAATGAATTCATAAGGTTATCGAGTAGCGAAAAAAAACTACAGAAGTTTGAAAGAGAAGAAGGATCCAGGAAGAACAAAGACTTAGAGAAAAAACTGCAGCAGAGTGAAGAGTTAGTTAACCACTAAAATTTTCTCGTTGTTCGTAACAACAATTGTGATATCCATCGTAAATCTTCCAGGAACATTTACGGCAAATCATCTGAAGTCTATTTCAGAGGAAGGAGGTAAAATGGCACCTTGTTCAATAGGCTCCACATTTCGTACAAACCAGCCACGAATATGTCATCTCTCAAAAAATGAAGTGCAACTCAAAATTCGGAGAAAAAATAAAAGACCTCAGGCTAAGTGGGGCTTAGGAGGATTTTCTTTAACCTTTCAACATTGTTTCAGTCGCCGTGAAGAGTCTCATGACATGTCGGGAAAAAGCCTCGGTGTGTTTCCATACTTTGGTAGCTTGAATGTTCTACATGGTGTAAACAACTGCGTTTTATCTCTTTGCCTATACCATAATATACTTTCGCTTCGAGAAGATAGAATGACTGCTTATAGAGGTGTGGTAAACATGTCACTGGTTTAGGCTACATCAGTTAGAGTAATCAGTAATTGGTTTGAACGTTAGTAACACAAATTTTGTCTGGTTACTTGACTTCTTTTGCTCTTTTCTGACCATAAAGGTGAAATATGAATTTCTTAGGACGTCTTCGGAACCTCAGCGGAAGAGTATCTCGTAGAGTCATAACCTTTGTCAGCAGACCTGTGAGGGAGCTAGCAATCAGAAGATTTATTACCAAAATTGAGGCCAGACGACTAGCGGAAATGGATAAGTCGTGGACGGTGGGCCTACATTAGAGTGCATAACAAGTTGGTTTGCGTTTCTCTCAGTATTTAATTTATGAAGTTTTCACCGCTCTAGAGAAGGGAATTACGCCCCGGTCAAGTGGCATATCCACGTTCAAGAAGCATATCGCTAGAAAGGTTGAGAAACGGGCCAGATCAGGTGACTGCTTGAATTCTGAGCGTAGTAAAGGGTGAATATTTAACATTGTTAGCCATCGCAAGGCCAGCGCTCATGTTGTCAACACATATAGTGTTCTATAGACTTTTAGTTCCCTCAAATTCAACTTAGTAACTGAAGCTACTTTAAGCAAATATTCTATCTTTTGTATTGTGCTAATCTATGTCGGTTTTAATCAATCACTACCACAGCGATTCTAGTTCTTTTACACTTCAGTTCTGGGACATCGCAGTGTGTGAGAATTGACGAACAACACTGTATGTTCCTTCATATTCAACGTAATTTCAGGTATTCGCTGGCGCTCTAAATCCGGAAATTACTTCACAGCTTCCATCAACAGTACGTTTTGTTCTTTCATACAGTTTTATAAGCATGTTTCTTTCTATTCAGCATGCCTGTGATGAAAATGGGCTAGTGATAAACACTCGACATTAGGGCTACGGCTTGTGCTCACATAACGTTGGTCACGTAATACGCATGAATTATACTTCTGGCTGAGCGTCAATCCTAAACAGGATCGGAGTTTCGAAGCACCGATACACAGGCCACCATTACCCTAGTGTGCACTGGATACGAAGCAGTATCATTTTCAACTGAATTTTACAGAGTGTGGCCGAAGAAATATCCTCAGATAAAAAGAAATCTGCTGAACTCGTTACCGGAAACAATGACAATGACGGTGCAGTAATCGTGAACGGCCTACCATTCTGGGTAGCAGAAGAGAATCCGCAGCTGATTGACCGGGTTCGTTTTCCACATGCATTACGAACGAACTCAGATTCAATTGAGCTTAGCAATAGGAAAAATGTTTCAAATAAAATTGGAGTTGCTGCTCAGGCCCAGTGTTTTCGTGTGGAATCTCGACTTGTTTGGTCGAAATGTACGAACAAAACGGTTTCCTTATTTTAAAAAATAAAGGAATAATTAATGGTTCAGGCATGGTATTTAGGAAGACAGCGACACCGATGATGCGTTACCGTTGAGCGCCGATATTGTCTTAGACGTACACCGAGGAAATCTTGAACTGGATAAAATGCCTGCAATTCCGTTAGTTTATCTTCCAAAAAGTATTTAGAAATTTGTATTGAAATATGCCATAAATGTTGTTTTAAGGGTAGTTCTTGATCCTCTCGATGACCTTCGTAAGCTTCAGAAAAGAGACAAGCTTTTCTTTACCAAAACGGTTTTATTTGGAAACTCCGTTCGCAGCATGATCAACCTAAGCGGTGAGCGGAAATTCGTTTCCACAGATAATTTCGCACATCAGGGTAGGAGCAAAAAATGCTCACTTCACCTTAATGTTGTTGTGTTGGTGTCTTTGTCTGAGGGTCGAAACTCGGAGAGGTAAAAGGAGATCTTTTATGTTGAAATTAATCACAAACACTATAATCTGCTCGATTGGTGCAGCTCTAAAAGTCACAAGTTCTTGAGACTACAAAGCAATTACTGAGCTTTTATTCAAAACCGCAATTTTTTCAATGATAAACAAGTTTTCAGGTAGGCCTCCGTCCTCTGCATTAACAGCATATCCTCTACTAGACCTATTTTTATATCATTACACAAAGTTGCATATTTGCAACAATATGACTTCAACCACGGATATCGCTTAGACAGGGGGTGTTTTGCCTGTTCGTCGCGCGGCACCGTCGCGCGTTCCCAAATGTAGGTTAGGTTTTTAGGTGTAGGTAAATAGTAGGTTTATCGGCTGAGGAAAATCATCATTATGCTTGTATGAGACGAAAGTCGGCCCAGGTTATGGACTCTTGCTTCTGCTGCGCCGATTTGGCACATGTCTTCTGTATTTACGAGGACGATGTCAATATGATGAACGGCTTAGCACTAGAGTTGAGAAGGAGGGAGCGATTGGCTCAGGAAGCTTTCAAGAGCGTGGAGGATGTAGCGAGTAGAAGACAGCACACCCAACTCGTTGCCTTTTTCACTCAACGATTATCTCTCCTTTAAAGCATGCTTCAGAACTCTCATCGCCTCTTTAGCAGGATGCTCGATCATTCAGCGATATAGAAGGTGTTGTGGAAAGAGTGCGATCCTCGGAATATCCCATACGATGCAAGTGAGGGAAGGGATCCGAAGCTCTGATTTACGTCAATGATCAAAAATCGTAGACGACGTTCTATACGGCAAATTGTCGAAAACAACGTGGGCCGGACACGTATTGCTGATGAACGACTTCCAATGAGCAAGAACCGTTAGTGACTGGATTCCACGACATGTTAAGCGCGCAGCAGGGAGACCATCGACCCGATGATTAGACTTCTTCCCGAAAACCCTAGACGGAAGATATGATAATCAAATGGTTTTTAAAGCGAGCAGAACCCATAGTGCTGCTCCTGCATTCGAGAGTGACAAATGGAGGATTTATTAGCGCCCGCTTGAGTCAACTGGCGATCAACTGGAATAGAGTGGCAGGCGACAGGTGATTACTTTCAAGATGGTCTGCATATCTTCGAAATCTAAAATTTGCAGTGCTACGATCATTTTGTCAGGATTTGTGTTGGATGCTTTATATGTCATCTTTCGGAAATAAAAGTCCTTAAAAACCTGTTATCACGAGGAGACACGAAAGATGCGATGCATCTCGATCAGATTGAACAAAACTGTAAACCCATCCACTACCTTTAGGTAGAAGTAGGTCGCACTTTGAACCGCTGACCTTCATTCTTATCCCTTACGTTTTATGGCGAAATTTTGTAAAATCTTTTTTGGTTGATGTCAACTGTAAACAATGTTTTAGATACGACATCGATGAAAATTTCTAGGAAGCGAAGCAAAATCTCAGCATTATCGTTCAACCAACCTGATACAAGATTTCTGTATTTGGTACTCATTTGTTTTAAAAATGTGTGTGATCGTAAATGTAGAAGGAATTACAACAAAATTGCAGCGAGAGAGATTCTGGGAGCTAGCCGAGGATCCGTACACGCCTACCTGTACAGTACGAGCAGAAGTTCATGGTCGACGTAGAGGATCGTTGGCGGGAAATACAAACAAAAGACAAAAACGCCTTGCTCAAACAGGAGAGGAAGGTCGCAACAGTTCTAATAACGAGGGGGCAATTGGAGTTCAATAGAGTGGGAAGAAACGGAGAAGTGAATGGACAAACAGGATTCCATGGCTGGCCGAAGATGCCCTATTCTATTAATACATTCGTAACATAAGCTGATTTACATTTTATATCGATTAAACACATTAACATTTTTTTGTGTCAGCGTTTGAAAAACTTCGATATTCTCTTAAGAACGAAACTTTCCATGGTAATGAACGACGACTATGAAAAATCGGAAGTAATTCTAGCCAGTAATCTTAGGTGAGCTTACTCGAACATCCTTGATCATTTGCAATCTCTTGACAGCTACAGCTGAAACCTATAAGTAATCAGTCACTCGAGAAAGTCTTGCTGTCATCAATGTGTCTATCTTATTTGCAAATTCGGAAGACCAGTGTAATCGGCTATTTCAAACGGTTGTAATTCCCGCCCGAATAAGGAATATTCCCGCAAGCTCACTCAGCGGCGCTCTTTTATAGAAGACGGTTGCTCTCGATATCACTCCGTTGATATGAACTAATCCTGTTGAGCTGATGTGAGGTTGGTATAAATTGTCGTTGTTGTTGTTGTCGTTCTCGCTGTTGTTGATGTTGTTGGCCCATGGCTGACGTTTCGGCGATTTCGCCTTCCTCAGAGCCTGGACGTATTTTATACAAGAATATTACCTACACCGGAATGGATTGCTGTGAAATACTTCATCAAGGTGAAAAACCATGGGGAGCTTCGAAAGAAAGAACTGTTGCGGTTGCAGCAACATATCCACGCCTCGCGTGTGGAGCAGTGGTTGGAGGTGTCACTGCAATACGCATGTGGAATCGATCCCCGTGCCCATGGTCCACCAAGCCTTCCATTCATCCGGGTTTGGCAAATTGGTGCCAGACTTTTCTGGGAGGATAGCAGCACTGGCTCGATACATCGGTAGGCCACCACGAGTCATTATAAAAGCCAGATATGCATTCAATAACCTCCAAACGATGTTGATTGAAGTCTAATGCATAGCGCATCTCTCAGGAACTGATCAACGACGCCAAGAGTTTTGTCCTTTATTTTTTAAACAAGGGAGAAATTGCAGACTTTTAAGTAAGGCTAAAAGGTAACTGAAATGCTCCATAGGATTATCTTTATTCTGATCACAGCGTATTTCATAGCGCATTATGAATTATACTGATCGATGTAGTTATCCTGAATCGGGTTTATCTTCTGCACAGAAGTGGGACGATCCATGCTCGCTGGATCCTCACATGAAATTTCTCTAGAAACCACGAAAAATCCTACAGCCGATAGAATCTGGCTACCTGAAACGTTGTAAAACGATACAACATAACATTCTTAAAGTGATGTGTTTTACTTCTCACCTACATCACTTATAAACATGTTAGAGTGAGGCACCCATACAGCTCATTCATTCCAATATCTGCCCAGTGAACACCGCTCGCTCAATAAACACGAAAACCAGCACTGCTCTAATATGCGCCTTTTATCTTCACCACACTCCGGACGACGTGATTTTTACAGGATTCATAAGAATATAATAGCCAAAATATGCGAAAATAATCCCCGATATCAGCTTCAATTTAGTGCCCATTTAACCTCGTCTATAACATCAGAGAAGAACTGGTTGCACGGCACACATGACAAAAGAGGAATCAGCGGTTTCGTGGCTACGAATCTGGACATCTGTTGAAGCAGCTTGAAATGTCTTAACGTTGGGTCAAAGAAATGCCTCCGAATGAAAACAGTGGAGATTGTTGGAAAAGTTTCCTACCGAAAATATGACTCTTGGTTACAAATATGCTCGTGCACGCCCACTAACAATTCAATACTAGCATCTAAAGTAGGTATTCGAAGCTGACCCTCTAAAGACTTCTAAAAAGGTTTTCGAAGACCTCAACATTTGCCTAACAACAATAGCGCATCATACCTTCAAAAATAGGCGTCGCAGTAGAAGTTAACCATAAAAGTCTTTGTCTTACTTAAGGTAGGCCTCTCCGCAACAGACCCACTTTTCCTCAGCATCTAAACAACTACTGAGTACAACTTAAACACCACATCGAATGTAACAAAGGCCTTCGAAAAAATCGTCCCTTTTCAAAATTTTCAAGATAGCTCATCCTTTTTTTTCTCAACCTAGAAGCACTAGAAGATTGAGTTTAGCTGTTGGCGCACGTTCGGTCCACATGGCACATTTGGCTAACCGTTTCATAATCATTTCATAATCATAATACGTGGGATATCCGCAGTGATTAATAAAGATTCTGGTTCAACAACTAACATCGTAATCCAATGTGTATATTAACTGTAATAGCACTCTTCATCATGAAACATGTGTATTCAGCCAGCTGACAAACCTGCCAAAATGGCTATCCAAACCATCACGGTGAGATGTGGTGATAGGAAGTACGCTGCGCAAGATGCCATTGACTGCAATTGATATTTGATCAGATTATTGCGTCCGCAACAGCTAGAATGACAGACGAAAAACAATATTGCGAAGTTCAATGACCTGGTAGAGTTTTGCTAGCGAATACGCTTGAAGTCTCTTCCGAGGAAGAGCCATTGTACAGATAAGCGAACGCATCGAGCACGAACAGCAATCGATCATTCCATGTAGGATCCCGAGGATGCAACAGACAATTTCACTGAAATCGTGTCGAAAAAGATTTCATGGTTACATGAACTAGTCACTGCAAGTTAAACGCTCTGTCTCGTTGAAATATTTCACTAAGTGATTTGCTATGAGATTTTGTTGATTGTATGTTGCGGTGCTGCAAAGGCAGTGCTGGACAAATGTAGAGCTATTTGCGAAACAGGAAACTCTTATTAGTGTAAATTCGATGTCATTTCTCCTTAGACTAAGCTAATAAGTCGTTAATACGTCTCTGAAGGCAGAACTACTCCATTAAAAGTCGCTGATCTTATTTGCAATCGTGGGCGAGTTACACAAGTGGTCGGCACTAACTGTCTTTTATTATTTTGCTGGAAAGGAATTCGTTAGCTATAAAACCTCAGACTAACCCTGAAGGTCGCATCACCGCTGAAAAACTACAGATTTAAGGCCGTCCATACTCACAGTCAATAATTTAGAGCAGGAAAGCTATTCGAACGACAATGAAACGGCACCAAGATTCACTGAGTTGTCAGACTTGTCATATCGAATGCTAAGCTTTTGCTCACGACGAATTAATCCACATTGTCGGGTCATCGTTTGCCTCAGTAGTGGACAAATTCGATGTAGAAGCGATTGTTAAGAGATACATGACGGCACTTAGCACCAGTTGCGAAGCCATTGTTGGCAGGAGGCCGAAGTTCGGATACCATTTGTTTAATATAGTTATGTAGCACCCAACTAAAAAAGTAAACTATTATTGGGTGGTATCATATAGCGACAAATCTACTTTTGAGTCTAAAGATTCCTATAGACATTACACGTAAGTATCATTATTGATCAGCGCCACGCTTGGCGTTTGAGACGACTAGTTGAGGAGTGCCTAGTGCTCATTTGAGGCGAATATGAGACTAACATGCAAAAGCAGGGCTGCATTTTGCACCATACATTTTGTTGCGAAAAAAATGGCCGTTTTCAGCTCATAGGCATATATCTCAGGTAATATTAGATTCCATCAGTGGGAATAAAACCATTACCATCTAACACAACCAAGCCGCTATCGTAATTGCTCTCGAGGAATAGAACACTTCCAGAACATCGGAATCCCGAACTACGCGGCGTGCTAGGTTTATAGGAAAAACCCCGCAAGATCTAAGTGCTCTCAACTTGGTTAATAAAATTGTGTTTTGAACGATGGTGATCGATTCGATGAGGCGAAAATCGGGGATTGCAAAAGTTGCGATGTTCCGCAAAAAAACCAGTCGGTGTTATTCTCCTATTGAACTCCTTTCCGGAGTATTCTGAGAAATAGTCATGCTCAGATTCACTGTTTTGTCTAATTAATCATTTCCATGACAGATGAGCAGTTTACCATGTCATGAGCAGTTACCGCAATGCTGTTGATAAATCTAAACAACATTGTCTAACGAATGACCCCCTTGACGTTAACCTTACGAAGTAAGAAAACAAAAAAAAAATCATGAGCCAGGCAAAAACGCGACACTGATCTTACAATAACAAAAAACTAGTGTAGTGCTTCTGGGATGGGTAAAAAGGTACTGCTACTGTAAAATTAGAAAGCAATCTGTATGCTCTTGAACGTTTCTCATGGCTATGCAATGTACAGCAACTGGGAAATTGACAATGCACTAAGCCTGACGGTTCTACCCGTATTGAACATTAAACGTACCAATAATATTTCCTAAGCCGACCATACCACTGTAGAAAGCCGGCAAGTAGATATTCGATGATAGGGCTTTCGAGAAGGCAAATGTTGTTGGATAAGCTCCGAGCCAAAAAGAGACATGAAACCCGTAAAATATAAAAAAGAATGAAAGCAGCAACATTTTGGGTTCACATGCGGTGTTGAAGAAGTGTCCTGAAGTAGTCTAAAATTAACGTGCATCCAACTACTGCAACGTTCCCAGTTTCAAACACCCACCAAGTTGACTGCGAAGTGTTGATTTTTCAATAGGCTCCAATTTGTCCCCACGTGCTTTCATCGTTAACATGATTGTGAAAATTATATTTGAAATAACAGTTACGGTGAGCAGAACACCATATATTGCATAAATCTCAGCATCAAGAAAATTTCTGAACATAAAACCTAAGGGTGATTTTGTGAAATTTTGAGAGTCAGCAGTAGTAAAAGGACGCTGGTCTAGAAATCACCTGTAATTCGTGGCGACTACATTACCTGCCGCCTTGAATACTTCCGTTAAATTCTCGCTCACATAGAAAATTACAAAAAGGACAAAACCACCCAACAACATACTGAAAAGTCCATCTAAATATTAATTTTTTCGCAATCTTCCAAAATTCTGTATCGTCACAATAACCTGCTGTTCCCTATTGAGCTGACTAGGGATGAATTACGAGTGATGGTGGCCCTAGTTGAGTGCTCCGATATATAAAGGCCTTGACCGGAGTAGTACACTGTGAAGCACGCGTCTGTTTATTAGAAATTCACACCATGTACATTGCGAAAGAGTGTTTGAATTTGCTCTGAACCCTACTACTCCACTTGATTGTATTCAAAAATTCCCTCTTATTCACATGCAAACCCGATTCCATTGAATGCTTGTGACAAGTAGTAGAAATGGGAGTTGAGCATAAAGAATCCAGCATGGTAGGTTGTGAATAGGAAACTGCCGACAAGCAGCGACCAGTTCGATCCTAGACGAAGACAAATCCATGGCGCGAACACTGTGGCAGCTGCGTAAGTCCCGTAGAGTACCGCTTGCCTAGAACACTTCATATAGTTACGTTGATGTCCTAAAAAAATTTGCTTTACTTTGACAAAACGCACTTAAATTCTGCTGCTTTTGGGTAATTTCACTGATATTTCTCCTCCAGCAAACAGCGAGCAGCCAACATGAATCACAAGCATTTGTGTTGAAGTGCACTAAGAATAAAGGGAGCTTATTGCCTAACAATATTAGTAATCCCGGTGAACAGCTTTGGAAAGTCTTTTCATTTCCAGCAACTCTTTAAAAATATTAATATAAGAAGTTTGGTGAAAAAACGTTGCAGGCAAACCACGTGTATCATTAATCACCTGTATCACCTGTAGTCCCGTTGATCGTCGAGTGACTCGAGCGGGCGCCAGTAAATCCTCCATTTTATCATTAATAGCGATGTTAATCACTAAATAAACTTCAGTGAGCACAAATGGACTATCTATGGCGTGCCAAACCTACCTATGAGCTTCTCTGAAGGCACATGAAGAGCATCACTCTTAGCACTACACCTTTTCCCCCCTCCGTTTTTTTCGTTGTAAGAAGGTCGACACTGATACTTCCCTGGTTTTCGTCGTGGAACTGCTTTTGTCCTATTCGCTCCCTAGCAGCGATGAAAGAGCAAACGTTTGAGGTAAGTAATTTTTATTGTATCTGGTTTTTGTCACTTCTATTTAATTAACTTTAAGCGTTCAGCACAGAGGTATCCTAGGCATAGGCATATCCTGAATGTTCAGATTCGTCCTACTGTGACGATAACTACATGTACATTAGCCATTTTTCGGTGCGGTGCATGTTTCAGTGTTCGACACATTTCTACTTGCTAGCAAAGGCTGTCCACATCACTATCCATATCATATATCATACCTCCCAATAATATTAAAATGCTAACTTTTCAGATGCGTACTATAATTTATTCACGGCAGGGTATATGCGAAATTCAACCACAAAGATGCTGAGACATTTGTAAAACTCTGGATCGCGGGTGTCTGCGGTGAGGAACGAACGAGCTATTACCTTTTCCGGAGGCTAACGCGTTCACTACCACATGTGAGTGCTTCGTTTCGTCTGTCTCTCAGCTAGTTCTATCAATCAGTGCCATTGGCAGTCACCAGTAAAGGAGACTGATTTGAGGGATTTCGGTTCCCCAGATCAATCCCGTTGACTGACGTTTACAACCACAGACACCTGCAGTCCAGAGTTTTCCAAATATCTCAGCATCATTGTGTAGTATTAAAATACTTCGCCATAAAAAAGCAAATGTGAGGCATTCATTCTTCGAAACTCTAAATATTTTGTTGAGCCGTGTTATGATGGCCTTCGAGTAGGCGAGTACGATGGAAGATCCTACCGGCTTCAGAATAAACGGCTAGCGAACGAACTGAGACCTCAAGTGATTGGTGAGATACCGTACTTTACTATACCAAACGATCTTAGCAATAATTTAGACTTTGACTCATAGCGACAGCAACTGTTGGACCACTTTCTCTTCCGCTGAGTACAATCGTACAGTTACAAACGTTGTATGCTCTGTGCTGCTTGTGCATCATGGGATATTCATTCCGGAGTACTACACCATCCAATGTATTGGTTCCATATGTAATAACTTTGTTTGGCCATGGCTAATACGAGAATGTCTATAGTCTATCCTCAGATTTCGACTGTCGACATCAAGCCACATTTACGAACCTGGTTGGAGATGGTTTTCAAACATCTGCATGTAGCACATACCCGTAATATCCAGCGTGCTTAGCTATCCTGGTCGGTTCCCTCATATGTACTGAGTGCAGAACAGCTTCAACAATGAACGACTGAGTATCATAGCCGTTCATAAGACACATAGTAGCTATACTCAAGCAAAGAATGCAAACTAGTTCTCTCCACGACTGCCTATCCATGTTAGAACACTGCAAAGAAAACAGTTTCACTGCTGCTTTCAGTTGCCGAATGATTCAGCACACAATAAAACATAAAGAAGAATAATAAGCAGATTGTATAGGAACTCAGAATATATCCCGAAAGTTTCACGATGCGGCTTTTGCGACAATCCTAGATAGTTTTAGAGCGCTAACATTTTACAAATGTGCAAAGGAATGCAGCCCAACGTGCGGCTGAACGCATTTATATGACATGTTCGGAACTATGCATGTTTTTTCGGCCACCGACGAAAATCCTTCTACAACTAAAGCTATACAGGATTTACTAGACTTAGAGATGAGGCTATATCTCTATCACTCTTTAGCATAAACTTTTCCAAAGTATTGCTTTTTTCGCAACATATTTTAGACCCATATTTCGAAAAGCCTTTTGCCATAAGCAGTTTCCAGAATTGTTAACAGGAGTGCAACACACACAACAATCGACGACGCGTCCGTGGACACCATCGCGTACTGCTGGACGACACTGCTCGTTGCAGTTGGAGTCTCTATGGAGAAATACAGAGAAGGAAAACTGTTAAACTCTAAAAATTCAGCATTCCATCCCACTAGGGTAATCAAAGTAGCCGTATTTTGTTGCCAAGGGTCTATTAATTCTGCTGAATTTTTATTTCAGTTATTAAAAGTGAGATAAGCTGATACTACGCTTTTTTAAAATTGAAAGATTGAATGATTCCTGAACATTTGCGATCTATGTGGGACTCAGATAGTTTCTATTGTGTAAAACCAACACACTGTGAGCTCGTTAACAACTGTTTGCAGAGCCTAGCGTCCTCCTTTGCAGAAGCATAATTCATACATTTGTCTGGACGATTTCACAACGATAGAAAATCGTTCTCGGAATGTATGCAGTACCCACTTCCCATATTTTCTTCGTGTCGAGAAATGACTGCGGCAATCTTGAGAGTAAAACTGCGATGCATAATTGTGAGCTCGTCCTCAGCACAACTCCTCAAGCCGAAAAGTCTGACATTTTAAATTGAAAATCTCCCTCAGCTCTATAAGCGCCTGTAATGATAACCCGGGATAGCCCTAATACACCAATATCGAGACTCTAAGTAAAGAAAAACTTTGTTAAGTAGCAAATAACCAGCCAAATGGACAATCTGCTCGATCTAATTTTGGGCCGTTCAAGTAACCAACTATTCAAGTACCTCTATCAGTACTTGCACGATGCCCTGAGTCTGCTGCTGCCTGGACCACTTTTGAGCTGAAACTGTTTCCACTGGCTGAATTAGCCGTTCGCTTTCTCAAATGTGATCTGTTTGAAAATAGTAGCACAATCTACTTTTTCATGTCCATAAATTCCTATGGGCGTGCACAATATCTAAGCGGACACCAACACATTACGTCGAGGTGGAAGAACTGGGAAAGAAAGAGCAGCAATCTTTTAGGAAGATGTGCAAGATAGTAAACGTTCTAAAATATTTCGAATCATTACATCATAGGATTACGAGTTGAATCCAACATCTGGGTGATAGACAATGCCTTCTACAATACAATATTAGGAAAAACTGTAATTCAACCTAAAGGATAACGATAAAGCTCTCAGCGTCGATCAATCCCTGAGGGAAGCCCATGTATTCGACTTCATCAACTATCGTTGGAGGTGATTGAATGCATATCTGGCCTTTACAATGAATCACGGTGGCCTGCAGATGTATCGAGCCAGTGCTGCTACCCTCCCAGACAAGTCTGGCACCAATTTGCCGACCCCGGAGGGATGGAAGGCTTGGTGGACCATGGGAGCAGGGATCGATCCCATGTGGGTGTCGCAGTGGCGCCTCCAACCAGTGCGCCACACTCGCACGAACGCCTCACAAATTCAACTTAACAGGGCAAATCTATCGAGCTAAGCCAAAAGATCTTGTTGCGCACGCCAGGTAATATTTAAATAGCAAATTTTAAAAACCATCTAATAGCCCCAGATGGCATTTTAATAAAAAGAAAAACTCGTTCATAATCTGTTAGACAATAAAATCTGCGTGAACGAGAACAAAAAACAAGTATTGAGCAAAAGCGGTGTAACGTAGAGGATGGCAATCCATACGGGAGCATGTACAGAGACCACATAATCTGCTCTTATTCAAATTTTGCGATAGGCGGTTTACAGTGTGGTAGAGGGTAACGTCTATGAGGTTTACAAAGTACAAATTTCCTTCTCATTTTTAAGTATTTGCGGCGGTCATAGCTTTTGTTTCGATCCCTCGCCCGTTCTAACGAAAGACCCATGCGAAAGACGTCTTCGGGAAATTGATATCAAACATGTTTGAAGGGTAAAGGCTTCATAGCAGGTCCTTGCAAGTCATTACAAAGCCAAATATTATTTAACGACCTCTACGCTCGTGCGTATTGGAGTCGATTCATGGTACATCCCAAGAAGATGGATTGGAGCCGAACACATTTTCCTCTCTCCCTCTATCCAAACATCTCTTACACTATATGACAGAAGCTGATGCTTATAGATGATCTAATCAGGATGAAATCATTTCTTAGCTCATAATGGCAGCTTGCTAAAGTGTAAAGTTTTCTACATAAGCACCGTGGCTCGAAATAAGGCCATGAGGGCGATTGAGTCCCCATTCGACGGCACCCAACTTGACCCAGTAGTCCACTGTCACTATTTCTACAACATCATGGCTCCTGGATGAAACGTCATCCGAATGGCATATATGGTAATCGACGATCTTCTAACGCTCAGCCTCTATGATTACTATTTTCTATCACGATCACGAAGGGCAACGTGGGAAGAATGAATGGCGGTGGAAAAGCGACTCAAATCATTGCGGCTTTGAGGAAGGCGAAGGTGCCGAAACCTTAGCGGGAATAAAGTTTTCTTTTCTAACAACTTTGTCCAAACTCAGTAATCTAATAAAGTGTTGACCATTCGTGCTGAAGTTATATGAAAGTCGGTTTTCGAAAGCATTACTATTTACGGCTATTTGCATATCTGATGCTGTTATCTAAAGAATTTTGTTCATTTCGAAGCGAAACGCGTCCACTTGCCTCTCACTTTTCCTCGACGACATTCGAATAGTTCCCAAGATCGACTTTCCATTTAACCTTGGCATTGGATTATAAACGATGAGATAAGTATAGATAAAACAGTGTCTAAGAAGGCCAGGTCTCGAAGAATCAGTTGCTATAGTAGAAATACCACTCGATACTCTCCGTTGTCAACTAGGTTCGTAACCGCTTGTAGGACCGTCTGTGTGAAACACAAAATTCCGTAATCTGCATTTATGGCAGCGACGGTGAATGCATGAGTTCAGGTACGATATACCTGATCTCTTGCAAGGATTGCGGAGATGAATGTATTGGCGTAACGGGCAGACCTTTATGTATCCGCATAAAAGAACACCTAGATGGCAAACGAAAAGCAAAACAAGGCACGCCACTAGGCACGCATAGGACACAAAAGCATAGCGGAGACGATTTTGATATAAAAGTCGAATCATCGTACGTCGTACGGGATACAAAAACACCAACGCGCAAGCTTCTTGAGGCTTTTGGATAAATGCCAATGTAAATGCCAATGGATAAATCCTAAAATGAACAGCAGGGAGGAATGCCCCGAAATCACACGTGATCTCGTCCCGTACCTTCGTATCGACCGTTGATGTGGGGAGGTGCAGTCGTCAAACATAAGCTACTCTGATCAGCGGCTCTTCCTCAGTGAAAGGCACGTAGAGAAAGCGGTGGGTTTTTTCGAGAAGCTGTTGACCGTGCGACTACCTTTAGATTATACCATTTAGATTCTCATCTTTCTGTTTGTGCTGCTGAAGTGCTCGACCTAGTAAGTTGCGTATTACTGTACTCTTCCAGGCTCTGAAGAAGGCAATTCTGCCGAAACGTCAGCTACGATTGTGTTCTATGTGTGTTATTTTATGGAAGTAAACGTATACTCGACAGTTTTACGTGTTTGTGTTCTCGACTCTTGCACGAGGATCGTAACCTCTACTTCGAAATTTTCTCTGTTATGTCTCTACATCCTATGCGTGTCTAGTGGAGTATTTGGTTTACGTTTGCCGACTAGGTGTTCTTTTACGCGCACACAAAGTGGTCTACCCGTTTCGCCAACGTATTTGTCTCCGCACACTTTACAAGAGATCAGATTGACTGTACCAGAACTCATGCAGTCACCGTCTCTACCATTGGGGCAAATTATGCAATTTTGCATTGCACATGGACGGTCATATAGGCGGTCACGAACTAGTTGGCGTCTTAGATTACTCGGGGGCATTTCAACTATCGTTACCGAGTTCTCTAGACCAACCCATGGTTAAAATGCCACCGAGTAATCTAAGACGCCAGCTAATTCGTAACCGCTTATACGACCGTCTATGTGATCTTTTGTAAAGTGTGCGGAGACGAATACGTTGGCGAAACGGGTAGACCACTCTGCATCAAAAAACACCTAGTCGGCAAACGTAAACCAAATACCCCACTAGGCACGCATAGGACGCAGAGACATAACGGAGAAGATTTTAAACGTATACTGTTTAACAACCTCGAGATTGCTGAGAGAGAAAACGATACTCGAATAATTCGATCAGGACCCCACTAAGGTTTTCATTCTTCCTTGCTGCATGGTATGGTTCCTCACTGAGCCTTGTTCTTCTATGTATCTATCCAACGCTTTGTGAAAAAATCCTGTCTCATATTTGTGGATTTTAATAAGTGGTTCTGCAACCTTAGCATATTTCAGCGTTTTTAATTTTGACATCCTCAGATTTCGTATGGTAACCAACAAGACTCAGTGGAGCGGTTAGAAAAGAAAGAATTGTCATTGCACCGAAGGAAAACGAGTGATCTTTTGCCTTGCCCGTTGAGTAGTATTAAGACAACGAATGCAAGGAGAAAGTGATTTTAAGGACGATCATGATGAGATTTGCGGTGCACGGTCAAAAATGTCGTATTTTACGACCACTGGACTTTTGATGACAAGAATTCTAGGATAAGTCTACTGTTCAGGTTAACTGGGTTCATTCCGATTTGTGCTCTCCAGATCACTGCCGTCGACGGGTGATTGCTGATAGCGTCTATAAGTTAATAATACGGCTGAGAGACGGGCAGAACGAAAGGTTCGCCTGGTTTGGTGGTGAGTGCGTTAGCACCCGGAAAAAGGTAATAGAGTGTTCGATCCCCACCGCCGCAGACACCAGCGGTCCGGAGTTTTGCAAATATCTCAGCAACATTATGGCTAAAGCTACTCCATTTACCAAAGTTCCGAAAAACTACGTATTTTTATAAATTATTTATGACCCACATCATGATGTTGCCGTTAGAAAGACAAATTGTGAGAAATACGAACCGTTCAAGAGATGAGAAGGTTTATCTTGCTTTCGCTCCAAATAGAAATGCTCAGATTGCCATCAGTGACGGAATACTGGAGTTGTAGTCCGGTCTACGGACAGACTTCTGTGGAACTCGATATTATACTAAAACTCTGGTTTTAGAACCTTTTCACTTGTCTATGTTACCCCGTCGGCTATTCAAAACTTGTAGAATAGGTAGGTATTCCCCTTGAAGGATCGCTATATTATAAAGGAGTATTATGAGGTCGAATTGTAGTGTCGACATGCTGCAATAGATTTAAGGATCCAATTGCTGGATGAACGCATCAGATTGCTTTCCCGTGGAGAGATATTAAAGATTAGAGTATTCGTTCTGGCGAAAGTTGATGCGACGGGAGGTAGCCAACTGCATAGCATTTCCCACCTGTCCCACATTCGCATTGCCTATCCCCAAAAAGCGCACCTTAAACATGGTTACTGAAACATTTGTACAACATGCGTGTAGAGAATAAGACAACGATGAGATAAACGCAATTGAAAAATAAACACTGATACTAAGACAGTAGTTTCTGCAACGAAATTACGAAGTAGTCATGAAGAACAAGACACATATGATGCAAAAAATGGTCAATCAAGAATACCTATAGCCGAGTAGACGCATACCACGATGTTAGAAAGAATGGGTTCGCAAATGAATATCAGTTCCAGTATATTATTCTAGAATAAGCGGAGCTTCCTCCATTTCAGAGTATGTGTTAGGAAATTAGTGTCAACGTTGCTGCTCCAACACAGAGCACGTGGCGTTGGAAAAGCAATTTCGTACTATATAAAGAAACAGAAATAAATTCCGTTAAGAAAAATGCATAGACGATATGGAAAACGTATAGTAGTGTGAAAAGATACGGAACATTCTCTGTCCCAAGAAGAAAGAAGCATCACCGAGGTGCGGAAAAAGAACGAAATGACTATTGCCTCAAAAGAAAGTGGGCGTTTTCATACCGTACGGCACACATGTAGAATCGATCCCTGGGCTCATGGCCTACCAAGCGTTCCATCCCTTCAAGGACGGCAAATTGGAATCGGACTTGTCTGGGAGGATTGCAGCACTGGCTCGATGCACCGGTGCGCCACCGCGAGTCATTGTGAAGGCCAGATATGCATTCAGTCACCTCCAACGATAATTAAGGAAGTCGAATGCATGGCGCATCCCTCAGGGATTGATCAACGCCGACAGTTTTGTCCTTCATCCTTTCAGTTTTTGTATTTATTGAATGATCTTTAGTTTTAATTCATGTTTGTATTAAAACCATTTACGCCTTTCAACAATCATGTTATCAGTTCAGGAGTAAACTTTTTCAGTTGAGGTGGGAACTATCGGAATCTATTAGTTTTGCCAACAAGGTACAATTTCTCGTATTCCACGAAGAAGAAGACTGAATTCTTCTCAGAAAATTAGACTTTGAATCTATTTAAAGTGAAAATAACGACTTAAAAAGCCATTCATTGTCTTAAAGACACTCTCCTTTGTGTCTGTTATTTCATCGACCTCTCAGTTCCCCATCAAAGAAGGATCGAGAGCTGTCGGAAAAGCGGCATCGGTCGTACCTATGTCGTCCGTCCATCATCACTTTTGGGAGCTATTCGTCACTTTTTTCTAACTCATATTGTTGCGAAGGGTTGTGGTCATCGCATGTAATACGAACTTTTAGTAGGACATATAGAGTGCATGCAGAATATGCTTAGAGAATATTACAGGTGTTTGCAAAATACTTCTAAAAGCTAATATCAACATGGTTATATGATGAACAGTGATAAAATAAGCTAAATATTAAAACAAACACCTTTAGATCGATAATCCAAAGCCTCTTTTATGACCTTGTTATGATCGCAATCCTTCATTTCCTCTAGCTATCAAAGAAAAATCACCTGTTATTGAAAAACCAGCATTGTCCGTTAGCATCTCATGCCATGGTAGGATGTGGCAGTGATGCCATCTTTGTTCATCAGAACTGTTAGCGGAATATTATATTCGTAAAGGTTACGATGCAATTTCTCCAAATCGATTCTTTCTTAAGTACTTCCACAGTGTTATTCTATTTGTACCATAAATCCTCCAAATCTTCATGAAACCTTTGTAAAATGGCTCATTGTCAGCAGTGATAAGTGGTGCACTGCACTAGGATCGCTTCAGTTCTCTTCTCGAACAATTTCTTTCTAATTTCTTTATGGATAGGATTTCGTTCAAAACATTCCCGAAGTGCCTTTTTCTTATTGGCCAGAGATAAGAATTTTTTCCAATTCACGGTTGAATCGAATCTTCTCACGATAATTGCGATGAACGAATCCACCATAAACCAACACACCCACGACATATTGTGGAAACTATTTCACGCTCTGCACCTATAGCAAAACAATTTCCTCGACCAGAAACCTTTACGTTTTTTAAATACGTGTGATGCATAAAATTTAACACTCTCAAAATGCTATCAACTTACAAGAGACAAAAGCGTAAAGGTTGACATAGGTGGCGTTGAATTTGTTTTTCCATACGAGATCCTTCCAGTTCACATAACCAGTTGCTCTCCACCTACTGGTGCAGCTCACAAGCAAGAATTAGGTGGTTCTGAAATCAATTAGGTAAAGTAATCAATAAATAAACAACTTGAATTCGATCATAGAGACTTTACTACCAGATTACAAAGGCTAAATAAAAATGAATACAGGAACGAAAAATTTTGACACCGGCACATGAGTCTCCTAATAGCACGACACATATAGATGTCTTTGAAATTCTCCAAGATCTGATGAGTGCGGTCTCCAGGCAAACATTCAATTCACCCATAAGGTCGAAATCCACTCTGATTATCATTCAAGAAGAAAAGCAAAACTAGTATCTAAGGAGAAACCTCTCAATGAACTCTCCTCATGTGACTGGCAAACTAAGGAAGAGCAGATCCAGGATTAGAAGCTGCTTGTCGAAGATCCTAAAACTTGTGCCGAAGTCGCCTCGGTTTCCCAAACTGAGTTCGTACTGCATCTCCATCATCACTAAGGAGTCATACGAGAAAAGAAAACTGAACCGTAATCGTATTGCAACACACCCACTACGGCTATTAGTTAACGTCAGCTGCAAGGATCATTACGGTGCACGTGTTCAATGGATAAGGGCAGAAAAACTGCTGATTTACCTAGCAGAGGGGCAGTGTGAAAAAGTGCCGTCGGGACTTAGGCATACATAGTGTGGCTACATCAATCATGACGAACGAAATTAGGATTAGTTCCACCTCTCTCCATTATATGGAAATGGTAGCAGAAAAGTTCTACAGCATTCTTCTCCTTCTTGGTGCCACTTGTTGGATCAAACTACGTGTAATCACCTTACAAGAGACGAAAAGCAAAGAGACTGACGTCTGCCAATTGTGTGACGAGACTTTGTTAATCGTGGAAAAAGACCTGAAACGAAATGTTGGCGTTGGCATTGTAGCAGCCTCACGTGTTTCTCATGAGGTCATGATGTCCGAGATCCTCCTACCAGCTTCTAAGGTGCTCATGTTTAACGTATGATGTCCACAATGTCTGTATTATCATCTGTTACTCACTAACCTGTGGAGCTGATGAGAACGAGCTGAATGCTTTTTAAAATCAGCTGGAAACAATCAAATAAGGAAATAATATGCGACAAGAAAGCCGTTTTGAAAATTCCTTGTTGGAGACTTCAACAGAATAAGAAAGGTCATGGGACATAGATTAGAACAGGAAAATTCTGAATACGTAATCGAAAAGATAGAGGGACCCGTCTTGCAGGATTGCTGCCCAAATACGCTACTCCCATGGTAAATCATTTTGCGAGAAGAGAAAACCACTGATGAACACGGAGGTCTCGTGACGGCGCGACTTATGGAGAGGTCGACGATAACCTTACGAGCACAAAATGCACCTCCATGACACCTCAGTGGTGCTCGGATTTTGCACTGAATTCGATCTCCACCTTTTTCGGGCGAAGATTCGACTCAGATCCAACAAGTGGCCTCAAGAATACCCTAAGAATCAGCGTCTGAGTGGACCATTCCTCTATTAGTGGTTCCTGAGCAGGAAGTAGTCTCCGTGCCATGTCGTGGACGTGGTCGTTTGTCCAGGTTCTGTTGACGTACTAACACCCCGAGATTTGGTCGTCTCATACTGGCTGTCTTCCTTCGCCAATTACAAAACTCAAATGATTGCTTCGAAACCTTCAAATGATTGCACTACCACGCCCAGACAAAAGAGCTATAGTCTTCAGAAAGGTAATGGAGAAAATCATTCACAAATACTACTCAAATCTCTTCAATAGCAACGTGCTCCTTCTCTCATATCAAGTGAAACAGGGTGAATATGCTGTGCCACCGGCTCTCTTTTCTGAAATGCGACCTGCCACTTCGTCGGTGAAAAATCGAACAGCACAGGATCTGGACAGCATAAAATCCGAACACCTGAAGAACTTTCCGCCAGTCCTCGTAAACACAGATCCATCGATTTGAGGAAGGCTATTGACTCAATTACGATAGAAGCAGTCATGGAAGCCCTTGATAATCAAGTAGCCTCTACTCAGTATATAAAGGTTCTTCGTGAGCTATATAAAGGTTTCACAACCAAGACATCACCATTCTACAACGATATCAACATCGACGTCAAAGAGTGTTAGGCACCACTTTTCCAAAATTGTTTACCACGACCCTACCACTACCCTCGAGAACGTCATACAAACATTGGAGTGGAATAAAATGGGAGTGAAAGTCAATGGGGAACAATCACACTGTCTTCGCCTTCCTGATGATATCGTTCTTATAACTCCAAATATTAGCCATGTAAAACAAATGGTTGCAAATTTTCATAAGGCCTCTGGAAAGATGGGTCTTCGAATAAATCTCACAAATACGATGCTGAGGAACGGATTGATTTCGTATGTCCCATTCACTCTCAACGGAAAGAATATCTCTGAATGCTCCAGTTGCTTTTATCTAGATCGGAAAATCAACATAATGAACGACTAAGCCCCAGAGCTGAGCAGAAGGAAACGAGCGGCTTGAGGAGCTTTCAAGAGATCGAAGATGTGGTGAAGTGAACACAAAGAACTACCCGACTCCGCGCCCACCTCTTCTACTCAACGGTACTTCCTGCCTTAACATATGCATCAGAAACGTGGTCGCTACGTAAGAATGTTGAAAGAGCATCCATCGTTATTAAAAGCGCAGTCGAAAGGTCGATGCTATGGCTATCTCGTCTAACACAAGTAAGGGAAGGGATCCGACGATCTGACCTACATCAACGATCAAAAACCAAAGATGCCGTCCTGTATGCCAAACAGTCGAAGGTGAGGTGCGCCGGACACGTAATGCGTATGAATGATTACTGATGGACAAAAGCTGTTAGTGACTGGATTCATCCGGAGGTCAAACGTACTGCAGGAAGACCACCGACCCGATGGTCAGAGTTCTTCACGACAAGCCTAGAAGAAAGATATGATGCTCGACGAGTCCCTAAAGCGAGCAGAACTCAGTGGGCTACTCTTGCACCCGACAGGGAAAAATGGAGGATTTACTGACGCTCGCTCGAGTCACTCGATGGGGTTACTGGTGATACAGGTAATAATTTTTCTCCGATATACAACCACAACGTTGCTGAGATATTTGCAAAACTCTGGACCGCAGGTGTCTGTGATGGGGAACGAACGTACCATTGTCTTTTCCGAGGAGTAACGCGTTCACCACCACACCATGCGTGTCCTTCGTTTTGCCTGTCTCTCAACTTCAACTGATTGAACTGACTAACATTTTTGATACAGCAGAACACTCCTCGCACAGTTGATCGTTGGTGTTTAAATAAGTTAAAAGCTGAAATAACATCTTTCAAAAACCACTTGCATCGTTAGGTCCGTAGTTCAAAATCTCTATTACACCCGTCAATTCCATAGGTTGTCAAGAACTTCACTAATCATTAAACTGTTGATAGTTGTTGCAGAACTAGTTTAGCCGTTGATGCGTTTAAATTGTGACTTTACCAGGTAGTGGGTGAAGGTCGTATTCGAGTGCGTAGTAGTGGAAAGGTCGATGTAGAAAAACTCACAGAGGCCCCGTCCACGGTAGAATGTGGGACCACGTGCCCTTGTAGCCTCGACTGTCCAAGTAGATTACCAGAGGTTCAGCAATGTTTAATTTTTCAAAGCCCTCATTGAACTGCTCATGTTCGAGAATCTTTTAGTCGATGTTTTGGATATTATATATAATGCATTATTTGTTACCTAAATTGACGTTATGCTGCTGTCGAAGTCATGAGCATTAGATGTAAGGATTGTTGGTTAAGCTTAATTCATCTGTCAGTCTTGTATCTGTTGTTCATGCCATCACAGAGAGGGAGGGAGATTCCACTTGTTGTATTGTACACAACGGTAGAAGGACGATGGTGTATTCATACTCCACAATGTATTTCAAAACAAACTTTTTTCGGTGCATACACAGGCGAGGTGAGATGTTTAAATTCGTCTTTTAGTTGTTAGTTGTAGTTTAATTTAATAAATTAATGATGTTTTTGGCAAGCCATTCAATCTGTTAAGTCCAGTTACCGGCCCTCTCTTTAATACATGCATTTTGTTGGCCCGTCACGAATAGTTTAGAACTGCTCCCGATTCACTCAAGTTTTTAGTCGACATCAATTGGCCCACCAAGCCTTCTATCCCTCCAGAGTCGGCAATTTGGTATCAGACTTGTCTGGGAGGATAGCAGCACTGACTCGATACATCGGCAGGCCACCGCGAGTCATCGTAAAGGCCAGATATCCATCCAGTCACCTCCAAATGGTGCTTAGTGAAGTCAAATGCATGGCGCATCCCTCATGTATATCGATCAACGCCGAGAGCTTTATCGTTCTATGAAATGGTGCAAAATCACAATTCATTGTCGGTGTCTTGTATCAAGTACCACAAAAAATAGAGTGCAAAATGAGTTCCGAGCCCATCAATACAAAAATAGAACCAAGTCCGAAGTAGAAACTCGGGAACTACTGTGCACACGAAAACTATCTCAGATCTATCTATGTACCACGTAGTACTGTGACTCCTTCATATTAACCCACTTATTCTGTCTCAGAATTAGCTCCGTAAACTGAAATGAAAGCCATCACGGCCAACAACCTTTAAAGTAATGGAAATATGTTAGTTTATTCTCCCAGAGCAAAACCCTACAATTCCAGAGACTACGAAGTTTTTTGCTTTTTCATCGAAAGCCATATCAATGAAGTAAAAGTTGTCGTAAACACTCGCATTTCGAGCAATGGAGCGACTGAATAGAAAAAATCCCACCTATTATGACATGATGTTATGTTCTAATTCGTCATGTTATTGGCTTTATTCTTCCCATTTTCTAGGTTTTTTGAAATTTTACTCATTGGACTTTCAGCTATACCTCAAGAGAAGACTTTTTTGTTTTTTATATGACCCGTATTCACGTCTACTCTGCGGATCCCAGCACTTCTTACATTCAAGTAGATTCCTCGCATCCATCGTCCACGAAGGTCTTCCAACTTTTGCATGTGGCTTCGGTTGCTGCTTGAGCATTTTCATTTCATCTTGAATGTCGTAGAATGCTGGTCGAGCAATCCTCCCTGGAGTCCTGAGATAGCCGTGCTGGGGCATTCCCAACTGTACTGCAGGGCGGTTTTTGCCGAAGAAGTCCGGTACCAATTTCCGGACACGAGGGATGAGAGGCTTGCTTGGCCCGGAACGAAATCTAAATAGCTCCATACTCGTGACGACCGACATCCCTACCATTGTGCTATCCGCCCAGTAAAGTTAGAAAAGAATAACAGTTGCAAAGACTCCATAACTTTTATTTTCAACTCTCAAATTCCTTGTAATAAAAGAGGAGTACGGTCCTCGGTGGATTACCAGAAATTTGATAAAGATTCACAACTACGAGCTTCACTTCTTCAAAACAAGAAAAAAAAACTAGAACCACCATTTATTTACTCCTACCAAAACATACTACACCATACTAAACCAAAAAATGCCTCCTTTAGTGATGTCCATGGCCGTCTTCATGCTTACCACGATACTTATACTTAAGCCTTTTCTCTTCTGGTACGACAAATTCATACACCCACACACCAACCTGAAAATCAGGTCCTTCCAATATTCAAAATAAAATATTGTTGACCAATAAGTCAGATTCAGAAATGAGACCTAATAAATAGAAACCTGAATTGTGGATATCAGAAGCATTACGCGGAAAACAGCTTTTGCAATTTGGCCATAGGGAGACGAGGACCAGATGTCAGTTTTGTGATTCTAAAACAGGTTCTTCGCCACCAGCAACAAAAATTGAGTGTAACAAAAACCATGAGAAGAAATGGAACAACTGTGACAACTTATTGGCGCTTGTGACGCAGTGGTAGGAGGCGCCCCGCACATGGGATCGATCCCCGCCCGAAGCTCATCAAGCCTTCCATCCCTCCAGGGCCAGCAAATTGGTACCATACCTGTCCGGAAGGAAAGCAGCAGCGATTTGATTTGACACCGGTAGGCCACCGCGAGACATTGTAAAACCCAGATATGCATTCAATCACCTCCAAACAATACTTAATGAAGGCGAATGCATGGCACATCCATCAGAGATTGATCAACTTTGCTATGCCCACTGATCCATCTAGTAAAGCTGAAACAGCACTCATTGCTGGTCAAACCTTTAGGGATCCGTCATTTCGACTTCGTCAGTCATCGTAGAGGTGATCATGCATACATGGCCTACACAATGACTCGTGGTATCCTACCGAAGTGGCAAGTTATTGCGTGCTCATTAACAGTCTGGCAATAATTTTCTGACCCCGAAGGAATGGCTCGACTTGCCTTGGGCAAGTGACCAAACCAACGAAGTGTGTACCTCTCAGTGCACCTCTGACTACTGCGCAGCAAGATAAAACAAAAAAACCCAAACGAAGAAAAAAATTTACAAAATCGAAATCTGGACTGACTATTGCGTTGTACACAGCGTATGTTTCCCTTTTTGCAGATCCAAATAGAAACATCTTAGGCATGCAGTTGATGTTGTCCCATTTGCCTTCACTTCCCAGTCGATTCACTTCTCTCCAGATGGCATGCGGATCCCTTAATAATCCTCTCTACAACGACAAGTTGTTTGAAGGAAACGAGACTGTTTGTTCAAGAAAGAACATTTCACTGTTTTGTGGAACGTAAGATTTTTATATGTTGTATAAAAATCTTTAACTCCATATCGCTAAAAAGAGTACAGAAATAAAGTTGATCGATCACTGTAAAGGACGTAAATACAAAATGTGGTAGGTGATATTTATGTAATAAGTAAGGTATATGGAAGGAATATCGCAACTGCTAGATGATACTGATTTAAAGCACGTTGTGTCGGGATAAAAAGAATAAAAGGAGAAAACTCTCGGCGTTGACCATTCCCTGAGGGGTGCACTATGCATTCGACTTCGTTAAGTATGGAGGTGATTGAATGCATGTCTGGCCTTTACATGACTCGCCATAGCTTACCAATGTATCGACTCTGTGCTACTATCGTTCCAGACAAGTACCAATTTGCCGCCTAGTAGAGATGGAAGGCTTGTTCAAGGCTACAGCGCGTTGATCTATCGCATGTGTACAGCAGAACGCCTCCGACCACTGCACTCCATGCTCCCCGGGCATATATAATACACATATATGTATTATATATGCATATATATATATATATATATATATATATATATAGTCATAGCCTTATAGTCAATATGTCGGGAACAATAATAAATTCGCAATTGTTTTAGAGGACAAAGTAGAGCTAATGTCACTGCTTAAACTTGAAGATACAACTCTCAATGATATGCTACACACCTCCCGTATAGTGAATACCACCCAAATGACCACAAGCCAGTTTGAGTCAGTTAACACGATCGAAAGTGAATAGAAAAGTAACAAAACTTCAGAGTTTGCACCATTACGGCAACTTAATGTCACTGCAGATAAAATATCAATTATTCTGTAAGGACTACCTCTGAGTGCTCAGTTTTTCAGCTTGTTCTTCGTCCGATTTACAAGTCTAGAAATTTGCAATGAATGGAAACGTTATCACATAGCGCAGCGAAGCGCTGGTGAAACACTTAGGGAACCTAGAAGCGTCTTAATTCTGCCCTTGCTGGCTTCTTGCCTTGGGTCAAAACGCTTCGTTACAACATGCAGTTCATCTTTACAATCATAGCATAAAGAGAGGGCATGATAAATAAATGATAAATAACTTTATTTAATATGTTGTAAAGACCGACGAATCTAACTAGTTGATTATACCGCCGTTTTTGAAACTGAATTCACGGTCGGTGGGCCACCGCGATTCAATATAGAGGTCAGATATGGGTTCAGTCACCTCCAACGATGCTTACTGAAGTCGAATGCATGGCGCATCCTTCACGGATTGATCACCATTGGAAGCTTTTTTCTTTTAACGAGGAAGTGAACGGCAATCCAACGGAAAAATGGAACCGCACACGGAAGTAGAAGTTCTAGTACGGCCCATAAAGCTGACCTAGCAAATGCCCACTTCCTTTCCTTAACCTCTCACTACTTTGGAGTCATGCGCCAAGTTTGAAAGCATGTACGAATAGTAGCATAGGACAAATGGGCAAGCTCTGGCATAAAGACAGTGTTACTCCATTTAAGACCTAAACATAATGACTTGTTTTCTAGAATTTCACAGCCATCTCGTCACGCAACACTTTTATTCCTCATTAGAAACTGAGCATTGTAGCGCCCACCCATAGCCTCTAAAAAAAAAACAGAAACAAAAGTTGCCTTAGAACTACACGTTATTTCGAAAAAGAAAAAAAATATACCCATAGCCAAACGCACAAGTCTCGCAGGTCCTAGGAACTTACTCAGCTTTTGTCGACATTTGACGGAAGGTGATTCGTGTAAGGACACGGGGAAGACTGGACATCCGTATGACGTAGACCTGGACCTGACGGTGAAGTAAGACTGAACTGGACCGGAAGATGAAGTAGTACTTGTAGTTGGCAAGCAGTACTACTCTAACACTGCAAGGACTATTCTAAACAGATTTTTCAGTTGAGTAAGAAGCACCTGGTGGTGCAACGGAGACAGTTCATTTCCGAGATATGATCGATGGAAAATTCGAAAGCGAAAAATAAAGTAATTAATCAATGTGGTCGAGATCATTAGGTTATTCCGTGCTTATCTCTTAAGGCTTTCTAACTCCTATCTAGCAATCCTAAAGACAAACCACTTCGCAAGCGCGTAAACGCTGAAATGTTCTCACTTGCTTGAACAGATGCGATAGGTAAAGATCTTGGCAACAAGTGAGTTCTATGTAGAATGACAAGAGTTCATCATCTAGCACTCCAACAGGGGCTAACCAAAGCATAGGTTAGTATTTCATGCAATTAGGACGATCGTAAGACTAATACGACTCCCTGAGATCCCAAGAAACACACATGCTCATTCTAACGAAATTCCTGTTTCGAAAAGGAAAGCATGTAGCCGAAAAACAACGAGTAATAAGGCTCTGCTGGACCCTACAGGCTACGAGGTACTCTTGCGATCAGCTTCGATTCGGAGTCGTCCTGGCCTGTTCGTTTGTAGCGCGCTCGTCAGGCCACGCCCTCTATGGGTGCGCCTCCACTGTTCTTCCGGGCTTCCTTCGTGATAAGGTTATCATCGTTTGCTTCCTAAATTTTGGTTAGCGTAAGTTCCGTATCCTCTCTTTCAGTTCTATCCTTCTAGAAAAGAGATGTTTTTGTGTTCTTTCACGTTTCCAAGTTGTTGTTGTTGTTATTGTTTCTTCGCTTTCATACACAGCTTCTAAGGACTTATTATCCCTAATTCTAAGCTATGGAACTAAGCGGGGATTGTGAATCTACTACGGAAAAATCCGAGGTAACTGGTAATGGTGACACTGAAACGCAGGAGAATGTTGCTCAATCATGGTTGAGGGGTGCTACTTTCAGAGAAATTCTAGGCTCTGATGTTAGCCATAAGGTATACGTCACGAATAGCTCAAACGTGATTCCTTTGAAATATCCTTATGGTTTCGTTTCAGTCACTCTTCGTCCTGCTGTCAGGAGTAAACGATGAGCAGGGAGTTTTTCTCATGAATAAGTCGGCTTTCTCAGAAGACGCGAATGACATAAACACAATTCTCCGTTCGGCCGAATTGATTGAGATTATGAAGAACGACATATATGGGAGCTATAATGCAGTTATTCCGTCGCATTTAAATAGTACGTTATTATTTCATATCGTTATGCACTAGTGCTGAAGCAAACCCGAAGAAAAACTCCGGAGCCGGTGGGAACCCAACATAATATCACCCTTTTCGGGGCTAACCCGTTCACCACCACACTATAAGGGCTCTTCATTTCTCTTTTCTCTCAGCCGCGTTATTGACCTATAGTTGCTATCAGCAATCACCCGTCAATGGGATTGATCAGGGAAGCACAAATGGGCACAAACCCAGTTAAGCTGACGGCGAAGAAAAAGAGAAACGAAGGACTCACATGGTGTGGTGGTGAATGCGTTGGCCTTTGGAATGGGTAATAGCGTGTTCGTACCCTGCCATAGACACCAGCGGTCTGGAATTTCGCAAATATTTCAGCATCGTTATAGTTATATTCCACATAATATCCTGCCATTAAGAAAAAATAGACAGTAAATGAAAAGTGGCGACAAATGCAAAGAATCGAAACGATTATCGCCTCGGTGTTTAAAGAAATGAAGAGTTGGTAAGTGTTCGACCTTGGGCTTACTGAATAACAAGGGGAAGCAACCTGAATTCAGAACAGGAGACGTAATAACGTGACTACTGGCCATCCCACTATGACCAGTAATTTAAGTTCCGGTTTCAGTGGTGAAATCTCAGCTTATATATCCTGCCAATGAGAAGATAGTGGCAAAATATCGTCAGGAAGAGAAATTCATAGTCAACGAGACGGCAGAAGACTATCGCACGATAACTGTGAAATACATTGAGAAGTTTCAAATGGATCTCAAGGTTAGCTCTCTTGATTGCCGTAGCTTTCACGACTTCTTATTTTACCCCGTTTACTTCTGAAAGTCTAGCAGACAAGTTTCCTTGTCCACGTAAACTGCTCATCTGCTCTACATGATTGAAAGCTTACATTTTCGTTGAACAAAGTGAGAAACCTTTGAAAAAATTTCTGAGACAAAGTGCCTTTGATTCAGCGTTGTGTCAATGTATGAAGTTTATTACGTTAACTCACTTTCAAAACACATTTTCCGTTATAAAACCCTTCTCACCTTTGCTGCAGTTTCTCTGAATCTTCCCTGGTTTTCTCCAGTGCACTCTATTGATGCCTGTTTAGGTTACAATATCGCCAAGGGCTAAAACAACTCTGGAACTTTTGGTAATTGAGCAGTGCGCTGTTGAATTGTCTTGTTGGCCTTGCTTCATTGGCCGCTGAGAACGGTGCTTCGTTACAGTATTGAGAAGTACCAGTTAGAAATTCGCATGAATATCTGCTTATAAATTTGATCCACTTTTTTACGAATTTGGAGAGGTTTGTGAACAATTCTCCTGTTGTTTCAGTGGGTTTACAATATATTGTCCAAAGAGTGTGAGGCTGAGAGGATTTTATTCGAGGATCCCGATCCCTACAATGGTTTTATTTTGGCTCCGGATATAAAATGGGATGGTGTTTCTCTCGAGAACCTTTATGTGCTGGCAATGATTCATCGAAGAGGAGTCCGATCAATACGGTATGGTTTTTTAACGCTAATGCTATTCATTCATTTGTTATAAGAAGGGGCCGTGGTAGAGCAGTGGTCGTAGGCGCCCTGGAATACGCATGGGATCGATTCCTGCGCCTCTGGCCCATCAAGCCTCCTCTCCGAGGTGGACGAATTGGAACTAGACTTGTCTGGGAGCATAGCAGCACTGGCTTGAAACATTGGTAGGCCACTGCGGGTCATTTTAAAGGCCAGATATGCTTTCAATCACCTCCAAACGATGCTTAATGAAGTTAAATGCATGGCCGATTCCACTGGGATTGATCAACACCAAGAGCTTTTTTTTATTGTTCTAAGATTAAGTGCCAACATTTTGTAAACAATGCTGTTTTGTATTAGAGATCTCACCGCTAATGATCTTCCATTGCTGGAAAATGTACGCTCACGAGCCTTGTGTGCCATTCGTGAGAAGTACGGCGCTCGTCCTGATCAAATTCGGGCCTACTTTCATTACCAACCATCTTTCTACCATCTTCACGTGCATTTCGTCAGGTATTCACATTGATTTAACGATTATTTTTAATTGAAGCTCTTGGCATATTGTCGTGAAAATAGAAACCTATGTTTCTCCCAACGGTTGACCGCTCCATCGTAGCTGGGAGGTGTTCATGGGTGTCCGGCTGCGATGTATGGCAGGGGATTCGTTTCCCAGCAGGGTCTCCCAAGCTGAGAAGTAGTCCGACGTTTCCATCAGAATGCCCAGCTAAGACTGAACCAGTACCAGCACCTCCTGGTAACAAACTAGTCTCATGATGACAAATTTCCCTCTAATCCACAAAAGCGGCGGCTACCTGTGGTGGTGAGGCCCTGGGTCCTGGGGCAGACTTTGGCTAAGCTGACCCAGGATTCCAGAATGCCACAAAAGCTAAGCCAGCAAAACTCCAAAAAAGTCGAAATTATGTTGAGGTTCACACAACAAGTGAAAATGAGCCATCCGAGTATCCAAGTAGGTAAAAACACTTTGAGTCTTTTGAGTTATCAAATGAAAACATGTTTACAGAAATTGCACTTCGGGATTGTCATGGTACAAATGTTAGTTCTGTTTAGTTTGAAGTACGATGCGCCCGCTAGCTCGACATTAGCAGCCGTTTTGCTCGACGATGTCATCAACAACTTGAAAATAGCACCAGATTACTACAGAAGAGCGACCTTATCGTTTACGAGAAAGAATTCCGATAAACTTTTGCAAATGTTCAGGGAAGCTGGTCGTTGTGAGGCATGAGGTTCCAGCTGTACTTTTGTTTGTTACAGTTATTATCTCTGATATTTTCGGAACAAATCTAACGATGCGTGTTTAGGAATTGTTGCAAAATTCTCTTTGTAAGTGGTATGGTACAAAAATAAATATTTCCGTTGTGATGTTTAAGAATGAAGTGGTTTTTGCTTTCATAAAGAGGACATGTATTGTTTATGGAGCAATGGGACAAGTTTATTTACTGCGTACTACATATATTCGGCATGGAAATTAACCAGATTTGAGAGAATCTTTTAACGTTGCTGTTTAGTAAACACTTAACTTAATGCACTCGTTGCTATTCCTCTACGGTAGTGAAACTGGAACGGCTCAAGATATTGCTGGGTGTCTCTGGAAAGAGGCAAGACTTCTCAACGTTCCTGCTCGTCTATATGGTCTAGACGAATATGATATCGAGGTACTGTTCGATTATGTTGCTTATTTGAGTTACACAGCTTAAATGAGCTAGGTTCCGTCAGCTGCTGCAGCGGCTCTTTTCAGGTTCTCCCCGTTGAGTGTATGGCTGTGTTCGTTGTCGCAACTGCCGGGCAAGGTGAAATCCCTCCAAACATGCGGAAGGCATGGTCTACTCTTCTGCGCAAAAGTCTTGGTCGCGATTGGATGCAAAATGTTGGGAAGTTTGTCAGAAAATCATTGAAGTACTTCCACGAACCTCCAAAATAGTCATGGTAATCCTAGCATGGTTTCAACATGACTGGTAATTTTCTGACTTTCCAATATTTTTCTCTCCTTGGTGTCTCAAAATATTTGTACTAGAGCTTTCTTAAGTGTCCGCTACAGAAAATTGCTAGTCGTTCTTGATCGAAAGAAAATTTTCCTTCTTTCGAATATGTACATACTGGAGTAGTGGTAATTTCTGTCTGGCATTAGATTACTCGTAGTTAGGCTTTTTTTTTTTTTCGAAAGCGGCGAACTACTTAGTGTAGGAGGTCCTTTTGTAGTTAACCTTCCATCGCTGTATATCGCAGTTTGACAACCAGGCATATTTTCTAACTACGCTAAATTTAACTACAATGATGCTGAGATATTTGCAAAACTCCGGACCGCACGTGCCTGCGGCGTGGATCGAACACACTATTACCGTTTCAGAGGGTTAACGCATTCACCACCACACCGTGTTGGTCCTTCGTTTCGCCTTTCTCTCAGTCGTGTTTGCCCTAACCTTATTTCGAAACTTTTGCCTGTTTTACGAGATAAATGGTCGGCAGCACACTTTCCATCCATCTCATTCTAGTGTGATTGCCATTCGTGGTGGTGATGACTTTCTTTGAACATGGTGACATCAGCGAGGTAGGTTGCATCACCCTTCGAATATCTGAAGAAATCGTGTGGAGCTGCGAATAAAACTGATTAACGAGAGCTAAACAGCTCTGCCTATTTCATTGTTGCTTGTCTTAGATGAAGCATGCATTCTTTTGGAGTTTATCCACTCCTCGTGTCCATCAATCAACTAGCTGTTCAAAGTATATGATTGCCCCGTCTATTTTACTTTTGGCATGTATTGCACTAGAACACGAAGACAAAATAGTTTTGAGATTCTGAGCTGTTCAGTCTGATTCTATGTGTTTGTTCGTTATATTTGAAAAGTTGAAGTACTCTCAACGTGGTGCATCTCGTTGTGGTTGCGAGTTGACATAGGTTACAACAAAGGACAGGCGGTATTTGTAACAGACTTCAATGGCCATACGTATGGCTTGGATATGGTTCATGAAGCTAAGTTTCTGTCGAAGTCCTGCTTAAATGCACAAAAGGTTAACACCCGTGATCAGCTAGTGAGCACACTCGATAAACAAATCAGGTGATGATTACGAAGATTGTTTCGACCATCTTTCTTGGACAAGACGTCTTCCAGAAGTCTGGGAATCTTTACTTTCAAGATTTCTGGTCATCACGATTTTGATACAATTTGTAGCGTCAACAATCTCAGGATCTACACTTGGGAAGATTATCATAATTTTATAAGGACAATGGACGTCTTGTGCCCTCTACAAAGATTCTTTATAAACAGAATTCGTGCACCACTGATCCAGTTGGACAGCCGCCCGACGTCGTATTCGAGGGCAAGCAATGGATTGCTGAGAATGGTCCATTGCTGGTTGAGCAATCTGCTGTTCCATGGAGTCTCGGGGCATGTACTACCCTGAGTATAGCTTGTTACTAGGACGATGGTGGTTCACCGAATCGATTTGCGCTTATCTGGAGTTCCAGGTGGGAATAGTCGAACAGACCGCAGTTCAAGAATGAGGAGCATCACTGTGCCTCCTTGGGTGTGTAACCCATTAGGAGAACACCTAAAATCTCGTTATTAGGGCTACAAACAGTGATATATTTTTAATTCCTTTCTAGATAAACTTGGATAGATTGCAGGTGCGTTTTGCTGTCCTCGGACTAGGAGATTCTTCTTATCAGAAGTTCAATTTTGCTTCTAAGAAGGTTTATCGAAGGTTGCTTCAATTAGGTGGAAAGTGTCTCCTAGACATTGGTTTGGGTAAGACATTTTTCCTCATTTTGTCTAAAATTTCAACTGTCTATCTTTCAATTTTTTGTAATTGAAACTTATGTTGCATTTACTCTGTTTGTTTTCTATTAAAACGGCTTCTCTATTTCAGCGGATGACCAGCATGAATTAGGAATAGATGGGACGTTCATTCCGTGGAAGAAAGAGTTCTGGGAGAAATTGCGATCAACACATTTATTCGAGGTTAAGCTTCAGAATTTATTTCTGTGTACAATTTTTTACTGTTATCGCGAGAGTTGCGTGTGGTTCAGTGGTCGAAGGCGGCCTGCAATACGCGTGAGATCGATCCCCGCACCGTAAGCTCACCAAGCCCTACGAAATCGGCAAATTGGTACCAGACTTTTGTCTGGGAGGGTAGCAGCGCTGGCTCGATACATCGGTATGCCGGGCCCGAGTGATTGTAAAGACGAGATATGCATTCAGTCACCGCCAACGATGTTTAGTGAGGTCGTATGCATGGCATGTCCCTAAGGAATTGATCAACGCCGAGAGCTTTATCCTTTATCCTTTTATCACGAAGTGCCGTAACTAAATGCTGTAACTCTGCACTGATTGAACCGATTTCTAAAGGTTATTGCAGAATATGAAGGAACGTATCGATTATTCATCATTATTGCCTGCGAAATATCGGCTAGTATTCGATGACGAAGTGTTGCCTAGTAAGCAATCGACTTCTACTCAAGAATTCTATAAAGTTACTGTGAATTCCAACGAGAGAGTCACTGCAACTAACCACTTTCAGGTCTGAAATATGTTTTCTGTAAGTCGCTCTTAATCCCATCCAGATTATTCAGGATACTCGCCTAATTTCGTTCTCGTGCTCAGATCTTCCTCGGAAGCTGTGAGTCATTTAATATGAAGTGCTTACTCCTTTTCATCCTTTTATCCTATGTTGCTCTTTTTATTATGATTCATACGATCGTCTGGAAACATTACAGTAATTGCTTATCGAGCTACGAACCGGGAGACGTACTTATGGTGCAACCGTTTAATTTGTTTGAATCAGTTCAAATTGCTCTGGAAGCACTTAAATATCCAGAAGACTTGTTAGATCGCACGTTACGGCTCGTCCCCTCGGATGAATTTGTGAAGCTGCCACCTAGTTGGCTGATTGGCTGTGAGTCGTTTTCGTCGTAAAAGCGAAGGACCCGTATAGTGTGGTGGTGAACGCGTTAACCCCCGGAAAGGGTAATAGCGCGTTCGTTCCGCACCGCAGACACCTCCGATCCGGAGTTTTGCAAATATCTCAGCATTACTTTATGTTAATTGTTCTGTTCCGATTTTTTTTTTGCGAATATCATTTGAATATAGGCCGAACTTCACTGAGAACATGTTTCATGCGCTTGTTCGATCTACAAATGATACCCAGAAAGTCGTTCTTCCAGACATTAGCTAGCATTTCCACCGACTCCACTGAGAAGGCGAAACTGCTTGAATTTATTAGTCCTGAAGGTTTGGTATGTAATTGTGTTGTTTACAGAAGTATTTCAAATTATTCATCAGCTATTTTCTCATTTTTGTGGTTTGACCATAATATTACTCTATTTATTACTGGTTGGTGCACATTAATTTCGTTAATTTGCTGATCATTAGAATAAGGAAGACGTTTACTTCTATTAAAGGCTCCGTAGAGTTTTCCATTTTCTACGAACCCATTCGCCGCCACATTTCAGTCGATTTTCTTCATGGCTGTTTCCCTTCTTACTTTGGAAGCTTTTTTCGCGCTGCTTTTCATATTGAATTGATAGATTCCTCATCTCAATTATTGCACCGAACGTCGGTCTAGAGAACCTCCTTCTTAGGCATAATCTACAAAAGCCATTAGTAGAATATGTTTGCTACTCCCACTGAGTTTCAAAATGATTTCCTTTTTTGCCGTACAGGCAAAGTGCAACTGATATTATTGTCAGTGCTGTAATGTACAACGAAGTTCCGATGTGGAATCGTAACATGTGCTTGGTCTGTAATTCCACTCCCTTCGTAAACTTCACAGGTCATGATGGGTAGTACTGAACTGTATAATTTAAGAATGTTATCAGTTTTTATTCACTGCCTTCTCTTTTTTAATGGCAAGGTGTTATGTGAAATATAACTATAATGATGCTGAGATATTTGCCAAGCTCCGGACTGCTGGTGTCTGTGGTGAAAAGCGAATATTTGTGCTCCCCAGTTTAAACCCGTTGATGGTGATTGCTGATTAGCAGCTATAGGTCAATAATACAGCTAAGAGAAGGGCCAAACGAAGGACGAGCATGGCGTGGTGGTGAACACGTTAGCCCCCGGAAAGAATGGTAGCGCGTTCGTTCCCTACCACAGACATCTGCTTTCCAGAGTTTTGCAGATCATTGTTTCAACATCATTGTGGTTATAATTTATGATTTCTAACATGCCGTTCACAATTTTTGAGGCTGTTGTGGAAACTGGACAGTTTCCTACATTGGCTGCATTCAGTGCTGGTCTAAGTCGTGATGTTTTGCTAATTTTTCGTAACAGTCAACACCAAGTGTCCTTTTTTTTCTAAAACATTCAACCACTTCTAGCACATACTTAAAATGCTGAAAGTGTCGTTCTCTAGAACTTGCATTTGGAAAAAAAAGTCCAATTATGAAATTAGGTCACTTGATTAGGTTCTCTAAGTGTAGTGATCTCTTAAGTGTAGCACATTCTGAACAAGTACAGGAAATCCCTTCCATTGACTCGAGGGTTTGTTAAGATAGATGTCTATATATTCTTCCTTTCTCTTTATTTAGCATTTCCTATTGATGAGCTTGACTTGTGGTCTGGTCTTATACAAGTAGTTTATTGGTCTTATCGCCTTGTTACCAAAATGGAGGTTCGCCAGCAAAGTTTCAAATCTCTTTCATTCTCGTCGGCATGGGGTGTAGCAGGATGGCATGCAACAACGAGACTGCGGCTCTATTAATCTCTGGGATTTTGCAGTCTCATAATACAAATCTTCAGGAGGGGGATCAATGAATATAATTATTTCGTTCGCACTTGTTGCTTTCCATGACACATCTTTGTGTGCCGCATATCTGTTTCTGTCGAGCCTAATCAGCTTCCAAAAATCGCGGTAGATATGTAGAGTAAATATGTTTGTCGGTTCTATACATTAAATTAAAAATTCTGCACCAGATCAATTGTTCCCTTAAGATCTTGTAAAGACTGTAAAGACGCTATAGCCACTTACTATTGATCTAATCATATTTGACTATTAGGATCTGCAGCTCTTTACCAAGTGCAACTCCTCTTTCATATCGTCATAAATTCCTGGCTATTTCTTTTCTTTTTTCATAATTTCAATTTTAATTGGACTTAAAAGAGCACTTTGGAAAGGTCAAACATTCCCTAAGCGCGACAGAACAAAATCCCTTTCGTAACTCAAGACGTCAAGTTTTCGAGGACTTGTTCTTTAGCTCTCGTTAAATTATGTAGAGCTATTGAACGTGAGCATCGTCCATTGCGTTAAGCATACAAAGCTCTATTTTGACCACAGGCCCATTGTTTTTTTTTCTCCATTTCAGTTGTAATGATGAGTTATAATTGTCGTATTGAATGTGCGCGTATAGGAAACAGTTAAATAGACTGAATGTGAAAATACTCTAAAATGGTTACAGCAATGTGTTACGTATAAAACGGATTTATGAGACGGAAATTGGTCCGTACGCATTGGTTCCAATATAAACCCATGTGCCAAAACAAGCATAGTCCCGTAAGGACGCCAAGGATAATTGGACGTGGTTGTCAATGTGTTGATACCATCAAAATTCCGTATTTTTGTGGAATTTAGTGCACATTTCAGGAATATTAATGTATCTTGATATTGGCAACTCAAGTGATTTTCTGTTCATTTTTCTATCCATAGTTGCTAATTACTTGGATCTCTAGGATGATTTTCTGGACTACACTACCAGAAGCCGACGTACTACAGCCGAGGTGCTTCGCGACTTTCCGAAGACGTCATTGGCAATTCCACCGGAACGTCTTTTCGACTTGTTTACCACCATCCGGCCTCGGGCATTCAGCATTGCTTCAGCTCCTTCACCGGATGTCATACAAATCCTTGTTGCGAAGGTTCGCGTAATAATTTTTCTTCGTATCGGATCATCAACGATTTTGTTAACATTTATAATCACTTGTTACTTATTAGGAATTGGTTTTAAGGAGCTGTAGAGGAGAACCTAAGAATAAGAAAAGCAAAAGAGATCTCTCCGGTATTAGAAAACATGTTGGCAAAACGATTTGGTAGTAAGTACCGAATCATAATAACTAAGCATTTTCTTAGATTTTCGCTCTAACAGATCTATATAATGACAGTTTGAATGAAAAACTAGATGCTAAGCTATTTTTATGTCAGGTTGAGTATCGTTCTCGTATGTCTGATGTGAGGCGTGGTTTATGCAGTTCATTCCTATCCAATACAAGCCCTGAAGATAAGGTATATAAGATATTTTAAGGTCTTTATATTTTTATTTGAAAAATATTGACATATTGACACATTGGCGATGACTCTAAGTTTTTGACTGTTAGCGTGATGACTCACACGAGACTCGTGCCGTCCAAGACCTTCCTCACGTATGAGTTGTACATACCGCATTTATCAGCAATAGCTTTTGTGCCTCTTTATCGATACAGAAGGCAAGTAGTTGTCGAGAACTCATGCAGAACTTCTGATTCTGGTGTGCAGATTCCAGTGCCTTTATGAAGTGTGATGCTTTACCTATTTTTGAGAACTCCTCGCCACCATTTGTTTCTGGGATGGCATTAGCATTGGTGTAATAGCTCACAAGTTCGTATTATAAATTGGAAAAAGATTTTAGCGAGTGATTTCCACTTTTTCACTACACGTCACTTATGTTTGTTTCTGTCTATGTTACTTATTAACATATTTTGGTTCTAATAATGCACAAGATTGATCTACTTCCTCGGAAATTAATCCCATAATCTAGCGAAGACTAGCAAACAAACCATAGGTAGCTTTTTCAAACCTTTTTTTATAGCAGTTTCTTTTCTACGTTTACGGAAAACAACATGGGAAACTGGGCGTACGCAGCATGTTTTCGCCGAATTCAGGTTTTTGTGAAAATTCGCTCTGGAACCTTCAAATTTCCGAAGGCAGATGTACCAGTTATCTGCGTTGGCCCAGGGACTGGAGTGGCGCCGTTTAGAAGCTACCTTGCCTGGCGAAGTAGGTAAGTAAGAGATAAAGTGTTATGGAAATTTTGACGATATAGTAGCAGTCATAGATTGCTTTACAATGGTCTTTAAAAATACCACACGCGTTTTATTCCAGATAACCAGTGTTCAAAAGTCTCAAAAGGAAGAAAAAATTTCTTTTCTGAGCTCTGAGAAACTATGTTTAACAAATGTTACTTTTTAATTCTCTGAACTTCTTTTTTAGGTGCAAGAGTGCTGCTAACTCAATACTGTTTTTTGGATGTCGTGGAAAAGAGCTGGATTTTTATTTTAAGAACGAATGGAATAATTTGTCAACAACGCAAGTGGTGACTGCATTTAGTCGCGATACTGTTGGGCAAAAGGTACGTTTGACAGTGTTTCATGAATTACTTGTAATTAACGACGCATTCTTTTATGTACCTCATTGTCTTCGATCGCTGAATTCTTTCTTCTGTTGTTCCCTTACTGACTTTTTTATAGCGGTAAATGGCAGTACTTAGTGGTCAAATCTTGGATTGTCCGGAAATCAATGGTTGATTTGTAATTTTCTTCTTGTATTCGGCTAATTATCCTAGGGAAAGCTTATTTTGTTCACTGTCACTGATCAAGACTACTGTATGACTTCCATGTGGAACAGTTCGTGCAGACAGCTGAGCAGTTGGAACACTGGTCCGTGAATTACACTGCGACCTCGTGAAATTCACATGAATTTGCCCCTATGTCTTTTCAGAGAGGATGGATATGTTGTATTAAAGATTATTCTCTCTGGGATCTTATGCATCATCTCGATGGAGAAAGTGTTCAGGAATAATACCGCGTATTCACAATGGTGACTTTTTATTCACTACCTTTTACTAGTTTTCAGGGCAGGGTATTATTTGTGAAATAACCAAAATGATGCTGAGATTTTTGCAAAACTCCTGACTTCAGGTGTCTGCGGTGGGGAACGAACGCGCTATTGTGCTTTCCGAGGAGTAACGCGTTCACCAGATTAATCTCGCCGACGGGTGATTGCTGATGGCAGAGATTGATAGAACTAGCTGAGAGACCCACGAAACGATGGACCAGCATGGTGTGGTGGTGAACGCGTTACCCCCCGAAAAGGACAATAGCGCGTTCGTTCCCCACCGCAGACACCTGAGGTCCGGAGTTTTGCAAATACCGCGAATGTTCCCAGCAATTTCCCGTTGATTCTCTCTCCCGTTGATTCTGTGTTCTCAAATTCGAAAATCTAAATCATTTCTCTTTAAACCCTGAACGGATGTTCGGACATTCGCTGTCGAAGTGGAGGATGCTCAAATGGTGAAATAATAGCAAAGTCATCGTGTTAACCTAGATAACACCGATAACTGTTGCCGAGTCCGCATATCTTCTCATCTGCAAAAATAGTATTCGAAGAGAGCTTTGTGCATTGAAATATATCAAGATTTGTTGCGAAATTACATGAAGAGTACAAGGCGTCGGGACGTCTCATTTTCATCGGCTTAAATAAGGGTTTTCATGTAAAAAGAGGGATTCCATTGTAGGGCAACGAGATAGCCCTCGCTTATACACACAGTTATTTCTTGAGTTATGCAGAAAATTTGCTTGACAGTAACTGTTTTATCATTGGCGGAAAATGTCCGAAAAAACGATGTCATCTGGTTAAAGCTGCTTGGCGTCATTTTCGGAAACGACATGCGACAAGTAATGTAGCATGATATGGGAGTGAAAGTTGATAGCTGACAGGAACATAATCTTCGCTTGTGACGTCGTTCATCTAACGTCAAGTATTATCCAGGCGTAATGGATGATAGCAGAATTCCATAGAGCGTATGTTGAAATCGATCTTTAGCTCACGTGCAAGAAAACGATCTTCGTGGGCAAGGATCTCGTCTGTAATGTCCCATTCACGATCGACAGAACACAACTCTGAGTATTCCAACATGTGTATCCTTACTGAAAATGCAACATGCTAAACGATTACACCATAAAACTGATAGAGAGTGAACTAGTGGCTATAGGAGCTTACTAGAACAACAAAAGCATAGAGAAGACAGCAAAATTTGTGTGGGGAAGAGTGCTAGAAGTGATAGTAGCGTGTAAGGTTGTTTTACTTCTGGGAATGTTGTGCGATCAATACGTGCGAATGTGAGCGAGCAAGAAATCTTACCTTCTAGAATTTCTTTAGTCGGCTACACGAAAAGCTTCTCTAATATTTGCAGGCTTTGAAAAGAGCAACGTGGTCCGTCCACGTATACGCGGTTGAAGTTGGAACACATTGTTTAGGATAACTTTTTGCAAATGAAAGTAATTCGTCGGATGGGAAAATAAGACTTTTATAGAATATGATCGGTAGATAAGTTTTATCTAATGTCCTAATAATGGTCAGCTGTAATATCCATACTTGGTTAGGTTCTTCTATCTATTTTATTAGCTTTCAAAGTTTTGTGTTACAGGTATATGTTCAGCATTTGATGTTAAAACATGCTGACGATGTGTGGAATATAATTGGAGAGCAGAACGGTGAATAACGTGCTAGTAGCTAAATATGTTCTTTTTTAAATTCTGGTTTCATAGGATTCGTGTTCATCGCTGGAAGTGCAGGCGATATGCCCAGAGAAGTTGGTGCAGCTCTTGACAAGATTGCAGCCGAACGTGGTTGGACGAAAGATTCATTCTTGTTAAAAATGGAGACTTTAGGTCGTGTACAGTACGAGACATGGTCGTGAAAGCAGTTTTACCATGTGTTTCATGTTATTTTTTTGTTTGTATCATCGTTGTGGTCTAGGTATTACTGGTTTCATGTGTTAGGCCAACTTAGCACGTATTGTTTTTTCATTTTTATATTCTTCACGTCAACTGTGCGGATCCCAGCACTTCTCACATTCGATTCGTTTCTTCACATCCATTGTCCACGAAGGTCTTCCAACTTTTTTTTTTTTTTTTTTTGGCTTCGGCTACTGCTCGAGATTTTTCATTTCGTCTTGAACGTCATAGAATGCTGGTCGAGGAATTTCCTCTGGAGTTCTGAAATAGCCGGACTGGAGTATCTCCAATTGGATTGTAGAAGGGGGTTTTTCTCGGACAAATCCGGCACCAATTTCTCGATCCCGGAGAGAAGGGAGGTTTGGTTGGTCCAGAGCACAATCAAACTAGCAACGTGCTCGTAATGACCGATATCGCTACCACTGTGCTATCCGCATTCTGCACATATTGTTGTAAAGCATTGCACTGTGTATCGATGTATACCCAAGCTTTAGAGTTGTGACTTGGTCATTTCGGGCACACTTCACTTTCTTGATTAAAATTACTTGAGGCGAAAAGTAAGGTGGATTTTATTTTCGAGATACACTGACGACAACGTGTTAGATTTTGAGGATAGCATCCATTAACATCATAATTTCTGACTAAATTTAAAGTGGTAAACACGTGTTTCAAATTTTTCTGAAGTCCATAAATAAATTTTTAATATATTGCTTTAAATAGTTCAGCTTATACGAGGTTGTTATGTAAGTTCTTCTCAGCGTACTCTTCGGAGTCTCCATCTTCTTCAGAGTCGGTCGTCCGTGTCGGGTGATTTCATGCAAGTTCAGGGATTAGAAGAAGTATGTTGATTATTTGGTCTGAGTCTAAGTAAAAATTATTTTAGTACCAGTGTTATTTCACTATGTGCTGGTTTTTATTAGTTCATTTGGAGCCATAAAAAGATTTCACAGCAATGATGATGGTTAGATGTTTGTTAAAACAGTGAATTCTCTTTGTTGTTGAGTGCACACCTCCTTTTTGCAAAGAGAGACTTTATTAGTCATTTGATCAAACTGTCGTGGTTATCTGTCATCAACTGTATTCCCAGCATGTGTTTTTTTTATCTATTGTTTTTAAAGGGTTTTCAGAATCATTTGTATTCTTTCTTTTTGAACTTACCCTAGGTTGATAAATATTCCTGAAGAACGGATATGGACATCGGCTAGGATCATCAGTTCTGAGGAAGACGAAGACATCGAAGCGTTAGCCGAAAATGAAAAGTATCAACGTCATGTAAGCTTATCAAAGAAGGATTACGTATTGATTAGCCATACTAAGATTAATGGAAAGTCAGTTTGAAATATTATTGTGCTTTATACTATCTCTGAATCATAATCAAACAATGATATACAGTGGAGTATTTAAGACGTCGACATTCTCAAAGTTCATTTTCAAGTGACCAAATAATAATGGACCGTCTTCTGCGTGGGTTGGCTATGAATGTACGTACTCCTAATTCATCAAGCTCTGTGTGTTCAGAAATTGAGATTGGTCAACTGATCATAGATTTACTAAAAATTACCAACACTAACCTTTGGAAAAAATTTAAAAAAAAAAGAATACATATTGATTAAGCACACCGAGGTTCAAGGAAAGCCGGTTTCGAAGTATTAATACGCTTTGTTCTAGCTAATAACAACACCGACTTCTGCACGATGTGCGCGGTGATATATGTCCGCAAGTTGTTATCAACGGTCATTATCATTACATCCACCATCAGCATCGTGTATAAAAGGGCATCACTGAATGAGTGTGTCTCATTCGAGGAGATGGACCGCTGAGGAAGACCTAACTCGACACGAAGGCGAAGCCGCCACATCGAGACGAATAACAAGCGTGGACCGTCGACTGGGATCATCGGCTCTGATGAAGACGAAGACGTCGAAACGTTGGCCGATAATAAATATTATTGTCAACCTCGTGTAAGCTCATCAAAGAAAGAATACATATTGATATTGAAAGAATACCGAGCTTTAAGGAAAGTCGGTCTAGAAGTACTAACCTTTGGGTTGGCGAAGAAATGAGTCCAGCGAGCAACGCTGTCTTCAGGTGTTATTGTCGATTCTAACGTTATCCAGTATGTTCTGCTTCCTCACGAAACTCGAAGAACATCGTGTTTTCCGCATTTGTTTAAATTTTAGTAGCGTGGTGCAGTAACCCTTTAACACTGCTTTTCGATAGAGTGTCTGAGAACACTGACTGCAATTTTAAACTGGTTCCACAGCGTTTAGGTATTTAGGTAGTGCTGTGATAATAGATGATATTCTAATAATAGTTGAACGAACGGTGATATGTCTTTCCACAACTTCCTGAGTCATTTTTAAAAAGCCGATTTCGCTTTCGGATGGCTGTCGTGGACTTGTGACTGGCGCCGACGACCTTTCCCGTCGTGAAAACGCCAGTAGGCGTTATGGAACCTGAAGAAGCATCTGTGGTAATGCAGTCGGAAACCTTTTTCCAACCTAAATTTTGACGATATTTGGAGATACGTAACCAGCACTTAGCTTTCATCAAAGAAGACCGAAAATCTAATCTGGCAGACGAAGAAAGGCACAAATACGAAGACCTTCGCGGAAGACAAGTGCGAGACAACGAACCGAATTGAAAAGATGCTGTGGACAAAACAATATGTGAAATCCATTGATATGAATAAAATGAAAAGTATCAACGTCATGTAAGCTTATCAAAGAAGGATTACGTATTGATTAGCCATACTAAGATTAATGGAAAGTCAGTTTGAAATATTATTGTGCTTTATACTATCTCTGAATCATAATCAAACAATGATATACAGTGGAGTATTTAAGACGTCGACATTCTCAAAGTTCATTTTCAAGTGACCAAATAATAATGGACCGTCTTCTGCGTGGGTTGGCTATGAATGTACGTACTCCTAATTCATCAAGCTCTGTGTGTTCAGAAATTGAGATTGGTCAACTGATCATAGATTTACTAAAAATTACCAACACTAACCTTTGGAAAAAATTTAAAAAAAAAAGAATACATATTGATTAAGCACACCGAGGTTCAAGGAAAGCCGGTTTCGAAGTATTAATACGCTTTGTTCTAGCTAATAACAACACCGACTTCTGCACGATGTGCGCGGTGATATATGTCCGCAAGTTGTTATCAACGGTCATTATCATTACATCCACCATCAGCATCGTGTATAAAAGGGCATCACTGAATGAGTGTGTCTCATTCGAGGAGATGGACCGCTGAGGAAGGCCAAACTCGACACGAAGGCGAAGCCGCCACATCGAGACGAATAACAAGCGTGGACCGTCGACTGGGATCATCGGCTCTGATGAAGACGAAGACGTCGAAACGTTGGCCGATAATAAATATTATTGTCAACCTCGTGTAAGCTCATCAAAGAAAGAATACATATTGATATTGAAAGAATACCGAGCTTTAAGGAAAGTCGGTCTAGAAGTACTAACCTTTGGGTTGGCGAAGAAATGAGTCCAGCGAGCAACGCTGTCTTCAGGTGTTATTGTCGATTCTAACGTTATCCAGTATGTTCTGCTTCCTCACGAAACTCGAAGAACATCGTGTTTTCCGCATTTGTTTAAATTTTAGTAGCGTGGTGCAGTAACCCTTTAACACTGCTTTTCGATAGAGTGTCTGAGAACACTGACTGCAATTTTAAACTGGTTCCACAGCGTTTAGGTATTTAGGTAGTGCTGTGATAATAGATGATATTCTAATAATAGTTGAACGAACGGTGATATGTCTTTCCACAACTTCCTGAGTCATTTTTAAAAAGCCGATTTCGCTTTCGGATGGCTGTCGTGGACTTGTGACTGGCGCCGACGACCTTTCCCGTCGTGAAAACGCCAGTAGGCGTTATGGAACCTGAAGAAGCATCTGTGGTAATGCAGTCGGAAACCTTTTTCCAACCTAAATTTTGACGATATTTGGAGATACGTAACCAGCACTTAGCTTTCATCAAAGAAGACCGAAAATCTAATCTGGCAGACGAAGAAAGGCACAAATACGAAGACCTTCGCGGAAGACAAGTGCGAGACAACGAACCGAATTGAAAAGATGCTGTGGACAAAACAATATGTGAAATCCATTGATATGAATAAATAAATAAACCTTTCTTATATTTCCAAGTTTGGATTTGTGAAACAAACCGGTGCTGCTTTCATGGTTTGAAAGTATCGCTGAAATAGGTATAAAGTCATTGTAGGTTAAGCTTCAGGAAGTTGGTGTTGTGATAAATCGTTGGGAATAAAAATGCACGTATGAATTTCAAGATGGCAAAGTCCGTTATTCTTTTCGAATCAAGCTAATGACGAAATCAACTCATATTCTCCAGGCAGTATATCTTCGTGTAGTAAATATGCCTAACTTCCTTGACTTTCCAAGTGGTAGCTATTTTTCTACATTGAAGAAAAAGTGGTTTACAGATGGGCGCAAAAGAAGTGTCCGATGATCCAACGCATCCGGACACAGCGGAGACGGTCCATATTTCAGCGTTAGCACTTCTAAAAATGTTAAGACACGCAAGAAGTGGTGTTCCGTTAGAGGTATAGAAAATCGATAACGGCATTCTTCACCTGTTTGCTAGCGTACTCCCTCTCTGTCTGACTGGATTTCGAAATGTTCCTTTCAGGTGATGGGTCTAATGTTAGGTACCTTCGTCGATGACTATACGATCAATGTCGTGGATGTCTTTGCTATGCCACAAAGTGGAACTGTAAGTTTTTGAGTTCCGAGTACTCCACGAGGAGCTCCTTGTTACGCTCACACGAATTCGTCATCACTTTGTTCTGGCTGTGGTTTGAGAAGCAGTCCTTTGGTAGTTACTACCACCTTTGTGTTGTCATTGAGTGACCGCCGATTGATTAAGAACTTCTGTTACTGAAAATTACAATATGTGGTGTACAAACCCACACACGAAGAGTAGGTTCATTTCATGAAGTACTCCCACCAGCACTGCTAACACATCACGAGCACTGGTGACGGTGGTGTTTTTACAAAGTTCTCGATATTTTTACGGCAAAAACACCACTGGTATCAGTATTCATGAGTATTCATATCTCCGCAGGCGGTATTCACTGCAGTTATACACGAGATTTTTTATAAGCTATAACGAATAGTCATTAGGTTACAGCAGTGTACTTAATATTGGGCGTCATCATAAATAGAAAGAACAGAAACAACCTAAACAAACAATAGAATGCTAGCTGACGTCTCGGCAGAACCGCCTACTCCAGAGCCTGGAAGGGTGTATTGATATGTAACTTACTACACCAAACGCTTCTGTGACACACACAGAAAGAAGAACATCTAAATGGTAATTATACAATTAACAGGTTCTCGAAAATCAATCGTTTTCACGTGTCTTCACCCGAGTAGAAAAACGAGCAGGCCTTTATGTATTCGTATAAATGAACACCAAGATGGCAAACGAAAAGCACGAAAAAGTACCCCACAAGGCACGCATAGGATACAAAAGCATCAGCTGTATAACTTGTAGCCGTCGAGTCGTCGAGTGACTCAAGCGGGCGCCAGCAAATCTTCCACTTTTCCCTATCGCGTGCCAGAGTAGCCCAGTGCGTTCTACTCGCTCTAGGGACTCGTCGAGCACCATATCTTGTTGCTAAGCTCTTCGTTAAAAAAACTCTGACCATCGGGTCGGTGGTCTTTCCGAAGAATGTTTGACATCCCGAGAAACCCAGTCACTAACGGCTTTTGTCCATCGGTTGTCATTGATACGTATTACGTGTCCGGTCCAGCTTATCTTCGACTGTTTGGCGTACTGAACGGCATCTTTGATTCTTGAACTCTGGCGCAGGTTCGAGCTTCGGATCCCATCTGTTACTTGTGTGAAACGGGGCGCTCCTAGCATCGTTCTTTCGACTTTGCGTTCGCTAACGCTGAGTGATCTTCCATCCTGCCTTGCGCAGCAACCAGGTTTCTGACGCATACGTTAAGGCAGGAAGAACCGTTGAGTCGAAAAGGTGGGCACGGAATCGGGTTTTCTTTGTTCTCTTCGCTACATACTCGATGCTCTTAAAAGCTCCCCAATCCGTTCGTTTTCTTCTGCTCAGTTCTGGAGATAAATTGTTCATTATATTGATCCCCCAACCTAGACAGACATAGCATAAGTATTCGGAGATATTCCTTCCGTTGAGCGTGCATGGGGCATGCGAAACCAATCCGTTTCTCGTGGACATCGTTTTTGTGAGATTTAGTCCAACACCAATCTTTCCACAGCCTCTATCAAAGTCGACAAGCATAGGTTCCGCTTGGCTAATGTCTGGTGTTATAAGGACGATATCATCAGCCAAGGGAAGGTGATGTAACTGCCGACCATCGATTTTCACTTTCATATTATCCCATTCCAATGTTCGCATGACATTCTGGAGGGTAGTGGTAAATAATTTTGGCGAGATTATATCTGCTCGCCCAACTTCTCTTTTGACGTCAGCGTTACTATCGTTATAGAATGGTGAAATCTTGGTTGTGAAATATTTGTACAGCTCACGAAAAATCTTTACGTACTGAGTAGGGACCCCTTGACTACCAAGGGCTTCCATGACTGCTTCTATCTCAATTGAATCAAAGGCCTTCTCTAAGTCGATGAAAGTGAGACAGAGCGGTCTTTTGTACTCTCGCGATACTTCAATGAGCCTTGTTAACGTGTGAATGTGGTCCATCGTACTGAATCGCTTTCGAAACCCTTCTTTCTCATATGGCTGTCCTTCGTCCTGTGTTCTGACAATCCTGTTTAGGATGACTCGAGTGAAAAGTTTGTAGACGACATACAGCAAGCAGATTGGGCGAAAGTTGCTGATATCGTGTAGGTTACACTTCCTGAACGATAACACGGTCTTGCTGGTCTTCCACTGAGTGGGGACCTTGCATTTAGACAGGTAGCGTATGAAGAGCCGAGCCAGTGTGTTTACGAGGACTGGCGGAAGGTTCTTCAGATGTTCTGATATTATCCTGCCCTGACCTGGTGCTGTTCGATTTTTCACCGACAAAATGGCATTTCGGAATTCGTAAGGGAGAGCAGGTGGTTCAACATATCCATCCTCCTTTATTCCATATGACGGGAGGTGGACTTGGCTATCGAGACATGTTAGTAGTATTTGCGTCTGGCCGCTGTAATTGTGATTGTAATTGTAATCGTAATTGTCTGGGCGTCGGAGTTCAACCATCTTGGTCTTTTAACTGGCTAAGTTCGGTGGGCTTTGCGAATGCTTTTCCCAGCCTCTGCAGCTTCGACCATTACTGCTGCTCTTCTCTCTTTAAGATCGTCTTTTATCGCCTGTCTGCATTGTTTCGCAGGTTTGGACGTTTGTTCGTGGTTGCCTGCAGCTAGTACGATTATTCCACGCTGGAGTGTCAGCTCGACAGTTGCTCGAGACAGACGTCTCTTGATGTCTTTCGAACTCTGAGCTTTCATAGGGCTACCGTGATGATGTTGGATGAGCCGATCGTATTCCTCGTAGATGATATCGACAACAGCATATTCCCAACAGCCGAATAATGAATTGAATAAGTCCCAATTTGTGGTGGTTCTGGGACTACGGGTTTTGAATTTAGCGGCTTTTTCTCCTTTCCGTGAAAAATAAAATCTTGCACGACGAGACGGTGGTCTGGTCCCGTGTAGACTTTTGGAACAGCGGAATCGATTAGGCAAAGCCTATTAACTATGATGTGGTCTATTTCGTTATGGTACTCTCCATTGGGAGATTCCCACATCCATCGTTGACGGTGACGCTTCTGGAATTGCGAGTTACCATGGATGGTCTTGGTCGCCATGATAAACTCAGAGAACCGCTTACCCTGTTCGTTCCATTCTATTCCGTGAGTCCCAATGTGACGTTCCTGAGACGTTGTTCTTGGTCCAGTCTTGGCATTGAAATCTGCAATGATGACCTTGAAGAATGTCTGGTCTTTCTCTGTAAAACTTTTCCAAGACCATGTAGAACCCTTCGACTTCTTCTTCTTCGTCATTATTTGATATCGGCGCGTAAACGACGAAAATTGTCAAAGCCGGTGTTGATCCACATCTTTTTAATCTTAAACGTCCGATTCGGGTTGCAAGCTGTTCGAATAAATCGATGTTCATGGATAAACGCATGTTGACGAGAACGCCGGCGCTGCCAACTCCTCTACTGGCGCATGTTCCGAGGAACAGTTCTTCTCCGGTATCATAGACGGCGTTGAATGGTTGGCGTCGTCTCGTCTCGGCCGGGCCGATGCCGTCGTACCTTACCGTTCTTGCTTGCATGGGCAAGTCTTCTATCGAGGACTAGGATGCCAGTTTCTGTGCATTTGTAGGTGCATATCGTCGTCATAGTTCTTTAGTTCTTCAGCAAAGCATAGCGAAGACAATTTAGATGTGAAAATCACTGTCCTCGCCCAAGAGACTAAAACACCAACACACAAACTTCTTGAGGTTTTTTTTGGATAAATATTAGGAGCCCTAGAATGAATGGCAGGAAGGAATTTCCAGAGGTCGCACGAGACCTTTCCCAGTGCCTTCGCATCAATTTTTGATGTGGAGTGCTGCAGACATCAACCGTATATGACTATAATCAGCTGTTCTCCCTCAGTGGAAGACAAGTGAAAACGATGGGTTTTCGCAGCTGTTAATCATGTGATTTTCATATAGAGTCTCACCTTTATGTATATGTCATTGAAGTGTTTGGCATTGTAAATTATATATCAATGTACCTTTTCATGCTCTGAAGAAGGCGATACTGCCTAAACGTCGGCTACATTACCTTGTGTGTATTTTTTGTAAGGAAGTAAACGTATGCTGTATAACAACAAAGCAATTATGTACAACTAAACGGCGCATTTATAATCTAATGCAAAGATCAATGGAAAGTTGATCTTGGGAGCCTAAACAGACTTCGTATTTTAAAAATCTAAACAAACGCTTAACGTGGCAGTGAGATGATGATAGGTAGATCTTCTGTCAATTGAAATTGTCTCATCTCGATCTCTTGGATTTTTCAACTTTTAGAGTGTTACTGTTGAATCGGTGGATCCTGTCTATCAGACGAAGCACTTGGATCTACTGAAACAGACCGGACGCGTAGAGATGGTAGTTGGATGGTAATTGGACATTCTGTACTAAGGGCAAAGGCGGAATGGTTGATGCATATTGAAATCTGCCAAATAACGTTCCATTTTTGTGCTGCTTGTACATTCAGGTACCACTCACATCCAGGGTTTGGATGTTGGTTATCTAGCGTTGACGTGAGCACTCAACAGTCCTTCGAAGCCCTTCATCCGAGAGCTGTAGCTCTGGTGGTGGACCCAATACAAAGCGTTAAAGGAAATGTGAGGTTTTTAAAGAATCCTATGGGTTCAAAATCGTTGTGCTGTTTATAAGGCTGGTCATTTACATAATGGTGTATCGCTTCACCATGGCTGGGCGCGTTGCTTGATATTCAAAGCGCGATATACAAAAGCAGTTTATTTCCAAATAGGTCTCCCAACCTTAGAACAATCCAATACTGGGAATTATCGTCATTTTTATAGCAAGTTATTAACATGTAAAATTTCTCTTCAATCTATGAACGCCAGCGACAGCTTGCAGAGACTTGTGGAAACTGAAGCACGGATACCACGAAATTCCAAAGAAACTTTTGCTTGACCAACAAGTTTTTATTCGTTTATTTCTTCACTTCTTTATATATCTTGACCTCATAAATTATACGAAACGCAGCGTTTTTTCGTTCGGTTCGTTTTACGCAATTCGTCAGCCATGAATATCTGAATTTCTTTATGAGTTATGGCTTTAATTTAGGGCTTTGCCTTCCACATGAGTGCCACTGAGTGCTGGTCGAGTTGGTTTTTTTTTCAAATCTCGTTATAGCCCTGCTGAAAATTTTCCATGCGAATTTTTGTTTCCTTATGTGCATAACGGCCTATTTCTACAAGGAGCCTCTATTTTTCCACAATCGCGCTTTTCTACAAAACCGTGGTCGTGTCTCACCGACTTTATCGTCTTCAAATCACCTTAGCTAATTTAGCGTCATCTGTGACAAGCGACTGGAGTCTAACCTAAGCAGAGCTTGATTATCGGAATGTAATAAAATTGGAATTTATTTCGTTTCTTTATTCAGAAACTACAATGAGAGTAGTTTAGGTCATGTTGGACGCCTTTCGTTCAATTAATCCATTGGCAATGAATCCTCGACTCTGTGCTCCAACTGCCGAGGCTCGTCAGACCACCAGCAACATGGGCCATCTAGTAAGGCCCAGTTTGGTATCCACAGTTCATGGGTTAGGACTAAGGTGAGATGGTGTCCATAACACAACTATACATACATTCTTCGGCACACCTGTGCATCTGTCGTCATTCACATATCTCTGGATGAACTATTAGTTTGATGGATAGACAGTACTTAAAGAGACCAGTTACAGATATTACTCACTGAATTGTGCTTATAAATTAACCACACGAGAACAAAAGATGCTGTCCCGTCTCAACCAGAAGACATGGCTTGATGGAATGGTCTGTTTTCACCTTTTCTAGTGACGATTCTGACTTGGAACGCAATGCACTTTTAGTACCTATGAAATATGCGCCATCTCAGAACATCAACAAATTCTCGTCGTGTGAGCAGTCGAACAGCGATCACATACAGGAGATGCTCAAGCTCACCAATCTTTTTGTAAAGGTCAGCCGTTTTATTCCTCAGAGGATATTGTTTACTAATCCTAATAACCAGGAACTATTTAAGGATCTCCACTCAGAGAAGTCACCTAACACTAATGAGCAGCAGGTAGAAAGATACGGTCGCCTGGATGCCAAGCAAAAACTGGAGCAGGTGCGAACTTGTTGTCACCAAATAACCAAGTACTGTCTGTAACCGCTGACTTCGTCCAGTTTCGACAGGAATTTCACCTTTTCCAAATTCTTCGAATATTTTCGTGTCGGTTACGTTGCTCACACAGAAAAATTAAACAAATGGAAGGTTCAAAACACTTATGGATGCCATGCTAGAAGTTGATACAGTGTTCAAATCTTCCCATTTATTTTCAACAAAAAGAACATGGGAGGAGCATGAAAACCTAGTAGCATCGTAACGTGTGTCGTTAGCGAGGTGCGATACGAGGAACATAAATGAAGTGTAAGAGATGATTGTGTTACGGAAAACAATGATGCACTGTCCTTTGGTTCATCAACTGTAAATTCATTTTAAGTCCCATTACAGAAGAGCTGATTTCACACAGCCCCCTATTGCCGTGTAATTCGATGGTTAAATCACCTGTAGTATCATTTATCGTCTAGTGACTCGAGCGGGCGCCAGCAAATCTTCTATTTTTCTTGTCGCGTCCAAAAGTAGCCCAGTGGGTTCTGCCCACGCTAGGGACTCGTCGAGCATCATATCTTTGTTCTAGGCTCATCGTGAAGAACTCTGGCCATCGGGTCGGTGGTGTTCCTGCATTACGTTTAACATCCCGAGGAATCTAGTCACTAACCGCTCTTGTCCATCGGTTGTCATTCAGACGCACTACGTGTCCGGCCCACCTTATCTTCGACTGTTTGGCGTATAGAACCGCATCATTGATTTTCGATCGTTGACGTAGATCGGAGCTTCGGATCCCATCCTTTACTTGTGTGAAACGGGATACTCCTAGCATCGTCCTTTCGACGGCGCGTTCGATAACGCTGAATGCTCTTTCATCCTTCTTACGCAGCGATCAAGTTTTTGACGCATACGTTGGGGCAGGAAGAATCGTTGAGTCGAAAAGGAGGACACGGAGTCGGGTGTTCTTCGCTCTCTTCACTACATACTCGATGCTCTTGAAAGCTCCCCAAGCCACTCGTTTCCTTCTGCTCAGCTCTGGAGATGTTGGAGATTTCTTTTCAAGCGGTCAATGCACTAGAAATTGTTGTGGACGGCTCGCTGTTATGTGAATACCAAGTAGTCGAGAAGAATCGATCGGAATAGTTGCTCGACTTTGCTTGTGCCACGCGAGACTTTTCTTGATTGACAGTCATAATGCTTGATACCTCAAACCTGGGTAATTAAACCTTTATATATGCATATTGCTTACACAACAACGCAATGAGATTATAAATGTATGTACATTATACAGATGTATAATATGAAGGCGAGTGTGACGTCGTTAATGACATGTACACATGACAGCATTAAACATGTTACAGTACTCTTTTGCTGCTCACTAAGGGAAGGATAAGTCATAAGAGGTTACATAGAGATGATGAAGAACCATAGGTTAAGGGAGTGCGACGGTGTATGGTGGAGAGTACACTAGCGCCATAAAAAGAGGTTAAAGGATAAAAAGGATAAAACTCTCGGCGTTGATCAATCCCTGAAAGATGCGCCATGCATTCGACTTCATTAAGTATCGTTGGAGGTGACTGAATGCATACCTGCCTTTCACAATGCCTAGCGGTGGCCTGCCGATATATCGAGCCAGTGCTGCTATCCTCTCAGACTAGTCTGCTACCAATTTGCCGACCCCAGAGGGATGGAAGGCTTGGTGGGCCATGGGCGCATTTCACGGGCGCGCCGCAGTGGCGCCTCCAACCACTGCGCCACACGCGCCCTAAGAAGAGGTTAGCACAATAGAATGTACATGTGAATTGTAAGGTGGTTCGGTAGGTAGTATTCTCACTAAATAGAATACACTAACAGTTGTGTACATCCATACAAATACATGATAGTGACAGTCTGTTGATGATATAAAAGGATTAAGCGAGGCAATTAACGTGCTATACCAGAAACGAAAGACGTGTGACAGTTATATGGTAGTGAAGCGCTTATGAGTTTAAACTCTCATAAAGCTTAAGAAAGAGTAATCTAATAGAGCTGATGTTGCAAGAATGTACAACTTATGAATGAATACAATTATTCAGTTTAACAGTATGAGAATAAGGAAGTAATACAAAAGGTGTAGTTGTTCACGGAGTTGCGGTGGCCAAGCACGAGTAATGATGCATTGGATATACAAGCATTAGATGCGAGCTGTAGAATAGATTACAATCAAGCCAATTGGATGATGAGCAAACAATATGGCTTGCATGGTGTTATTATTTAGGCGTTAATTTAGCATGGTTTAAGAAGGTGTAATAATATGCAACTTGTATTCCAGTACCGTGAAACATAGGTACGCATTGATGAGGTGATATTTAGCCAAGAGATGCACGACTACAGCAGACCGAGATTAGTGAGGCAAGAGCATAAGTCTTTATTTAACAATGCTCCCATCTAATGAAACGGAATCAGTTATGATGAAAGGAGATGAAGCTGGAGAAAGATTGATGAAGAGGAACGACGGCGATGTCCACGTGTCGTCAGAAGGCAAATATCCGTGCTAAGAGGCGCGGGTAAATCCGAGCGAGTGGCGTGGGTCGCTCGGTCGCGTCACGGGTCGCTAGGTCTCAACCCTAAGCAATGCGTCGTGCCTGGTATTATTCCCGGTGGTGTCTGTTGGTTATAGTTGCCGTATTTACTGGCATGCTCGATGATTAGGATGGGATATGAATGTAGGGCACTCAGCACCATCAAAACACATACCATTGCAATAGAGAGCGTTATTTTTCCATTAGATAATGTTTATTTGGTTTTTTTGACTCCATTTTTCCCTATCGCGGGCAACAGTAGCCCAATGGGTTCTCCTCGCTTTAGGGACTCGTCGAACATCATATCTTTCTTCTAGGCTTTTCGTGAAGAACTCCGACCATGGGGTAGGTGGTCTTCCTGCAGTACGTTTGACATCCCGAGAAATCCAGTCACTGACAGCCCTTGTCCATCGGTTATCATTCATACGCATCACGTGTCCGG
>MQTX01000138.1:803888-818754 GCA_009735665.1 Angiostrongylus cantonensis
GTCTTCCTGCAGTACGTTTGACATCCCGAGAAATCCAGTCACTGACAGCCCTTGTCCATCGGTTATCATTCATACGCATCACGTGTCCGGCTCACTTTATCTTCAACTGTCTGGCGTATAGAACGGCATTTGATTTTCGATCGTTGACGTAGGTTGGAGCTTCGGATCCCATCCCTTACTTGTGTGAAACGGGATACTCCTAGCATCGTCCTTTCGACTGCGCGTTCGATAACGCTGAGTGATCTTTCATCCTGCTCATTGTTTCGCAAGCTCGGATGTTAGTTCGCGGTGTTGCCTGCAGCTCGTGCGATTATTCCACGCTGGAGTGTCAGCTCGAGAGTTGCTGGAGACAGACGTCTCTTGGTGACCTTCGAACTCTCAGCTTCCATCGCCCTAGCGTGAAGATGTTGAATGAGCCGATCGTATTCCTCGTCGATGTTGTCAACAAACGCGTCTTCCCAACAGCCGACTAATGAGTTGAATAAGTCCCAGTTTGTGGTGGTTCTGGGACTACGGGTTTTGAATTTAGCGGCTTTTTCTCCTTTCCGTGAAAAATAAAATTTTGCACGAAGGAGACGGTGGTCTGATCCAGTGTAAAATTTTGGAACAACAGCGACATCGGTTAGGCAAAACTTCCTATTTACTATTATGTTGCCTATTTCGTTATGGTACTCTCCATTGGGAGATTCCCACGTCAATCGTTGACGGTGAGGCTTCTGGAATTGCTCGTTACTATGGATGGTCTTGGTCGCCATGATAAACTCAGAGAGCCGCTCACCCTGTTCGTTCCATTCTAATCCGTGGGTCCCAATTTGACGTTCCTCAGACGATCTTCTTGGTCCGATCTTGGCATTGAAATCTCCAATGATGACCTTGAAGAATGTATGGTCTTCTCTGTAGAACCTCTCCAAGTCCATGTAGAACGATTCGACTTATTCTTCGTCATAGTTTGATGTTGGCGCGTAAACTACTAAGATTGTCAAAGTCGGTGTTGATTCACATCTTTTTAATCTTAAACGTCCGATTCGGGTTGCAAGCTGTTCGAATGAATCGATGTTCATGGACAAGCTCGTGTTGACGAGAACGCCGACACCGCCTACGCCTCTACTGTCGCATGTTCCGAGGAACAGTTCTTCTCCAGTGTCATAGACAGCATTGAATGGGTGGTGTCGTCGTCTCGTCTCGGCCAGGCCGATGACGTCGTACCTTATCATTCTTGCTTGCATGAGCAAGTCCTCTATCTAGGACTCGGATGCAAGTGTACGTGCGTTGTAGGTACAGATGAGATCCATCAGATAAATAATATAAATAATATAATATAAATATAATATATATAATTGTAATTATTAATTTTTTATTGATAATTTGAATATTATTATCAACCTCGTGTAAGCTCATCAAAGAAAGAATACATATTGATTAAGCTCACCGAGGTTCAAGGAAAGTCGGTTTCGAAGTATTAATACGCTTTGTGCTAGCTAATAACAACACCGACTTCTGCACGATGTGCGCGATGATATATGTCCGCAAGTTGTTATCAGCGGTCATTATCATTATATTCACCATCAGCATCGTGTATAAAAGGGCATCACTGAATGAGTGTGCCTCCCGCTACTGACTCGACACGAAGGCGAAGCTGCCACATCGAGACGAATAACAAGCGTGGACCATCGACTCGGATCATCGGCTCTGATGAAGATGAAGACGTCGAAACTATCTCGAATATTTGTCGCGCCGCTAAAAGCTTAGACTTTATCTGCGATTTCAGAACCAAGATGAGGAGCCTTACCAGTCCCGTTTTAAAGCACCTCGCTTGTAGTAGTGTAGAAACTAAGGCGAGATTATATGTGCTTCAAAGGAACAAGAAAAATAATGGAACTCTGAGGACCACGGTATATCTCCCTAGCCCTTGTGAAAATGAAGACATGCACTCTTTGTCTAAAGCGAATATTAACAAAACCATTAGATACGATGCAGTATCAAGAATGGAATATTTCAACCAAGATTTGAATACGTTGTTCGTCAACGAAACTACTAGAGCAAGGTCTGCCTTTAGAGTACAGACGAAATAGTCGCTGGATCCAGAAGGGCTATGAGGAAAGTTATTCACGCTTTTCTCGGCACACTTTCATCAGCTTCCATACCATACTAGTGAAGATGTCGACTCAGCAACTCCTTTCCAGTACTACTTTGTCATGTTTTTGCTTGTATTCTACCTCATCCAGAACCAAAAAGACTAGGAGATTTGATATACCACCTATACCTGCCAGAGTAAAGGTTTCCAGTAATCAGTTGTTTCTTCTCGACTCTACTGTTCTTCCTGGTTTATGTGTATATCGAGAACGTAGACTTTAAGTAAGCAAAAGTCTGTATTATCAAAAGCACTATCACGACGATAGTATAGGGGTATCCAGTAGCACACAGGCTAACGTGAATCCGGGGTTCCAACCAGCGTCGTCGATAAGCTTCAGAGATGCTGCTGTGTATGCCAAGAGATCGAAAGTGAGATGTGCCAAAAACGTGATGTTATAAATAGGATTCGTTCGCACCGCACCTGAATCTTACGGAATGTCAAAGAAACGAAGAGAACACTACTAATCTGACCCGATCGATAAACTTTTCGCGTGGACGCTGTGAAAAAAATATGTTGTTCCTCGACTCCTTGAAGGAAGAACCCACTGTATTGGCACTGTGCTTAATAATAATTAAAGCGTTTACAGGCGAACCCTTGAGTCACTCGACAATCAATTTGAGAACAAGCGGTGCAGCTCAATGTCGAAAAAATATGAAAACAACGCTTCATTTTTTCGAGAAATTCATCGAGTCCCGAGAACAGGGATCTGTTCTTCACAGAATAAAGCCGGGCAAGTGAGCTCCCGAAAAGGATAATCCCAGGTCTGAAGCCTACTTGAGTTTCTGAGTTTTTCTCATAACTCAGCATTCTTGCGGTTGCATTTCATTTTCCTCCAACCTCATGAAACAAGAATAGGCAGTAAATATAAGTCAATCATTGCGATTTCGAACAAGTCGTAGACATGCAACTTGCACAAGCGCTATAACATTTGTATGTTATTCCTATTCTAAGGTGCTTCCTATGAAGCAGTAAATGCGAGTGTTCCGTACAGGGTGAGCTATAACTGAGCGGTGCTGAACGAACATGAGTCCAATCAACAGAAGGCGACTACTCTCCCTAAAAATCCAGTGCACTTCTTTTAGATTTTCGCAGTACAATATTATTGGGTTTGTTTTCGGAATGTTTTATAACCACCAAATCATCTGTATTACCTGTAGTCCCAATGATCGCTGTGTGACTCGAGCAGGCGCAAGCAAATCTTCTATTTTTCCTGTCGCGTCCAGGAGTAACCCAGCGGGTTCTGCCCACGCTAGGGACTAGTCGAGCATCATATCGTTCTTCTAGGTTCTTCGTGAAGAACTCTGGCCATCGGATCCGTGGTCTTCCTGCAGTGCGTTTAACATCCCGAGGAATCCAGTCGCTAACGGCTCTTGTCCATCGGTTGTCATTCATACGCATTACATGTCCGGTCCAGCTTATCTTCGACTGTTTGGCGTAGAGAACGGCATCTTTGATTCTTGATCGTTGACGCAGGTTGGAGCTTCGGTTCTCATCCCTTGCTTTTGTGAAGTGGGATACTCCTAGCATTGCCCTTTCGACTCTGCGTTCGATAACGCTGAGTGACCTTGCAGTCGAAAAGGTTGGCACGGAGTCGTGTTTTCTTTGCTCACTACATGCTCGGTGCTCTTGAAAGCTTCCCAAGCCGCTCGTTTTCTTCTGCTCAGTTCTGGCGATAAGTCGTTCATTATATTGATTTCCCGACCTAGATAGACATAGCTGGAGCATTCCGAGATACTCGTTCCGTTGAGCGTGAATGGGGCAAACGAAACCAATCCGTTCTTCATGAACATCGTTTTCTTGAGATTTAGTCGAATACTAATCTTTCCGTAGGGTTTATCAAAGTCGGCAATCATACGTTTCGCTTGGCTAATGTTTGGTGTTATAAGAACGATATCATCAGCAAAGCGAAGGTGATTTATCTGCCGACCATCGATTTTCACTCCCATATTATTCCATTCCAATGTTCGCATGACGTTCCGGAGAGTGGCGGTAAATAATTTTGGCGAGATTGTGTCGCCTTGCCTAACTCCTCTTTTGACGTCAACGTTAATATCGTTGTAGAATGGTGATATCTTAGTTGTTAAGTTATTGCATAGTTCACGAAGAATATTTATATACTGAGTTGAGACTCTTTGATTATCAAGGCTTCCATGATTGCATCTATCTCAGTTGAGTCAATAGCCTTCTTCAAATCGATGAAAATGAGGCAGTGCGCTCTTTTGTACTCTCGCGATGCTTCAGTGAGTCTTGTTAACGTGTGAATGTGGTCCATCGTACTGTATCGTTTTCGAAACCCTTCTTGCTTATATGGCTGTCCTTCGTCCGGTGTTCTGCCAATCCTGTTCAGGATGACTCGAGTGAAAAGTTTGTAGACGACAGACAACAAGCAGATTGGGCGAATGTTGCCGATATCGTGAAGGCCACACTTCTTGAACTTCTTGAACAATAACACGGTCTTGCTGGTCTTCCACTGAGTAGGGGCTTTGCATTCAGACAGGTAACGTGTGAAGAGCCGAGCCAGTGTGCTTACGAGGACAGGCGGAAGGCTCTTCAGATGTTCTGGTTTTATCCTGTCCGGACCTGGTGCTATTCGATTTTTCACCGATGAAATGACATGACAGATTTCAGAAGGGAGAACCGGTGGTATAACATATACATCCTCTTTTATTTCATATGACGGGAGCTGGACCTGGTTATCGAAGAGATCTGAGTAGTATTCGTCAGTGATTTTCTCCATCTCTTCTCTGGACGCTGTAATTGTTCCGTTTCCGTCTGGGGGGCGGAGTGCAACCACCTTGGTCTTTTAACTGGCGGAGCTTCAGTGGGCTTCGCGAATGCTTTTCCCGTGTAGAATTTTGGAACAACAGCGACAGCGGTTAGGCAAAACCTTCTATTTACTATGATGTGGTCTATATCGTTATGGTACTCTCCATTGGGAGATTCCCACGTCCATCGTTGACGGTGAGGCTTCTGGAATTGCGGGTTACCATGGATCGTTTTGGTCGCCATAATAAACTCAAAGAACCGCTCACCCTGTTCGTTCCATTCTAATCCGTGGGTCCCAATGTGACGCTCCTCAGACGTTCTTCTTGTTCCGGTCTTGGCATTGAAATCTCCAATGATGACTTTGAAGAATGTGTGGTCTTCTCTGTAGAACCTCTCCAAGTCCATGTAGAACGCTTCGACTTCTTCTTCGTTATTATTTGATGTCGGTGCGTAAACGACGAAGTATGTCAAAGCCGGTATGGATCCACATCTTTTCAATCATAAACTTCCGATTCGGGTTGTATGCTGTTCGAATGAATCGATGTTCATGGATAAACTCGTGTTGACGAGAACGCCGACGCTGCCGTCTCCTCCACTGTCGCATGTTCCGAGGAACAGTTCTTCTTCGGTGTCATAGACGGCGTTGAATGGGTGGCGTCGTCTCGTCTTGGCCAGGCCGATGACGTCGTACCTTATCATTCTTGCTTGCATGAGCAAGTCTTCTATCGAGGACTCGGAGGCAAGTGTGCGTTGTAGGTAGAGATCATCACCATAGTTCTTGATCCAGGCAGCTTCCATTGGCCCTGAGATTTTAGCAGCCTTTCCGTACTCGTCCTACCCAACGCTTCGAAATTGGGGGCTCTTTCGAGGTCAGGGGAATGAGGCTAGTTTTTTTTTACCGTGTTTAGCATATTTGATACCCACGTATTGCTTGCTGGGCTCTGAACGTGGGGGCTGGGTAATTTCACGGGTAGCTTGCCATGCTCTCCCAGAGTGGACATGGAGCTTATTTGTTAGAGGCGACTCCTAACCGCCTCCCACTTCCTTGTCACTTGATTGCAGGCTTTTGGCCGATTTGACTCGTAGAATACAATCCGCATAAAGCGAGAACGCACCCACACACGCATGCATGAAGACGCCTAGCAAATACAGAAAGTATGTGCCAAATCGGCGCAGCAGAAACAGGGAGTCCATCCCCTGGATCCACCTGCGTCTCAGGGAAGCAAAGGTCGCTTTTGGTGCGCGATTAACTCCCTATCGGCCATCTGGGGACGCGCCACGTAGCCCGCGACTAACCGGCTCGAGATCCCTCATATGAGGGAGATCCGTGGAAGCCACCAAATAATTGTTGAAATCCCCATATGTATCGCATACTTGATAAACGTTTTTGAGACTTAGTAACCACCGCATTGACACTTTTTTTTGAGTACATTTTCTGCTTTTCTGTCTTTTCTTTTTTAACTTTTATGCCTTTTTCTTTTCTTTTTTCTTCATAGATGAAGATGTGCTTAGAAAATGGCTTAAAGAATTGCTTTTAATAAAAGGTTCTTAATACCTAGCTAGCTTAAGATGTTTCAGTCCATCGCCTTGTCATTAGACGCATAGTTCTTCGAGCTTTCTGACTATAATTTTCGGACGTATTATACTTGTTGGGGCGTATGTGGCGCAGTGGTTGGAGGCGCCACTGCGACACGCACGTGGAATCGATTCCTGCGCCCATGGCCCACCAAGCCTTCATCCCTCCGGGGTCGGCAGATTTGTACCAGACTTCTCTGGGAGGATAGCAGCATTGGCTCGATACATCGGCAGGCCCCCGTGAGTCAATGTAAAGAACAGATATGTATTCAATCAACTCCAACGATACTTAATGACGTCGAATGCATGGCGCATCCCTCAGGGATTGATCAACGCCGAGAGCTTTATCCTTTATCCTTTTTATTATACTTGTTAAAGACGTCTATAGCGCGTTGGTTAAAAATCTCCTTCAATGCATACATGGTCTTTGGTTCGATCTCTCGCGCAGACTTCATCAAGTCTTCAATCCCTACATGGTCGACACATTGCTACCACACTTGTTCATAATGGTAGCAGCACTGACTTGATGCGTCGGTAGGCCACTATAAGTTATATAGATCCATTCATTCGCCTCTACATTGCGTGGTGTATCCATCAACTGTTGATAAGTGTCGAATCTTTTTACCTTTATTCTTTATTATTCCGCTTGTTTACTTAATTTCCAGTCATGTTCTCCTAATGGCAGCACTGGCAATGAGTATACCAATGTACCATGTTCTCAGTATACCAAAGTACCTCTCAACTTTGAAGATCAAAAAAATCACGAGAAAATCCGTTGCTGATCCCCATGTAAAAAACCTCTTATCTGGCAGTTTTAATCTCTTCGTAGGTTTATTTTAGCACTTAACTATAGTATACAATCGGGTTATTGAGTAAACCTAGCAGTAAGTTCCTGAGCTTCTGTGAAGTTGGGCAACTCGTATCGAAACCATACTTGAACGTTAACTTATAATGGCCGCTGCTTGTTTTGGACGACTGACGATAATTTCTCAATCAATAAAATATTTGAAGAGCACAGGATTCCGAATATTTGTAGAAAAACTTTCCTTTATTCCATTAGTTATTAGTCAAATTTTAATAAAGCATGATTCCAATTTTTAGCCTGTTCAAAACTAAAATTTCCAGAAAAGTGGGAACTGGATTTAAACTGTTGAAAGTTCCGGCGCTAGCGCAACACCCGGATTATTGTCTGGCGGACGAAGTGCCGTTTGTTTAGTTTGCTTTCGTGTTCAAAACACGACCTTTGACCCGAAAAAGTGGATAAAACGTCTCGTAGGCTCTAGAATATCGGAATTTCAATTTGATAGAAACAACATGTTTCTTATAGGGAAATATCTGCAGATTCTAATGGTTTTCGTCTTAATAAATTTGATCACGACCTAAGATGTCTTGTCCTGGGCTAGAAAGCCCTAATTACTTGCTCATTGGACGCATTGGAATCAGTGCATATTGGACGTTACATGTGAAAATAATGATGTCTACGTCACCTGAACCAACACGGTCATTATACATTGTATAGACCAGATTCATGTTCAACGTTAGAGAATTGTTCTTGAATTAAGAACGAGTGTGATGAAATACCACGATGGGATCAATCAACACTTGCACCTTTCGCTGCTTCATATAACCAGATTGGCTTTAGAAATTCGAATTCAAATTTTCATTGTAGTGAGATAAAGCGGTATTGAAGAAGGTTTGATCTGGCCAGTTTTCATCAGAATATACATTTTCGACCAGATCACACAGAGTTGATCACCAGGAGTTGAGAGCTAAAGGATGAATGCGAGTGCAGTGGTGGCGAGTGCCGCCACTGTGCTGGTCGGCGACACTCCATTGTACCAGACGCTGGCGTCGAATTGTCGGTTCGCATCATATGCGGACGAGTAAGGACGATTTGGATCATATGGGGACGAGTAGCCATATTGATTGTAGGGCGTCGATGAGAAGCCATTGTTGTTGTTGTAATTGTTCCTCCCGTATGGTGAATTGTATGGTTGCTGAGCATAGGCTCCATTGCTACCGTAAGCATCGTTCATAGGGCTCGTCCTGAAATCATGAAGCTTACGCTAAAAAATACCCATGAGATTCGGTCAGAAGGAAATTCGGATGACGCTCATGCAATCGCCGCTTCGCGTGAACACCACAGTAGAATGACGTATTTAAAGCAACTGTATGCAAAATGTAACACAATTATACCAATTACGTTAACCTTTTTATTTACTGCCCACTAAAATTGCCACGGTGGGGCATTATGCGAAATCAGCCACAGTGATGCTAAGATATTGACAAAACTCCGGACGGCAGGTGTCTACGGTGGGGATCGAACACGCTATTACCCTTTCGCTGATGCTAACGCGTTCACTACCACATCATGCGCATCCTTCGTTTCGCCCTTCTATCAGCTAGTTTATGCCAATTACATTTATCAGTCCTTTAATCAACGTAAATTTCGCTGTTTCTTAGTACACGTAGAGGATGCTCAGAAAAAGAAAATTCGGAGTAAATTCATCACCTGTACTGACTGAACTGGGGAAGCTGTTGATTTTGCTGCTGAGGATACTCCTGTTGTTGCGAGACATAGCTTGGCTGTTGTCCTTGATATTGCTAAAAAGTCAGTCATAAAAAGTCATAGTCATAAGCCATATGCATACCTGAAGAAAACAAGACTCTAATATTCAAAGCATGCCATCGTGGCTTGCGTTAATTAACCAACGGTTTGCATTTAACGGTCGTTAATTAACCAACGGTTCAACGGTTTGCAAATTTACTGCATTGTATGCTATCAAATAGATTACGATTATGGTAAGTTATCTCTAATCCCACTCATAATAGAGCATCCACTCATTGATTCTATCAGCTTACAGCAAGGTTTAATTTTGATCTGACTACAATTAAATGGATTTTTGTAGTAATGATTTAGACCGGGAGGAATAAAGCAACAGGTGATCTTGTTCAAGACGCCGACGACCCAACCCAGCCGGGGTTTTATTCGATCCTGCCCGGGTCCGCCAATGCCGCATCCTTCGGGATCGGGAACTTGGTACCAGACTTCTAGAACTCGTCTCAATCTACGAGTGAATTCCCTAACACGATTATTTCAGATATCCAAAGAGGAAACGATTCGACCAGCATTCAATGAGATTTGTGACGAAGACGAAGAGATCCTCAAGCAGCAGCCCAACCATGGATGAAAACGTTCGAAGACATTCTTGGATGGTGAATGAAAGAGAATCAATCGGATACTGGAAAATTTTTGGATCCGCTTAATGTGATGCGTCGGATGTCGTGCTACGTAATAGGAAATAATTATGGTAATAACGTGGTCCAATAAAGGTCGCAACGCACAGTATTAAGTTCTATCAAGTTACGTAAACATATTTTATATTGAATCATACATTTATCTCAAATGCCACATCTCGATTAAGCACAAACTTCATCTAACCGACTGATAGGCATCCTCTTGGGATGCAGAATTTTTATGAACTGGTAGCATCGAAACTAACCATTGCATACTGCGCAAATGCTGGCCAAATCAGAAATGCATACAAAAGTAGTTTCATTATCTGGAAAAAAAGATCACAACAAAGCAGAGGCAGAAAGAGCTAACATAGCGGGATCTATATAGCATAGCTCAAAATGAGGAAGAGTAACAGGATTATATTTGTACCTCATGCTGCCTCACTAACTCATAAAATTGAAAGTGCTTTGATGGGATGAGATGTTGTGCAGTAAACATGCCCACAATTATAGGTTTATGCTTTATCTTACCAATAATGGAACAAGAGATGACTGCAGTTCAATTCTATTCGGGTATTTGTTAGATTAGCAACGCAGAGACTTAATGTGGCGGTGGTGAATGAAGGGTGAATGCGAGAAGAGCTGCGACGTGCTTATATACAAGAGCACCTTGCGCAAGTGTAGTGTTTGCCTGATAGTTGCTTGACTTCGGCAGGTCACGGCTTGCCCCCACGAGTGCCATCGTGCGCTCGCCTCCCTCGGCCACGATGAGTTTGTGGGCGCGGGAGAAGGTGGCCGCGTCAGGAAACTCAAGCACGAGACCGGAGGGAGAGCGGTTCAGAGATCAGGAGCGGGTAATGTAATCGGTAGACGAATCAACATCGATCTAGATCTACTCCTATTGAGTGTTTCAGAATCTATTCAGATCATTCTTCTCTAGTGGAATACCAAGTCATCATGGTAGAAGAGCGTTTTTGGATTTAAAGTGGGGTTCGCCCTCATAGCTTGGTCTCTTGCAAACTGAGTAGGTCGCCATTTCCACAGTGCTAAGAATTACTATCATATAACAACATAGTCACCAGCTAACAAGTTATCCACACTGTGAACACTCTAAGAAGAACGGCTTCTGAGTGAGCAAATTATCAATCAGACAAATAGAAGTTATACTGCCATCCACCCAATTCTTCCTAGTTCGCGAAAACGTTTCAGCTACAGCAATTTGTTTAAGTCTATTGTAAAGTCGACAATTTAGAACATGTTGATTATTTATTTGCCGGGATGAGTCATCGTCGCTTTGAAAATTGTTCTTCTAATTTTTAAAATTTTTTTTCTTGATTTGATCAGTGTTCAAGTCTACAGTGCCGATCCTAGCACTTCTCACATCCAATTCGTTTCATCGCATCCATCATCCACCATGGACTTCCGCTTTTTAGATGTGGCTTCGGCTGCGGCTTGAGAATTTTTCATTATATCTTGATTGTCGTAGAATGCTGGTCGAGCAATTCTCCTTGGAGTACTGAGATAGACAGGCTGGAGCGTTCCCATTTGTATTGCAGAGAGTGATTTTTCCCAGAAAAATCTAGTACCAATTTTGACGACCCAGGAAGGATGGAGACTTGGTTGGCCAGGGGCGGAATCAAACTAGCTCCGTGCTCGTTATGACGGACATCATTACCACTCCGCTATCCTCCTCCTTCCCTTTTCTATTTTTACTGTTTACATTTCTATGTTTAGTTTTCAGTCTGGTTAAAAGCTATTAATAAAGAGCTTGACATGCGAATTGTCATTTAGAGAAAAATTCCTTCACGTAGGAGTCGAAACATCGAGAAACCTTCAACAAACTTGCAAACATAAGCGATAGCGCTGGTATTTTAATTTTATTTTTCAATTCTGGACAATTTCTCCACAGCTCAAAGAATCGAAAACATGACGTACTAATAGAAGAGACTTTGCGTTGTCCTTTTTTGAATTTGTTTAAAGCTGGAATTGTCATAGAATTTATAAACAAGTTTGCAAAGTGCCGCAAACGCCGACATCAACGACACATTGGGGTCCTCTCGTGTTCATCCCGGAGAAATCCTGTTTGTTCGAAAGCTTCGCTGTTTGGCAAGGAAGCAGCGACGAGAATAAAAGAAAAAACGAGTTGCATGCAGGGCTTTAGAAAATTCCACAGTAGTGAAATAAGGAGGCATGTCCCTTAATAGCTGAGCCTTGTAGATTCCAAAGGTTTTTCCCAGGTAACAAGAAATTGCTGAGATATGTTTCCTGGAAAAGCTGAATTCTTCTCAGGCGCAAATTGAACTCAATGGACGTTTAAGTAATACATCGAGGCTTTCGAAGAAAATTTCTGGCACAATTTAGGGCCAAATACCACTACTAGTGTGCATTATTGTTATTATTATTATTATTATTATTATTATTATTCATTCCTTCACAGGTTATGAAACGTGGGCTGAAAGTGTGCGACACGCAGTACTGAAGTGACCATGACTTTAGCCTTCATTTCAGGGCCGAGTTTTTCTCGTCAGAGCCAAAGTGATCGTGTCATATTTCTATGTGTACACGAAACCTCCATGCCAGCGGCTGTGATGGCTTCCTAGAAAATTTCCTAAATGAATTGTGCAGTAATTATTTTCTGCAATAATTCTGTCTACCTTTCATAAGCTAGAAAGTGCGGAATTCTCAGAGCCATGGGTATTTACACAATACAGATCTATAAGTTTTGATGGTCCAGATGACCTTTGGCCACATTGGTTAACTGACAACCTATTCAAACACTGTAGTCCGTTTCTTCCTCTATACTCTGCAAACGACCTGCTAGATGTCCTCTCTTCATGTTACTTTCAATACAAAGTTTTTCGACAACCAGAATTTAACATTTTCATGTTAAATGAATCAAAACTCTTAAAGCATATGGCGCATGCAGCCGAATACAGTGCAAATATGTCAATAGTTCACCGAAATACAGCTCAAGCGGCTCTTCTGCTGAAGTATATCAGCTTCGAGTAGTCGTTTGGGACTATTAGATCATATTTAGGCAATAACTTTGTGAAAGCGACCTTACCTGTTCGCCAAAAGCACATGGTGACTCGAGAATTCTGGTATCGCTGTGCTGTCTCGCGCTTTCTCTGCTACATGAAATCCTCTTCAGGTCCACCTACAGTTTCCGGAATGCTCCACTAGTGATACTTGTGATTTGATCACTCACGTGGCCTCCGTAGCACAAACAATACACCGCTTGCACACGCTCTTCGAGAACGAGGTCAATAAAAATCCTTAATAAAGTAGTTTAATATTGTGCAAGGCCAATAAACTTCAGATGAAGATTTAAAGTAGTATTTCCCTATTTTCAGCTATAAAACTGCAGCGTCACTTGCGCTTTATGTGCCGAATCAATCTTTTAATTCCTTCATAGTTTCTAACCTTTAGTACATCAATCTCCTTCGTTAAGTAGGGAAATATTTTGCATCAAAAAAACATGAAAAAATTTTGCACGATGGAAACTCCAGGGTGGAAGAAACAACGATTTGTATCAATTGGGGCTTTAATGGGTTTGTTCGTAAATGTCTTGTCGTTCAACGATTTAATAAATCCCATCTCCAGTCTTAGTCAGTGGATTGTTAAGGTTGAACAAATTTGCCAGTTCCGACTTTTTCGACGAGTGGGCAAACGTTCCGGTTATAGGCATGGTAATGCTATTTACGCTGCGAGTGATTCTGTACGGCATTGTTTGCTCTGAACTTCTCCGATTTTCCTCTCTTTTGCCTATAATATTTGAAAACTTCGTTTCGTTTCCTTCCTATTTAGAAATCAGATTCTGCACGTCATTGGTTTGCTTTGGACTTCTCGATTCTTCAAGTCTTTTTCTCATGACGTTTAAAGACGCCGTTTCATCTCTGCTCTATTTGAAAATCAGATGAGGCGGTCATGACACTGGTGGCAAAAAATCTCGAAAATAAGACAAGAATCGGCGTTCTGGCTTGAAGAACGGATTTGTGCGCAAAAAGTACTGTCGGCTTATCAACACCGCAAGACAAGCACATCATGCTGATGGCATGTTTGCCAACGCACTCCGAAGTACACGCATAGCTCTTTCATCTACTTCATAACCTATGCACGAATCGATGTGAGCTGAAAGACTTCCCATGTTTCAATATCACTCCATAGCGTTATCAGCTACTGAAATTAACATCAATTCACCAAATCAATTAACATTCTCAGCGCGTGGTTCATGACTCAAAATGTGCGAAACCTTCAGAGAACAGAATATTGACATTATGAAAACGGCAGTGGTGCTCAAACGCTCACAGCAGCTGGTTCAAGGTTTGACTCACTGATTTATCTCCTTAGTCCTCGATATTATAATCTCTTATTCTACGAATAGCATTCTGCAGAACTCTCCACGGTGTGAGTTTTGAACCCACTTATCCTTCTGATTACCAAAGCTCTCAACCGCTTGCTCATGTAGCGTGAAACCTCAGGTCTGGGGCCTTACAAAACTCGGCCATCCGTTCGACGATGAGTTGTTGGCAGCCATTAGTCCACAACTGGTCGTTCTCATGATTTGAGTGGCCGTTATCGCATTGAGTCGAATCACAGAAATTCTGGAGAAGGCGGAAGCGCCGAGAAGTTATCCTATTAAGATTTTTATAACAATATCGTGTTAGCGTAGGAACTTAATAAAATATTGTTTATCCACGCCGTAATGTATTGAAGGCAAATAGATAGTGAGATAAAGCCAGTTTTTTAAATTCATGCGAAAGTCATAGCGATGTTGAGACATGAACAAAACTCTGAACCTCAGATAGGCTAAATCCGCGATCACTCTTCCATTGGCTCACATGCCGGCTAAGTGAAAGGCAAGGCAAAAGCATCAGTCGGCTTCGTAGACAGCAGATGATCTCCCTCAAAGGCCTCTCTTAACGTGATAGATATACCCCTAGCCTCCCATAAGCGTAATTACGGATTTGAAGTTCTCTCGATGTTCTGAGTTTCTCTTCATATCTCAGTATTCTTGGCACGTGTAGTACAGTGCTTAGAGGGGCTCTGCAATACACACGGGATCGATACCCGCGCCCCAGGCCTACCAAACCTTCCATTTCTCCAGGGTCGGTATATATATCCATACCTTTACCCTATATATATATATATATA
>MQTX01000138.1:818777-903066 GCA_009735665.1 Angiostrongylus cantonensis
GATTGATCAACGCCAAGAGTCATCCTTTATCCTTTTTCTTAACATTCTTATAGCCGCATTTCACAGCGTACCCTTCTATGAAAAAAAAGAATAGTCACTAAATAAAAGCTAAAACATCACGGGAAGAATCACTCGTCGAGTTTCTTTTTGACTTCCTCGTACTATTTCTTCCCAATGGCTTACCGCCTCATCATGGCTGGGAGGTGTTCCTGGATATCGGCTTCCACCAAGAAGCTCAAATTAGAGGAAACCAAGAAACCAATACCAGGAGCCACCACCGTTCTGGTATCAAACTAGTCGCATTGTGGCAAATATATCCCTCTGATCCACAAGGGCGGAGACTTCCTATGGTGGTGACGACCTGGAGCAGACTTGGCCAGGCTTACCTAGGGACTCCAGAGAAAACTGAAACTTGAACATGAATGGCCCGTCCTCAGTGGTTATGCGGGTTCCAGTATAATCCATTTTTCGGAGATTTTCTGGTTAATCCATTATGGTTCCCTGGTCAGCCTGGCCAAAGTCTGCCCCAGGTCTTCACCACCACGGGCAGTCCCGCTGTACATCGCAGTCCAACACCCAGAAACACCTCTCAGCCACGATGAGGCGGTAAACCGTTAAACCGTTAAGAAGTCCAGAGAAACACATTGGTTAAAGAAGCAAAACTCGAAAAAATAGAGATTGTGCTGAGATCCACACTATCAGTGAAGACGGGCCGTCCAAGTATCTAAGTATCCAAGTAAGCCTCTCTTCTAGGCCGAATTAGACCATCCAGTATCACCTGTACCACCTCTTTACCCGTCGCCCTCTTGATCATCGAGTTAATCGAGCGGGCGCTAGTAAATTTTCCATTTTTACCTGTCGGGTTCAAGAGTAATACATTAGGTCCTGCTCGTTCCAGAAATCACTATTAGTCATATCCTTCGTACAGGGTTTTAGTGAAAAACTCTGACCATCGGGTCACGCTGCTGTGCGTTTGGCATTCCGGGAAATTCAGTCACTAACGGTTCTTGTCCGTCGGTTGCCGTTCTTACGCATTACGTGTCGGCCCACCTTAGCTTTGACAGTGTGGTGTATAGAACGGGGCTTTGATTTTTGATGAGTGAAGTAGAACGAGGCTTCGGATTTATTCCCTCACTTGTATGACAGGAGATACTCCTAGCATCCTCTGCTCGACTGCACGTTCAGTAACGCTGAGTGATCATTCATGCTTGCAAGAGGTTTCTGGTGCACACGTGAAGGCAGGAAGAATCGCAGAGCTGGAAAGTTGGGTGCGGAGTCGGTTCTTCTTTGTTCTATTCACTACATCCTCGATGCTCTTAAAGACTCTCTAAGCCGTTCACTTTCTCCTGGTCAACTCTGGAGCTAGGCCGTTCCTCATCTGAATTTTGCGACCTAAATAGTCGTATCCTTTTCTCGTGAACATCGTTTTCGTGAGATTTAGACGGAGACCATTTCCACACGCTTTATTGAAGTCGGAAAGCATTTGTTCCACTTGGCTAATGTTTGGTACAAGAACGGCTTCATGAACACAACGAAGATTTTGTGAATGGCCACCATTGATTTTCACCCGTATACCTTTTGCAATTCCAAGTCGCCGTATGAGTTCCAGTGTTTCTGGAAACAGACTTCTCTTGGTGACTTTCAAACTCTTAGGTCTCCTAGCGCTGATGCGCTAAGAATTGTTGAATCAGTCGGTCGCATTCTTGTCGATGTTATCAATAAAGTGATCTTCTCAACAGCCGACTAATGAATACAAAAACTCCTAGCTCATGGTGGTTTTAAGACTTCGTTTTTTGAACACGTATTGTTAAGTTTGTAAGAAGTCGAGGATCTTTCTTAGAAAGTTGTCGTAGAAAAAGCCTCAAAGATTGGTATTTCATGTAATACTGAAGTACTTACATATTAAGGCAATCCTCTGTCGAATCTCGTGCGACTCTCAGTAATTCGTCCATTTAGTTCTTCGCCTTGCAGTTCTCATCAGCGGATGGGCTCAAGTTAGGCTGTGGATTATCCCTCGCATCCAGAAAGACCCTAGAATGATTACCTCAGGACGTCAAGCAAAATCAAAATTGGCTGTAGTGATACTACTAGATCTGAAAAATAACGGTGTAACCACAAAATTCCATGAGCACTATTTACAATTAAATGCATAGGTGTTCAATCTTTGAAGAGCGTGACTATCATATTCATTTCGACGCAGTGGACCCCTTCAAATACGATATAGTCACCTTCAAGTAACTCGGTATAAAAAGGACATCATTTGGCATATGCACGATAGAATCCTTGAAACGTTAAGTAAAATATTGTCGGTACTTGATGCTAATGATGGGCTTCGAATAGCTCACCCGTAGCGCGATACCATTCCATAATATTACTACGGATGACTTCAATGAAAAGACGGGAACGAAAAAGAACAGGAGCATAGAATTGAAAAATTCTGATTAGAAAATCACAATGAAAATGATGATTGTCTTGTAGCGCTGCAAATCGCCGATCGTTTCCTCAAAAGATATCTCTTTTTTTTTCTTTTTCAAGATCGAGAACCGTCACCGCTAAATGTGGGAATCTCTGAACGCTACAGAACATGTGAAGGTCGATCGTACCCATATTGAACACAAGATGAAATGTATTCGATTTCATCGCTCCTTCATTCTTTTGCAAAGAAGCACTACGAGATACTCCTGAATGGTCTAGAGAGCCGTATCGAGCGAGTTCCTCTTAATTTAAGGAGCTTCGTATAATTAAAGGCCAAAGAGCTTTTAAAAAAAGAACGTAGGCAGTTGCCCTAATATTGCCCTATTACATAAATCGAACAGGTGGTTATGAATGATAGCGACTCGCCCTTTTAAATGAATACAGTTACAATTTACATCCGCAAGATAGACCCAATAAGAATCCCTCTCGATACACATCTCTTAAACCGAAATCTACCATCCGCAGTAAAAAAAAAGCCCTACCAACGATCTCTCTCGTAGATGTTCGAGCTGCAATTACAATATTGGAGTCAGGCAAAGCGCCTCCGCAGTTTTCATACTGATCATGTACGAGTTGGCAACAACCATCTAAACGCCCATCTCGCAGCAGAAATAAGGTTATATTTGCAAATGGAACCGATAGCCAACCACTTGAGCATTCTGTAAACCACTCTTCCACATTAAAAGGCAATAATCATGACGCTCGCAACTGCAGCCTTGTCAGCCTACTGAGGATGTCCCACAACCCTTTCACGATGACCCCGACGCGCATCTCAAAAAGTGTCAACGAAGCCCAACCGATGGAACGAGGAAAATTCTCTCGGTATTCTTCAGGGTGTTCAAATCGTTGAGCTTACACGAGGTTGTTCACTTGACACCTGTATCACTTGTAGTCCCGTTGAACGTCGAGTGACTCGAGCGGACGCCAGTAAATCCTCCATTTTTCCCTGTCGGGTGCAAGAGTAGCCCAGTGAGTTCTGCACGCTTTAGGGACTCGTAGCGCATCATATCTTTCTTCTAGGCTTTTCGTAAAGAACTCTGACCATCGGGTCGGTGGTCTTCCTGCAGTACGTTTAACCTCCGGAAGAATCCAGTCACTAACAGCTCTTGTCCATCGGTAATCATTCATACGAATTATGTGTCCGGCCCACCTTATCTTCGACTGTTTGGCGTATAGAACGGCATCTTTAATTTTCGATCGTTGACGTAGGTCGGAGCTTCGGAACCCATCCCTGACTTGTGTGAAACGGGATACTACTAGCATCGTCCTTTCGACTGCGCGTTCGATAACGCTAAGTGATCTTTCATCCTCCTTACGTAGCGACCAGGTTTCTGACGCATACGTTAGGGCAGGAAGAACCGTTGAGTCGAAAAGGTGGGCGCGGAGTCGGGTGTTCTTTGTTCTCTTCACTACATCTTCGATGCTCTTCAAAGCTCCCCAAGCCGCTCGTTTCCTTCTGCTCAGCTCTGGAGCTAAGATGTCCATCATATTGATTTCCCGACCTAGATAGACATAACTGGAGCATTCGGAGATATTCGTTCCGTTGAGCGTGAATGGGGCAAACAGAACCAATCCATTCTTCATGAACATCGTTTTCTTTAGATTTAGCCGAAGACCAATCTTTCCTAACGCTTTATCAAAGTCTGCAAGCATACGTTCCGCTTGACTAATGTCGAGTGTTATAAGGACGATGTCATCAGCAAAGCGAAGGTGATGTATCTGCCGACCATCGATTTTCACTCCCATATTATTCCATTCCAATGCTCGCATGACGCTCTGGAGGGCAGCCGTAAATAGTTTTGGCGAGATTGTATCGCCCTGCCTAACTCCTCTCTTGACGTCAACGTTAATATCGTTGTAGAATGGTGAAATTTTGGTTGTGAAATTTTTGTACAGCTCACGAAGAATCTCTATGTACTGAGTAGAGACTTCTCGACTACCAAGGGCTTCCATGACTGCTTTTATCTCAATTGAATCAAAGGCTTTCTCTAAGCTGATGAAAGTGAGGCGGAGTGACTTTCGCGATACTTCAATGAGCCTTGTTAACATGTTAATGTGGTCCATCGTGCTAAATCCTTTTCGAAACCCTGCTTGCTCGCATAGCTGTCTTATCCTGTCCGGACCTGGTGCTGTTCGATTTTTCACCGACGAAATGACATATCGGATTTCGGAAGGGAGAACCGGTGGAACAACATGTCCATCTTTTATTTTATAAGACGGGAAGTGGACGTGGCTATCAAAGAGATCTGAGTAGTATTCATGGATGATTTTCTCCATTGCCTTTCTGGACGCTGTTATTGTTCCGTCTGGGCGTCGGAGTGCAATCATCTTGGTCTTGTAATTGGCGGAGCTTCGGCGGGCTTTTCGAATGCTTTTCCCGGCCTCTGCAGATTCGACCATTACTGCTGCTCTTCTCTCTTTAAGATCTTCTTTTATCGCCTGTCTGCATTGTTTCGCAAGCTCGGACGTTAGTTCGCGGTTGCCCGCAGCTCGTACGATTCCACGCTGGCGTATTAGCTCGAGAGTTTTTTGAGACAGACGTCTCTTGGTGACGTTCGTGCTCTCAGCTTTCATGGCGCTAACGTGAAAATGTTCAATGAGCCGATCATATTACTCGTCGATGTTGTCGACAAAGGCATCTTCCCAATAGCCGACTAATGAGTTGAATAAGTCCCAGTTTGTGGTGGTTATAGGACTTCGGTTTTTGAAATTAGCGTCTTTTTCTCCTTTCCGTAAGAAATATCATCTTGCACGAAGAAGACGGTGGTCTGATCCCGTGTAAAATTTTGGGACAACAGCGACATCGGCTAGGCAAAACTTCCTATTTACTATGACATGGTCTCTTTCGTTATGGTATTCTCCATTGGGAGATTCCCACGTCCATCGTTGACGGTGAGGCTTCTGGAATTGCTTGTTACCAGGGATGGTCTTGGTCGCCATGATAAACTCAGAGAGCCGCTCACCCCGTTCGTTCCATTCTAATCCGTGGGTCCCAATGTGACGTTCCGTTCCTGAAACGTCCGATTCGGGTAGCAAGCTGTTCGAATGAATCGATGTTCATGGACAAACTCGTGTTGACGAGAACGCCGACACCGCCTACTCCTCTACCGTAGCATGTTCCGAGGAACAGTTCTTCTCCACTGTCATAGACAGCGATGAATGGGTGGCGTCGTCTAGTCTCAGCGAGGCCGATAACGTCGTACCTTATCATTCTTGCTTGCATGAGCAAGTCCATTATCGAGGACTCGGGTGCAAGTGTACGTGCGTTGTAGGTAGAAATCGTCACCATAGTTCTTGATCCAGGCAGCTTCCACTGGCCCTGAGATTTTAGCAGCCTCTCCGTACTCGTCCTACCCAACGCTGCGAAATTGGGAGCTCTTTCGGGGTCAGGGGAATGAGGCCCGTTTTTTTTTTTACTGTGTTTAGCATATTTGATACCCACGTATAACTTGCTGGGTTCTGATCGTGGGGGCTGGTTATACTCACGGATAGCTTGCCAGGCTCTCCCAGAGTCGACATGGAGCTTTTTTGTTGGAGGCGACTCCTAACCGCCCCCCATATACTTCCCTGTCACTTGATTGCAGGCTTTTGGCCGAATTGACTCGTTGAATACAATCCGCATAAAGCGAGAATGCACCCGCGCACGCATGCATGAATACGCCTAGCAAATACAGAAAGTATGTGCCAAATCGGCGCAGCAGAAACAGGGAGTCCATCCCCTGGATCCACCTGCGTCTCAGGAAAGCAAAGGTCGCTTTTGGTCCGCGATTAACCCCCTATCCGCCACCTGGGGACGCGCCACGTAGCCTCGCGACTAACCGGCTCGAGATCCCTCATATGAGGGAGATCCGTGGACACGAGATTGTTAAATACTTTTATTTGATCCGAATCGATGTTCCACAGTTGTTCGTCCTCTCCATGTGGCGTCTTCGTTTTTGTATCGATTCGGATTTGCCTCAAGAGAGCATCTCTCGTGTGAGGCATTCTGAGACGGCGAAACAGAATGCTGGTTGTTGATAATACTGATAGCCACGTACTAACAACTTGTATTTTCCGGAAAAGGCGAAAGTGATGAAGACGAAGACGTCGAAACGTTAACCGAATAAAAGCATGTAACAACATCGTGCAAACTCAACAATTTAAACACATATTGATTATTTTATTACCGAGGTTAAATGATGGACCTATCGAAAATTTTTGAAGGTCATAGAATTTTGCAGTTAATGTCATGCTCGAATTTTCATAATATTTGTGCAAGAAAGACATTGACACTGTGGAAAGTAATGCCATCCTACACACGATAGCTGGCCAAAACGTAAGCGCGCAATAAACAAAGCGCTAGTTGACTGCGGTATCCACTGCACAGTGACGACATCGCTTTCCCATCAAAACTCACTATTTCAATAGGTAAAGGAAACAGGTTGACACAATATCGCAAAAGGTGTCTAGCAGCGCTACATAGTTCATGGAGGCGCTGCACTGGAAAGAGAGAACGTTTTGGTAGATGATCCTCCTCTAACTTCCCTTTGATCGATGAGGTTGCGGTCTTTCACAGAAGTTTAACAGGGACAGAGGCAGTTCTCACCAAATTCGATAAAGTTATGGGAAAATGATTTATGCACTGAAGAGAAATACAGCCAAGCATTATACCGATATGGCAAAGTCTAACCCATGATTCAAATCCCCGGGTCTTCAAGTCCATTGGTAATCTAATAATTAGAAACAAAGGCAGTCCCGGAAACCCGGTTTGTGCGGATCGCAGGAAATTTTTCGTAGGAAAATTTGCTACCATTTTGCCGACCCATTGCACAGCATCTAAACGAGGTGCTTTCAGCGCCCCATTTCTTCCTTGAGTCATAGATTCCGAAAAATGGTTGACAACCAGATTTATTCAATACAATACGGGCTAACATTCCCGAGCTTTCTTCCTCATCAGAGATTGGGAAGGTCAAATTGACAAGCAGTCCACTTAGTCAAACACTATCAAAATCTCTGCAGATTAAGCTCAATGTGTAAACGTTCATTCGCATAGTAAACAGGTCTTAGTAAACATTCACCATTTACTTTTTTTAAAGCATCCGGTTATTCAATAAAGGTCAGCCGCGAAGAGTCATAGAGGCGTCAGAGATATGCCCGGGTCTGGACAGAAAAATTGTATTCATCCCGACATGCTTTACAAGAAATTAGGTATACCGTACTCGAACTCATGAAATCGTCGTTTTTGCCATTGGGGTAAACTATTAAATTTTGAAGTAACTTCCACCACCGATTTTCTATTAACTTCGGCATTGATCAATAATTCTTCGTATTCTTGTTGAGCAAACGCGAGGTTTTGAAATTTTGCTTTTCCTCTAGACAGTGGTACAATCGGTCGCGAACTAACTGGCGTGCTAAAGTTTACAATGGTATTTCCACTACTGCTAATGATTTATCCAAGCCGACCATATCTTGACAATCCTTCATAGCTGTGCTTATTTTGTTGGAAATCAAGGGTGCGATGAAAGGTACATAATTTCTTATTTCTCATTTTCTCATTGATTTGTCGTTTCAAAGCATTGGTTTTCAGCTAACCCATTCCCGAGTAGACATCACCGTTTCGTACCCATTAGAAATGGTTGTTTTCAGCGCGACGTTCAAGGAATCCTCCCGTTCTCTTTGTGTGCAGACATTGGGGCTAGGGGTACGGAGGGCAAAATAGTGAGCAATTTTATTGTTTATTTGCCAAGTCGGTTCGGCGAATTTCGCCTCTTCAGAGCCTGGAAAGGTCAAATTGAGCGCAATCCAGTGAGCATCACATCTCCACTACGCCAAGAGAAAAACTACGAAACTTAAATTTCAGTTGGGTGGGAGCAAATAGCTTCTTCACACATAGACACAGACACAGACACACAGACACACAGACACACAGACACACAGACACACAGACACACAGACACACACACACACACACACACACCACAGCTAACCGTAATGCAAAGTGCTGCTGTTCTATCTCATTTTCGAGATCCCAGGAGGAACACACATCGATTGGTAACAGATGACAGATGAACGAAAAGAACTGTACAGTGGACTACACGAGAATGCAGGTTTCCCCTATGACGATTGCCTAGACATTGGAAGGATATTTTCGTAAATAAAGTCAAACAGCTCTGCTCAAAGCTGCAGTTGTCTTACAGGTCATGACGTGAGACTAGCAACCGCCACAATGCTCGAATTAAGGCACCACCGTGGACGAATACTGTGAGAGAAGGAAACGAATGGAAAATGGGCCGCGCTCTCCACAACTCGCGGAAATGGGACGTCGAAGTATCCAGTTACTAGTATAGATGCTCCATAACGGTGGACATGCCCATAATGAGTTTTACTTTATGTTGTTTTGCATGTATTTTGTTTCACCAAAGTCTTCAATTCATCGTCCTCAATAGTAGAAGGATGTCCGCGACCTCCCTTAATTTTCAGCGTCGAATACCCCACGATGAAATCTTTGACATCAACGTCGCATTATGTATTCGTTAACATTTTCTTGGCTCTATACCCCATCAATATTTCGAGCCGTTCGAAATGCATTATGGGCACGTTTGATTTGGTAAAAGTAGGTATGTCGAAATTGGTACTTTTACATTTCGTTCTGTGACTTAAGGAAATTTGTCATGACATCTACAGTACTAGTTCCGTAATGTTAGGCCGAGCGCTGTCGTGGATTGGTCCTTTTCTGTTTACTAATGCCGATCTCTGTTGTTGGAGTCTACGGTGCATTTCGTTGGCAATATTTCTCTGCCGTAATCGTTTCGTCTGGATTAAAAAAAGATTTGATGAATCAGCTTGGCTACAGGTCACCAAACAGTCACGATAACGTTTTTTGGTGCAATTTAGGCTTTGGGAATTGCTGTGGAGTCTGATCGAAATCCACCCATTGACGTCCAACCCTGAACGTCACAGGTCGTCGTACAGAATCCACTTCTCGTCATATGTCTCAATCAGATCAAGGAAAGGGTCGTTTTTGTTACGCAGAATAAAAGTGGACGACACCTCAAAATGGCGATTTTTTTTATTATCGTTTAATTCGTGCGGCACTCACTTGTCGAGTTTTTTTTTGTCTTTCCTATGCGATTCGAGTGGAAATTGTTTCTGTGCCTGCACCAAGCAGTTGCGCAAGCTCTCGGACAGCTTTAGCGTGTTCGCCTGCACTAATGCCTTCAATTCGTAGTCTTCAAGTTCACTTGAACGTCCGCGGCCTTCCCTATTTTCGAGGTCGAAATCACCAGATCGGAATTTCCGGAGCCATGCTCTCACTGTTGATTCACCAATACTACATCCACACCAAACTTCATTAATGTTTCAAGCCGTCTCTGCTGCACTGTGACTGAACTTGAACTCATAAAAGAAAATGTCACGAAAATTCATTTTTGAAATCCGAAATTGCATGGCTTAAAATTGGTGGAAGGAATTCAATTCTTGACAAACTAAAAAAAAACATGGTTAGAGAGCATAAAATTAGCTTTCCAATGATACATAACATTGCACGGTGTAAAGAATATTTTATTGGTAAAAATACATTAGAACAACATATATTTTAAAGCGCCCATCTATCTCTAAACGACCTAATACAATAGAAACTGCGGTGCACACTGGAACGAGGAACGTTCAGCCATGAAAAGAGGTCGAGCGAATTATGCTGAGCAATGAAAGTGAAGTACTGTCACACATCTCCTTAGGGAATTCTCGCATTTTCTACCTCCTTTTTGAAACTCTTATCTGCTTCACAATCGATAAACGGAGAGCTTAGAAAGGTCATGGTGAAGATCATCAGAAAAGTGGTAAGATGCATTGCAACTATAGATCAGCCATAGCTTAAGTCGAACGTGATGTGGAGGGGAAACTGCGTCGCAAACACGAATACTCAAGTTTTTCATTGCTCGCCGCCCAAATGGCTTACTTTTTTCGATCAACTAACATATGTTCGCATTACATGTTCTGGACCCCACAATTTTCTTGATAGTTCGAGCCTTTTGGCAGATCGTCGTTTTTGTTCTACGAAATTGTTGTTTTCTGGGAGTAGAGGCCAGATGAGCCTAGCAGATGACGCAAACCGGATGGTAGTTCTCACCATTGTTGATAGCATGCAAAAGATATAAAGTTACGGTGTCTTAATTCATATTAACATCAGCCATTTAAGTTAGACTTGTTAAGTTAGTTAAGTTAAGTTAGACTAATTGATACAGTGAACGTAGGTCTTGCATGTGTAGTAAGTTAGGAAATTATTCGATGAACAACCAGGCCTTGGAAACGTTCCCCAGGACGACATACAGGCTTGATTGACCCAGCTCGGTTGTGATTTTGCTAGTGCTGGCCCCCATCGTAGCTCGCTACGTCATTAAGGGTTGGCAGACCGTATGTGAAGTTAACCGTGTATGTTGAAACATTATGTTGAATGTGCACATAAGAATATTAGAATTTGTCATTTTCATTAATTTATTGCAAATCCTTAGTTGAGTTGCGTGTTTTCAGCGGTTTTCCTAGCTGCTCGTCACTTACTGCTAATATTTGGGGTGGGGTGGGAAACGGTGAGAACAGAATTACAGGGGGCGTAGAAGAGAAGGTTGCGTCATTTACCTGTGGTCCAGAATATTGTGGCTTGTTATCAGTTCTGGGATTCAATCGTTGATACTTTTTGATATCACGAAAAGTTTTGAGTTTTTCAATTCGCGGATTTTCAGCGAATTCGATTGATGACATTGTCGTCAACGCTTTCGGATGTTCCACCAGAGGCATAGTGCTTCGAAAGACATACGAGTGAGAAGGCAATGTTGAGTTGTTCATCGGAATACCATGGGAGCACTCTCCTCGACAATCGGTCATACGATTCATTGCAGTTTTGCTCTCACCAATGATGTCATCATTGGCAAGAGGTCCTCCTTTGTTTACCAGTTTCCTCGAAGCTGGAGCTGTTTCATGCCTGGAAATCAAGTGCACTTGAGATTTAGCATGTAATGCGCACGTGGCTGGAATTCTGTTTTGGGTTCATGATCAATAGGGATCGTTGGAATTTGAGCGCTCAAAAAATACTTGCTCTAGATTACAAATCTTTCAGGTGGATAATTTTTTTGTTCGTTCTTTAGAGGCTCTTTAAATCTAGATGATCTCTTTTTATGTCAGTTCTCTTGTTATTTGGGCTGAAAAGCACGTACATCTCCGCATTCAAGTTGCTTTGTCCATCAGACTCAATTTTCGTCGGGGTATCACTCGCTAGTGTGGTCATCGATGGCTGGTCTGTGTATCGTTGGACATTTTGTTTTCCAGAAATCTGCCGCGGTTCTGTTAGCGATTCATGTATGGACGGCTCGTGACCGTCATGATTGCCCTCAAATTTACAGCTATACACTGTTCTACCATTTCGTTGGCCTTTCATGCCTGAAATGAGACTATTTATGGATTCAAGTGGGAATTTTTATAAATTAGTGATTCTAGTTCTGAGTTTTTCAAGAAGAATGCTCGCTCCATTGTTGAAAGATGTAACGGATTTTCCAGGCTGCTAGGTTGAAACAAATGTCGTGCCCTTGGTAAGTACTTATTAATTTTAATTATGCCCACTTTTAAAATTGATGGATTTCGTTTAGACTTTCATTTAAAAAAAAAACTGCAAAGAGCCTGCGCAACATAACACATAGATTAGGCTCTCAACAGTTGAAATTTCGATAAAACTACCTGTACTCCATTGGCTCACTGGATTGTTTATGAAATAGGCTTCGTATGGTCCGAATTGACGACGTCTGACTGGCAGGTCAATGCTTCCTTCATCATAATCGCTGTTCTTTCCGCTCGTATATTTCTCATTCTGCGGCGTTACAGTCCTTTTCGGACCTCTACTCATTTTCGTTGAAGTGTCACTATTTTGGAACGGAATGCTCGAGGCAAAGTCACCGTGATGTCCATTGAATTCTTCATGGTTGACGTGATTTCCTACCGGCCTCTTTTTCTCATTGGAACGTTGATGATACCACTCTCCAGAATCGTCGGTAGGTTTGCCATGTGCCACTTCGGAACTTGACCCATCTCCATATTCTGATTCGTGGCTTTCGTTTGGAGGTCTCGAAATCCATGGTGGAAAAAAAGAGCGATCATTTGGTACATTTTCACTAAATGGAAGTGGTCTTCCTCTGTTGTTATCCCATTCCCATGGACCCTTAGGAAATTCTTGTTCAAGGATTTCTTCGCTCGCCCCCTTCAATGGCTCACGGAAAGGTGGTTCTTCACCACTTTCTCCACGGCCGCTTAAGAGGCGCTTTTTACTTTTTCCGTATGAGGATTTAGTCATATCAGAGTGTGGTTGGAATGATATTTTACCAGACCTATCCCTTTTTTGGTCATGGACATTTAGTCCCAAATTCCGAGGATAAAAAGGGAAATGATACTTCGGATATGATGACTCCTCTGTTTTGCTTGGAAACCTCTCGCTATTAAACTCTTTACTGATCTTAGCGGACGGAATATGTCGAAATTCGCTCGTGATGCCCTTTGGAGTCGCGTCAAAAGGATGCCCATGAGCGATTCCAAATACAGGTTGCGGGAAACTTTCCTGACTTTGGAATGGAGTATTTCGGCTGTAGGTTGGTTGGACATTTATCCGAGAAAGTCGAATTTCTGGAATAAGGCATTGGTTAAGGTTATTATAGAAGACGCATTAGTTCAATAGTAGCCCAATTTTGACAACTCAAAAAATGAAGAACATTCCGTGACCCCTAAAGTTTACTTGTTTCCTGCCAAATATCGTACGTGATACTCCTAAGCTTCTATGATGTCTATCTCTATCTGCAATCATGATGGCAAAAAAATCGCTCGACATCTTTTAACACGAAAATGAAACACGTACAAAAAACTCAAGAGAAAATTCAGTTGAGATATATACTTTTATAGAACTCGTGATCATATCAGGAACGAAAGAGCGCACAAGAGAAAAGGTAGAATGTTCAGGAGCTGGAAAGAAATCTTCATGAAAAAAGCTCAAGAACAAAGTTTAACATCTAACACTATTTTGTCGCTAAGGCCCCATTTTGACTTTGTTCATTGGTCAAGGTGGAGGGAATATTTCAAAAGTTGTTGTATGCATGAGCTTGTTAAATGAAGCGTTCAGTGAATTAGGATTGAACTAACCATGATTTGGGTGATCGTCAGCCAGTGTGATGGAGTAGTCAATGATTATCACGACTACTTGAAGCCACATGGTTGAAATGTCACCGTATCATATGCCTTTCGCCTTTTGTACGAATGGAACCGGAGCCGCCGATGCGTATCACATCAATCGTGTTAGACTGCTCTATTATGTTCTTCTAGAAGTAGTGGTGAAAAACCAACTGCGAAATCCGGAATGCCACCACTATATTAGCTACGACTAACTGATAACGGAAATAATAGGATAATCTGCAAATTAAAAAGAAATTCCAACTCCTCCAGGCGAACTATTAAACCACGTTTACCTCTAAAATTGTATACTAGAAAATGGTGTAGTCCATATAAAGATCACCGTATTTGAAGGCGAGAACAATATTCCTCTTGAAACTTCTCCTTGAACTCGTCTTTGTTGGGAATAGCGGGGTGGAGTGGGGATTTCCTTCCTAAGATGGACCATGCAAGACTTATTTGATACATTATTTATTGCATGCTGTGTTATTACACTTCGATGCCACTTCATTCTAACGTAGTTTCGAAGCACACTATTGTCATTTATATTGTCGGTCATTGGATGCGAAATCCAAAACAAGTTGTGGCTTCGTTGAATTCATTTAACATTGTTGTAGCTGTGTCAAATATGAGCATTCTTTTATCGTCGCTTTGATCGACAAGTTATTGTATTCTATCAGTGCGGATAGCACAGTGGTAGTGATGTCCGTCATCATGAGCATAGTTCTAGTTCGGTCCGGCTCGGGGCCAACCAAGTCTCTCGTACCTCCGGAGTCGGGGAATTGGTACCGGACTTTTCTCGGAAAAAATCACTCTCTGCAATCCAACTGGAAACGGTCCTGCACTGCTATCTCAAGACTCTAGAGAGCATTCGTCGATTAGTATTCTACGACATTCAAGATGAAATGAAAATCCTCAAGCAGCAGCCGAAGCCACACTTTTACGTGACTAAAAACTAAGAAGACCTTCGTAGACGATGGATGCGAGGAAACGAATTGGTTGTGAGAAGTGCTGGGATCCGCGCAGTGGACGTGAAGACGGATCATAAAAAAAAAACAAAATAAAATGAAACAAAATAAAATAAGATAAAAAAAAATATTGTGCTCTTACGAACGGTTCACGTTGTGCTGACGCAATGTTGTTTACATGCTTTCATGGTTTTCTATCACTTATTTTTTGGCGATTTCGCCTTCCACGGAACCGTTTTTCTGTTGCTCACTTTTTCAAGGGATAAGACCATTCATACACTATCGCATATGTTCTGAAAGATGTTGAGTTCATATAAAGTGCAATTACTCCACAGTTTCTTTGTTTAGTCATTATTGAGCTACTGAGGGATCCGGTTTTTCGAGATTCCATGAACCGTGAGAAGGAGAGTGAGATCATCGTTTCGTAGAAGTACTCAATCGACTTTTTCAAAATTGCAGTTTCTAAGGACTTCTTCCATTGGTTGAATATGTTTAAGTCTATATAATCTATGGCAGTGTCAGCCTTTTTAAGGCAACATGGTCCATCATTTCTGCCTCAATATTCACTACCACTAGTTTCTCACACAGAAATGGCATGCCGAACATCGAAATGATGCGCTATAGGCCATTATTTTAATGTTTTTCAGTAATGGATGGTTCAGTGGATGGGAGGAGAACATTCTTTCGTAGAGTTCTTCAGATTTTTATCTTTTGTCGATTTATCTACTGAATGAAGTGCGACCCGCAGCAGTAACTCAGTGATCATTCAGAGCACTTCCTAGTTCATTTGGAAATATGTGACCATTTCTGGATAACTCATTGGGAATTTTGTGGAAAAATCAATTTTCTCGGGCTCATTCCCAATACCGACTTTCTATTGACCTAGGCATTGATCGAATAAATCAGTTTTCTTGATTAGCAGAGATTAGGCTATTAGGAGATTGTTACAATACTATTGTAGCCAATGTTTTGATAGATTTCGCCTCTTTCGGGCTCAGGCAAAGTCAGGTTGACCGCAATCGGGTCAGCCAAACACCTCTATGACCCCGAAGGAAAAACCACGACGTCTAAATTTCAATCACATTGAAAACAGAGCACTTTTCGAAAACATCACCGCACAAAACCTCAAATTATTACGGATAAGTTCTAAGTTTTATGAAATGTACCGCAGGAAATAATGCCTCATTATTTTGTGAGATACCACACAACATCTAGGACTAATATTTCGACATGAGAGAGGCATATTACTCATCCATATGACGTGTGTGTGTGTGTGTGTGTGTGTGTGTGTGTGTGTGTGTGTGTGTGTGTGTGTGTGTGTGTGTGTGTGTGTGTACACGTACGAGGCGGTCTGGCATCACGTCGCACTACCGACGTGCGGCCATGTTTCGCACATTCTATGCTGCAAACAAGTTGAGCTATGAAACTTTGCTTCATCCATCATACTTCTCCGACCTCCGCGCTACCGAATACCACTTTTCAAGCATTTCGATAGCCTTCTGCGCAAGAAATGTTTCAGCAAGCAAGCCGGGGCCCAAACTTCCCACAGTTACTTTGGCAACCCTAGAATTATGGAGTTTTAAGCAAACGAAATAAATAAACATGTTTCTTGTAGATAAAAATCTACAAATTGAACAGCTTCCATTTTCATTAACAGATATACGTTGAAATCCTGCACCATTTTCCCAGCAATTCCTACTCATTCCTTTTTTAGCTGTCTTTTCGCTGGAGTTTTTCTTCTTGTTACACTTTTTTATTCGATCAATAGCCTTTGGTGTTGGAAACGGTAGCACAACGGACGGTGTGCGTTAATTCCAATGTGCACCTCGCATAGCGAAGAATCGTTAAATTTATTTAAAATTCCAATTTTCAAAAAAAATCAGGATCTTTTCTTTATGGAATATGAAAAACTCGTCTTATTTGAAAAGGATACCGAATTCGTAGGACGAACGAGGAAATCTGTACACTGACAGTTGGTAAACAAATGCTTTTGGCCGAGAACTGTGTTCAGAGATGAATCATTCTGATTGGAAATTATAGGAAAAACATGGAAGGACATCCGGGGCATTAAAATCGAAAGATAGAAGGGATTACTATGCTCATAATACATCATTACGTAACTTTACCAAGACCTCAAGGAAGACTACAGAGTGACAGGTGGTTTGGTTAGACAAGTTCGCGAGACCGAACCAAATACCTCTGTGTGTTGTAGAGCATCTCTACCGATTGTGCTGTACGCACCATTACCAACTATAAATGCTCTTAGTCTACCAAGATAAAACCCTAACTTCTTCAGGAACACGTGATTCTGTGATTCAAATATGGGTAAAAGTAAAATGACACTTCAGAAATGTTTCGCATGCAGTTTTGTTGGTAGGTCGAAGCATGTTCTAAAGGTAAGACTATCTATAAAACTATTATCACAACCATTGAACCTGCAGGCAATGAGCAATTACACCGCTGTAAGAATCAACGACATCGGAACATAAGAGTAACGCGGTCATCTAATACTTCAAGAACACTGTGTATAGTAGTTGGTCTTTACAAACGGCATTTTCGCTACTGTGACTTTGGACTGTTTAGAACCAAAGTCCACAATGAATTCTTTGCCAATCTTTGCGTACGGCTTATCAACGTAAGCAATGCCAATGTTCTGATCTGAAATGAACAACAAAGCAAACGATTGTCTCATGCTAGCGAAAAGTACAAATATCTTACTGGTGCAAGGAGATGGACATCCAGATGTCACGAAACCAACAGCGCATTTATCCAGAGGATCAATTATAGGGAGATGTGCTGAAAAAACTCTTCACCGAAAAAAAAACCGACTTAGAGATTGCCAACAAATAACGAGAATAAAACGTCAACCTCGTGGAGCTCGACCAGCTTCTCCGATCAGTCCAACTCGTTGTTTTGGCCATTTTTTCGTTGTGAGTTGTTCTACAACTTTTTCAGCACCAGGGAAATCTAACGTTACACGACGTCTTTTAGCTAAGAAAAAAAAAGAGGATTAAAACACCATATAGAAAGTACCTTGGCTTTTCAAAAAAAATTTACTAAATGTAAAGCCTATAAACATAAACAAAACTGAAAGGTTTCATTCTAGAAACAGTTTGTCATTAACCATGGTCAGAGATCAGGAAACGCATTAAAAGAAAAAATTCTTCACTTTCACAGTTTTGAAGTATTGTGTCTTGTGAAATAACCACCATCATGTAGTAGACACATCCCTCTAACGTTTCAAATTAATACCTACATATTTGAATAGTTGGATACACCGTCTCCACTGGTTGTACAGGCTCCAACAAAATTTCAATTGTTTCGGAGTTTCGCTAGCTTAGCAATTGTGGCTTCCTGGAGTTCCGTGGCCAAGTTAACCAAAGTCTGCCCCAAGTCGTCACCACAAGAGCCAGTCGCCGCCCTTGTGGATCAGAGGGAGATTTGCCACCATGAACTAGTGTGACACCAGGGCTGTGATGGATCCTGGCATTGGTTTATTCTTAGCTGGGCTTCCTGATGGAAACGCCAGACTCATTCTCAGCATGACAGACCCTGTCGTGGGATGAATACCCTCGCTGTACATCGAACCCACAGACCCAGGAACATTTCCCAGCAACGACGAGAGGTAAACCGTTGTGAGGTCTAATTAACAGAGTAAAAGGATAAAGGATAAAGCTCTCGGCGTTGATCAACCCCTGAGGGATGCGCAATGCATTCGACTTCTTGGTGGGCCATGGGCGCATTTCACGTGCGCGCCGCAGTGGCGCCTCCAATCATTACGCCACACGCGCCCCTGATTAACAGAGTATCTAAAACAAAAAAAAACGCTAAAAAAACCAACCTACCTACAACGAAGGCCAATCCAGCCTCAGCTGGTGTTGTATTCTCGTCAATATCGTTTCCGTAAAGACATAAACCAGCTTCCATTCGCAAAGCATCTCGTGCACCAAGACCGGCTAATTTTACTTTGCCGTTCTGAAAATCACTATCCTTAGCATGGATTCAACAAGCACGAAGTCAAAAGTTCCTTATAGTTTCAATTAAATCAATAAAATTTCACGCCTTTGATTGTAGCATTCGCTCCGTAAGAGTAACTGCCTCAGTAGGGTTAACCGATATCTAAACAGGAAATTCTAAGCTTTCTAATAACTGGCTTAGTGCTTCGAAAGTGGTGCTTTTACCTCTACACCGTCTTCTCCAGTATACCCACAACGTGTAACTCTGCAGTTTTCAACACCAAAAACTTTGCCAACAGCTGTTTTCATGAACGTCAGCTTCCGAAGGTCAATATTTGTCTCCGGTTGAAGAACTTTCATCATCTCCGGACCTACATTAGATAGAGATTAAAAGTTATAGGCCCGGGGAATCCTACTTAATAACCTTGAACGGCAATCAGTCCCTGTCCGTCAAGTACTTTAACATCTACATCCTTTCCTTCCGACCTCCATTTCGCAGCATTCTCCTAAATTGTTTGAGTTTAATGAAAAGCCTTCGTAGAAATACGTCTTCTAAAAGGGCAACAAGAACCAACCTGCAGATAAGGTAGATCCTTATCGATGCAACCAGCATTCGTTACCATATAGATGTAGTTAAGGTCAGTCTTAGAAACGATTAGATCGTCCATTATACCACCTTTTTCATTAGTGAACACTGGAATTGAGGAATAAAAATATGGAAAGAATCGTGAAAACTAAGTATTCCAATGGTGGTCAGAACAGCACTCTTTTCTGTATGGATATGATACTTTGATTAAACAGTTTTAACCTCGCATCGGTTTACCGCCTCATCGTGGCTGAGAGGTGTTCTTGGGAGTCGGGTTGCAATGTAAAGCTGGGGATCCATCCACCTGGTAGGGTTTCCCAAGCTGAAAAGGAATCCACCATTTCCACCAAGAAGCTCAGCTAAGAGTAAACCAACATCAGAATCCACAACCGTCCTGGTATCAAATAAGTCGCATTGTGGCAAATCTCCCTCTCATCCACATGGGCAGCGACTTTCTGTAGTGGTGCCCTAATACAGACTAAACTTTGGCCAAGCTGATCTCGGGGCCTCAGAAAAACACACTAACTAAACCAGTAAAACTCTAAAAAATGGAGACTATGCTGAGGTCCGCACAACCAATAAGGACGGGTCGTCCAAATGATAACGATGATGACTTTGATTAAAACTTACCAGAAAGTGTACCGCTGTTTTCCGTCAAACCTTCAACATCTGCCGTAGTAAGACTTTCAATAAAAGCGACCCTTAACTAGAAAGATTCTAAAGAATTGAGGATAAAGTCAAGTTTAATATAAGCAATAAGTACTACCTGTCCTTCCCAGTGATATGAGTCTGCAACATGTGGGACACGTCAAAAATGCTGAGGTGTTGTCTGGTATGCCTGGACGATTCCTGGATATTTAGATCTGTGTACTGCACTGGCATATCGAATCCAGCAAATGGAACGATCCTGCCATTGTACTTTTTATGCAAGTCGTAAAGGCATGTCCGCTTCCTGAATCCTAGAAATTGCCATAAATATTCGTTCCTGCTATCTCCACGGAATCCCTTCATGTAAAATGCAGTCACAAGATGCTGAAGAATAGCAGTGGAATCAAACTGGAGCTACATTTCAAACAGGAAGTAGCACTCAAAGAATGAAACTAAGTGATAACCAAGCAAAGCAGTTCAATACAACCAGGATGTCACAAAGAATTAAGGATTAAGCTCTCGGCGTTGATCAATCTCAGAGGGATGCGCGATGCATTCAACTTCATTAAGCATCGTTGCAGGTGATTTAATGCATATCTGGCCTTTAAAATGACTCACGGTGGCTAATCGATGTGTCAAGCCTGTTATCCCCCCAGAAAAGTCTGGTACCAATTCGCCAACACAGCAGGAAAGGAGGGCTTGGTGGGCCATGGACACCAGGAATCAACCCCATGTGTATTGCAGGGCGCCTCCGACCACTGCACCACATGTGCCTCTTAACAAAGAGGTCATACATTGTGCTAAATCTAACTACCGCCTTCCATGCCATATGAGTTGAGGTAGCGACAAGAGTGCTATTGAAAAACACGATGTGATCGCCCTACACTACCTCGATTCTTACTTGGGTGGTCCATCTTCACTGGTTTATGGACCCCAGCATAATTTCCAACTAGCCCCGAGCTCATCCAGACCAAAATCTGCCCCAAATATTACTTTTATAATTAAGACATCTGCCAACTACAGCAAAAACATTTCAACCATAACTGTCTTCAAGTTATGCTGGTTCACAGTGTGCTGTTGTTCGAATGAAATCCTAACCGTACTGAGACTAAGTAGAATGGTAAAAAAAAAATTATAAGTGACCGAGATGAAACGATGAACAAGGGATAAACAGTGCTCACCTCGATGATGAACTGAAGCGTCGAATCAGGTAAAGCTGAGAGGCGAGAATGCGATTCATTCACAGAACACAGCAGACGCTGAAACCGAACTCATTTGGTGTCGAGTAAGCAAAGGTAGTAGAGTTCATGGATAAAGCTTTAAGTGAATCTGAGCTGGACTTTCATTAGGGCTAGGTAAGAACGTAGCATGATCCAAACATGCGGAATCAATGACACAATGCTAACGAGCAATTCTTACGAACGTCTTGGGCAAGCAATGCAAATATCGCGGTCTTGTCTGAGCGGATGTCGACAATAGAACTTCCTGAGAAACTAGCAAGATATGGTTTATGATGGTAATCGTAAAACGAAAGCAACGGTCTAATCTCATGGAGACGCGCCACCAAAGGGTGGTCGGCATGGGCTGAACGCGCGCTGATAAGCGTTTGTCGCGTCACGTCGAGCGACTTGTAGGGGAGACGAATTCACACCATACAGCACCACGATGAGACATTTCACCCCTAAGAGATCGCTTACTGCTGACATTAATTGATGAGCTAAGCCTGAGCCAAAGAGTCAACGTAATCAGTACGTCCAGGAAAACTAACAGGACGGTCAGATCCGGTGAAAAAGCGCCACCGAAGGCTGGTCGACACGGTCTAAACGAGTCCGCGCCAATCAGAACTACTCGTCGGCTCACGTGGAGCGACTTGTAAGGGAGACGAGCTCAGACCACACAACATCGCGACGAGACGTTTTACTCCACAAGAGATCGCTCGCTTATGCTGAGATTACTTGGTGAGCTAAACCTAACCTAAAAATCTCTCTAGCAAACAGCCATACCCTTTTTCGAGTCCTCAATCCTCGATTAAATTCACTTTGAGCTGATGTCAACGTACACTTCGCATCTTTATTTACTATTCATTTTAAGACTTTTGTTTCATCAGTTAATTTTAAACGACCTGACACCACATGTTTTGCAGATCCCAGTGAGTCAGGTATTCAATCCGCTTGCTCGCATTCAGATTTGCGTGTTGGTCCAGATGCTGAATGAGGATTTATGCTCGACCCCATGAACATCGTTGAAAGTTAATCCAATAGATTCTCCGTAGAGCCCTGGGAGTATGCCGGAGCATCCCGAGGTGTCTGTTGTTGGAAGTTTTGTGGAATGATGGCAGTGAGCTCAGACAATTCTAGTATCGCATTCTGTGTGGGATCGGCATATGAGAATTGATCTCTGCGAAAAAATGAAAATGGGGTCTCCTAACTGCACAAAACATGCAGGGTTGGACCATATCCTTGAAGCAGAGGATGGTGTCTACTTAACACAACTGTAGTCCTATCATTCTGTACTGGGTGCGATCCCTTGCTCTGTGCGAATATTTAATTCAGCCGTAAGCTAGGAAAGGGTTCATGTCGTTGACCAAGAAGTAAAATTTGAGCCACACATGGCGAGGACATTCTGAACGAAATCCTATTCAGACATGGCTGGCATATATTAGAAGACTCGATCCAAGGATTCCAAGCCGCTTGTCGAAGGGCTTAAAATTTTTGCCGAACTTCCATCCCTTCCTCAGACAAGAAGTTCAAACTGCATCTCCAAGAGTACTAGGGAGTTGCTCAAAAACAGAACGATACTGAAGATTAATCGTACTACAACGCAACGAAAACTGATAATGAGTACCAGGCGTAGTAGATCTTTAATTTGGTACAGGCTGAAAGAGTTATTAGAAGTAGCCCAGAAAGGAACCACTTTGAAGAATTGTCGTGAAGAAAGGCCAGTGCCGCTGTATTGTTACCAGCCTTGATGAACGACTGCACGCACAATCCATACCGCGAACATGCTGTGGAGAAAAGCCGCCCAAGATTCGTCTCTGGAGTTCGAGTTGCGTTAGAAAAAATAAGAAAAAGGCGCAGCTTTGGAACACCATAACAACGACATTCTTAGAACTGCGATCAACAGATGACATCTACTCCTTGCAATCCATATGACATCTTACCTTCAGAAAGAAGAAGTCTCAGACCAGTGGAAGACGTCGTGCACGGTTATCCTGTCCTCCTACTGAGGAAGCGTGTTTCTGTACTAGAATTCAGACTCGACACCCATGCACATTCTCCCACAACGATGAAGCGGCAAACCATTGGCTGGATGAAGGGCCTGTTGTAAGAAATGAGAAAAAATACCAAGAGTCCAGAGTTGCTGCAAGGCATACCAAGTAGATCACCATTAAATTTAGCAGATGCGAGGAACCTTTTATCCATAGGCTGCTTCAATAGCAGACACACACTACACCATTATTACATTAAAAAATTATAAATTCTAAAACGATTGCTTTCGAGCACAGCACATCACATGCGGAAGTTCTTGAGAATTATAGTTGGAAACTTATCGCGTTTCCAAATGCAAGCCGTGTGGGAACACATTGCTGAATGCGCTATCCGTGAACGCTCAACCCATAATGAGTAATTTTGGGGACACGAAGTATACATCTAAACTGAGAACATTTCTATACATGTCTGCCCAGTGACTTACCATTGCCATAATTCGGAGATATTCGTAGATGTGAAACATTGATATACTGGAGTGGGCAGCAATTAATGTCGGATCTGTGATCTTGTTTCTCTTGTATATGTCCTGGCAATAGTTCTTTTTTTCGTAAATGTTCCACTATTATGTATAATTACTTACTTGGGTACTTGGATAGCAGTTCTTCACTAGTTGTGCAGGCTCCAGCATAATTTCCATTTTTTCAGAGTTCTGCTCGTTTAGCCATTAAGGTTCCCTGGAATCCCGATGTTGGCCAGGCCAAAGTCTGCAACACGTCGTCATTACCACAGGCAGTCGCCGCCCTTGTGGTTCAGAGGGAGATTTGACACCATGCGACTAGTTTGCTACTAAGACGGTGCCGATTGCTGGTATTGTTTTACTCTTAGCTGAGTTTTCTGATTGAAACACCGGACTCCTCAGCTTGGGAGACCCTGCCAGAATCCCTACGCGTACATCGCAGCCTGACACCTAGGACAGTCTCCCAGCCACGATGAGGCCGTAAACCGTTTAACCGTTCGTAGGATTATATATCATTACAAATACCATTTAATAAACTTTACCCACATTTGATCGAACTACAATCTAGGTTGTTTTCAACAATTTTTGTTGGTTAGAACTTCAAAGCAGCAATTTCTACAAATCTTCCTCTATGGATCCAAACTCAGAGATGTGCAGTGCAAACGGCCCAAAACAATGACTAGACATGGAGCTAAGGAAATGTTGACAAATGCGCAGTGCAACTTTAATCCTAAAAATTTCATCGTGGTAAATTCGACGTTGAAAATGAGGGATGTCGCGGAGTGTTACTACACTTGACGATGAATTACGACTATGTATCTTTGGTGGCAACAAGTACAGACAGGACTGTTCGATGACTTACAGGAGTCTCAGTGTAAGTCTTGCAATTGGCTTTGAGCCAAAGAAGAAGGTTGGGAATACGAGAAAGTTAACAAATGCCGCACGAATTGAGTGAGAATCAAATAGAAGGTCATTGTGAGGTCTCGTCGGCGCTTCTACTGCCCAACCCGGAAGTGGATCTTCTACGACTGTCGGCTCATGAATGACTTAATGATTGGATGGCAATGAAGTTCCCAAAGACTAAACTGCACCGAAACAAGACTATGCTGACCGCTCGCTGGTATACTAGTGGTTCCATCCATCACAATTTCCTTAACCCGTGTTACGACTACGTCCGAGAAGTACGTTCAGCATTTCGACGAAATATCCTGGAAACTTAAAGAACTATGCCGCATATCGATCAACAGAAAGGGGTGCAAGTGGCATAAAAAGATTTGTTTCTCTTAGCAAAATTGTGTAGAATTTAATGCCTTTCGTCCTGGTTAATAAAGTTCATTCCAAGCTGAGACATGTTACTTTGAATGCATCGTATATGACTCACATGGTTTGAATTGTGTTGATTTGTACTTAGTTGCTCAACTCAGTTCGCTCACATTTTTCAGAATTTCAGAGCGTTAAATGCACTGTATTTTGTTCAAAAGAACTCTGATATAACATAATACCAATAGGAAACTATAAAAAAACTACACTGTAAATAGAATTTCAGTGTATGTTTCCTGCCATAAAGAATTTCCACCAGGAATTCATAATTCACGTCGTTGACGTCAACGACGTGAATTATGTGCCATGTGCAGCGGAGGATTTATCCTCTGGCATGGTCTCGCAAGCTGAGAAGGAGTCCGGCGTTTCCATCACGAAGCCTAGCTAAGAGTAAACCAGTACCAGAATCTACCACCGTCCTGGTATCAAAATCGCATGGTAGCAAATCTCCGTCTGATCCACAAAGACCGTGATTGCCTGTGGTGGTGAAGACCTGTGTCAGACTTTGGCCAGGCTGACCTCGGGATTCTTGGAAACCACAATGGCTTAACTAGCAAATTTCTGAAGAATGGAGATTGTGCTGGAGACCACACAGCCAGTGAGGAAGGGCAATTCAAGTATCGTGTGAATAGATATAAATTGTGCTTTAAGAAAGAAAAGAACAAAAGTTTTGCTTAAAAAATCACACGAAGTATTAAAACAATAAAATCGGACATTTCATATGTTACAACCTAATGCAAAAGCGAATCAATCAAAATTCTTGTTTTCAACGATATTAACGTAATAATTTCAGCATCTTGTTAGCAAACATGGGCTGACTATTAAACAGCAAAGAAGGGAGGGAGAAGGAAGAAAGGAACTACTAGGACAAAGTGGTAGATTTCTTGCTCATTTTACTGTTCCTCCATGTTGGACTCAGTCTTTTGAAATTTTATGAAAACCGTGAAATACTTCATTTTATAAGGAAATGACTGATTTAGAATTTGTAACAACAGCACTCTTTGACTGTTTCCTTCAGAAATCTCCAAAACGCTTCCAAATATTGACAACAATGTTATTCTATGACGGACCACAGTAAAATGTATTAAATAGCACTACACATGCGTAGTTTTCTTGTTCAGCAATCGCGAGGTTGTTATACAGCATACATTTACTTTCATAGAAAACACACAGTACGATACAACAGTAGCTGACGTTTCGGCAGTATTTCAACTATCGTCACCGAGTTCTCTAGACCAACTCTTCTTAAAAAGCGTTTTATAGCTGCACTTACTTCATTTGAAATAAAGGGTAGGATAAACGGGACCTTATTGCTGCTAGAGTTATCGTTAGGGGGCCTGTGATTTCCTCTACACCTATCCCGAGCTACAGTTTCGTAGCCATAGAAAATGACTATTTGCCACGCCAAGCTCCGCGACTCCTCTCTCTGCTCCATTCCCGTGTACACGTTGGTAGCTGTTCGAAACATGTTTCTCACAAGCACGCTTTTCGTGTGAGAGGGGTGAGAGGAGAGGTAATGAACTAAGATGTTTTTACTACTTGGCTTTCGGTACCACTTCGTAACGTAGCCGTTTTCTGATAGGTTAATTTGCACGTTCTGAAACGGAAGCCAGTTTTCTCGTGGTTTCTCTCGTGTGAATTTAATGAATTCTGACTGTTCGTTCAGCACCTCGAAACATTTGTCAATTTTTTTTGTGTTGAACAAATGATCAAGCAGTCATCTATATACCTACAGTAGAGTAACGGCCCGAGGTCGATCACTGGTGCTTCCACCTTAGATATACGCAATGGCAAGGCTTGGTGCCAGTCGTTGTCCCATTGCCAACCCTCTCATTTGCTCGTAATGTTTCCCGGACCATCTGAAGATTGAGCAATTTAGGCACTCCTTTAAGAGTGTCATCAACTGCTGAATCGAGAAGCCATACATGTTTATTGCTCCTTCATGTTGTATAAGGAGCTCGCGAATGGCTTGCATAGCGGAGTCATTCAACACCTTTGTATAGAGGGCGGTGACGTCGAAGGACTTCATCACGTACACGTTGTTGGGTTGCGCGTTACGTAGACGATCCAGGAACATTTGGGTGTTTGTTAAATGGGCTGGAATGTACTTTAACAACTGGGTAACTACTAGGGTTATTAGCCACGTTATTCTATGCGTTGGCCCGTCCACGCAACTAATGATAGGTCTGACCTTAAACAACGATGGATCGGTAGACACGAGATCATCGCTGGATAGTAACTTGTGGGTTTTGATAAGTAAGTACAAAACTAGACATATTGGTAGATCAATTTTGAGATGAGAGGTAACTAATGGCTTTAACCCAGCTGCTCTTGCCGTTTTGACCCATTCGTTGTTTAATTTTCAGTATTGACTTTTAAATTCCTTCTCAGGAGACGGACGATAAAGGGTGGTCTCCACATAACAAATTAAGTGGTAGGCTCATAGAAAGCGGTGAGTGTGCAAAGACTCTGTGTTCAATGTGATCGAAATTTTGGTCCGGCATCTTTTGTTAATATTATCAATGATAAGCACGAGTTGTAGAAGCGACAACGCAGTGACAGTTTGTTAAGTATCTCCCTGCGAAGTAACTAAACCGTCAACTACAAGCTTTTGCAAACAAATAGCCAGCAATAAACTAACAGATTAAGGGAGTCCCAAAAAGATTAAAATAGACAACAAAGAAAGAGAAATATCACAACTGGGTGTTCACGCAATCTCACCAGCTTCAAGTCCAGAAGGAACTCAGCCCTGCTTTTCCAACAACAACCCTCTGAAATGAGAAGAGAAGTTTAAATCACGGCATCTGTTTCAGTCTCATTGGTTCTATGTCTAACTTAGCACACGTTACATAACTCAGGGCATACGATGAGTTCTACCGTGATGAACTCTGCATTCCCCTTCATCAAAGTTTTATAGAAGTGGCTGAATGTGTTGGACATTAAAATTGTTTTTGGTGGTTTGCCAACCTGTTCAGTTTTTTATTCTTAAAGACAAGTCTGGCACCAATTTTCTCGAGCTGAAGTGATGGAAACTTCGTTGACTCCTGAGCGCAGGATCGTACCGATCCGATGTGTATTACGAAGCACTTGTAACCATTACTTTACTGCTGTCCCAGCTCAGGATATATGTATAACAAAGACAAAACAATTCTTCTTTTGCGTTCTGACGAGCTAATACGTAATTTCAAGCAGTGAATTGGAGAGGCAAACCATAGTGTAGATCTAACAAACGGAATATTTGGAATATTAGGGAATTTTTTAGGAATTACTCCTTCAACTCTAAATGTGTTTAGAGGCAAAATTTTCGAAAATTTGATAACCAATCTAAATTCCTACAGTTTCCAACTCAATAACTGGAGCAGCGGAGATAAAGGATACATTGAAGAATGCCATTTTGGCCTGCTAGACGAAACAACCGTTATACAAGTGCGTTGCTGTTTTAGGTCGCAGTAAAAGGAAAATGTGAAAAATACGTTTTTATAGCTCTAGAAATCCAGAATTTTACTTTAACTTCAAAGCAACTGGTTCTTACTTACAAAAATCTGTAGATTCTAATGATTTTCATCCCGACTAACAAGGTATAGTACGAGCTGAGATAAGTCGGTTAAGAGTTGAAGAAGAATGTGATATCCAGATCTCTTTCATTGCAAGCAATGCACCTCGAAATGCGTTAATAATTTATGATTTATTATGGGTAATATAATAATTTATTATTTATGCGAATTTATGGAAACAGCGCTTAATGGTTTCGGCAGTAACCAGATCTAAAAAGCTTATTAAAATACTAGACATGCGCTCATTTGTAGACGATAGTTGGTGATACCGATTGTCCTTTGACAATCGTCTCTTTCTCACCTGTCAATCCATCCTACAACTACCGGTACCAGCTAGCACAGGGAGCAACAGCGTGATTTCATTTCGGCACCCTAGCTTTGCGAAGGAATTTTTTCGATCCGCAAGCTGTTCGTAACCTTTCAAGAGAAGTACGTTGACGAATTTTGAAAAAAGCCGATTTTTTCTATGCATGGTGAATTTTAAGTGCTCTTAACTTAAGTAGGTTGCAGAACGTGATTTTTTGTGATGGTGTGAAGTGTCACATGCCCTCAAATAAAAGTATCAAAACATAAGGAGGCCTTGAAATCGAATGGCAGTAAGAGACCACTTTGTATTTTGGTTTAACAAAAACGCTACATCTAACCAGAAACAGCAAGCACTGCGTCATCTGCGTGCAGGCAAAGGTTCTGTGCAACACTTTACAGTATCTGGTTTTCTTAGTTTGTCTACAGGCAACCTGGATGACAGAATTGTTCGAAATTGAGGATAAGATACTGTTTTTGCGATAATGGGCCTAGAAGAGAACTGGGGAGATTAGAAAGAACAAGGAGGTGAATTGGTTCAAATCGCTAGAGACACTCGTCCGCTGTTGGTCCACTAAAGAGAAGTTCACATCCAGCAGAATACTGCCTGTCAATGGTCCTTAGTATATTACTTGCCAGTTGCTACTGCTGTTTTCACATAAGGATATCTTCCAGAAATACCTGTCGGTGTACTACCACGTCTAAAATCTTCGCCTTTTCGTATGTCATATAAAGAGCAGCCGTTAATTCAACCATGCAGCTCTCACACGATCTTATGGTTAATCTAAGTTTCGGCTGCACCTTAAAACACGAAAAGCGTGAATGTCATGCACTTGTTTCCCGCTGAACTCATAGTATCATAAAGCATTTTCACTTCATCAGCATTTTTTGAAACTACAAAAGAAGGGCTGGAGTTTTGAAAAATGCTTCCTTTTTCCAGCTGTTGTTTGTGTTTGTCTCTAGGTTGATGCGCTAAGTTCTGAGGCCATCCGATTTCCTATGCAAATGTGCATCTCGTTTTCTGAACAAACAGGAAACATTAACAGCTTCGTAGTAAGATGCCGTTTCAGCTTCCTTCCATTTAGTCTTTGCTTGAATATTTACTAAGGGCTGGAATTTATGGGCCAATCAGCAGTTACGACCCTCATGATTCGATATTGTAGCTCTGCCCGGCGTAAAATGAAAGCGAGGAATAACACCGATGTTCCCCTTGCTTGAAATATACCTGCGTTTTTTTACGATTTACGGAAACGGATCGTGCATCACTTACTGCTATTTGAGATGGTAGTCATCACTCAGCGTTTCCGAGATTCTGAATGTAGAGGATTTTCTAAGAAACTAGGCTTCTAAAGTGCATTAACAAGCCACCATGACGCCGCCATAAAAGCACACTAGAGCCTCTTAATGTGTTCGCAATGGATGAATGGCCGGAGCCATTTATTCTTGAACGCTCTCTAATTAAATTTCAATTTTCTGCCGATTCTCCACCGGACTACTAAAGCCATGATTGCTTTGGTTTCCGCATCTCTTATCCGTAACCTTTCACAAAACAATTTTAATTTAGAACAGTTCAATCACAAGCTCAGATTCTGTGGCTAGGCCGAGCCGTGAACTCAGTGGTTTTCCTAATTGCATGGCTGTGGAAGAATAAATAGGGATGAATCCTGTTGACGAGTGATTGGTAATGGCACTGATCGATAGAACTAGCTGAGAGACAGGTGAAACGAAGGACCGGCATGGTGTGGTGTTGAACGCGTAAGCCTCCAAAAAGTGTAATTGAGCATTCGTTCCTCATTGCAGACACCTGTGGTTCGGAGTTTTGCAAATATCTCAGCATCACTGTGGGAATAATAGTATTAATAAAAATAAAAAAATTAAAGAATATGCATGAGATTGAGGAAGGATATCCGAGGAGCACCGAAAACACGGCAATATTTCAAAGAAACTGAAACGAGAAGAAGAAAGAGGTTAGATAGAGGAGCCGATGGAAATCAACAATTACCAACTAATGCCGTTGTTTTCTGCAAAGGGGCCGAAAATTCCAGTGTTACTCTTTTTGATTTTCTCATGACCACTAGGTTAACAAAAGCGTTCAGAATCGCCGTTGTCCCTAAACTGTTTGCGTAACCATAGGTAACTCTCAAAGAACATGATCAATGAAGGGTTTGAGAAGAACGTACACAGTTCTGCGTGGACTATGTGTTGGTTTAAATGCGTTTTCAACGTTGAAAATGAAGACGTGCGTGGAGGCGTGATGGAACGACAAAGTGGGCTCCAAAAGCTAGTTCATTTCACTGAATCAACGTTTGCATACTCAGCTGAGTACTTTCACAGGCTCATCAAACCATCCTGTACAATCGCAGGAACCTCAGCCAGGTTTGTCGGGATCTTCCATATCTTTTTCCTTCTTCCTGGATATCATTCCTTCTATCTCGAAATATAGCTTCAGCAATCTGTATTCTGTCGTCGAAAAATGTTGAACGTTATTTATCTTGGAAACCATAGCCGTAAGAAATGGAAAGCAGAGATATCAAACTCCATTGCGCCATCAGAGACTCTGTACGAGATCAATCCATGCAGAACATCTTAGCCATGGAGCACATCGCAGAGAAAACGAGGTGGCAGAAAAACTTCTCTGATACTACGGAACTACTTCGTTGGGCACTAGATTCCCCTTAACAAATGGATTCTGTACAAAAGCTTTGCAGACCACAGGATAAGTGCTTGGGAAAACGAGAAGTTCTCCACGTACCGGATTACTTTTGAATTCTCAGAACACTAAGAGCGCGAAAGGCACCGAAACACTTCAACACTATAAAAATCAGCACGGAAACGGAAAAGAAACCTTGAAAACGGCTGTCCAAGAAAGAAATCTCTCAAATTGACAACTCATGAGTGCTCAGTAAAACGAATAACGATTAAAGTCGGCGAAGGAACAACATACGTTGATGACTTTTTTGAGAGACTTCTCCCTGACTCCTTAGAAAATCGTTGTGAGCGCTTGCAAAGTTGGAATTCGTTCTTCAGAGGCGACAAAAATATGTTACTTTTCTCCTCTCGAGTAATTTCACAACATTTCACTCATGATAACTTTTTTTCCCTTTTTTTCCTTATTGAATTATCCTTATTCCTTATTGCAACCAGTCTGATAAGATGCTTCACTTTGTTAATCTCCTGTATTACAGTTGCGGGTTTTTCAAGAGTAAATTCAAGATCCCCTCTACTAGAAAGGGTAAAAATGAGTGCTTGTCGTTGGTGGCCTTGGAAATAATGAATTGAATTAGGAAGGCTTTAATGAGAGCAGGGCGTCCGTAATAAAAGCTAATACCTTTGATTGATCGCCAACTGCTCTGGAAGAATCGCTATTTCGTCGCTTCTCCGACTTGACCTTAAGGTCTTCAAAATCGGCTGAAGGCATTTTCCCAACGAACAAAGGTCCGCCCAATATTCGACTTTCTCATCTCTGCCTCCTTTCTCTCCAACTGCCTTCCATCCCTCCGATATCACAGTCTTATTTTATCGAGACTTTAGAAGGCTATTTACTACTATTCTTTCTGAATCCTCGGATAGCGCGCCAACATAGTGAAGAATTTCCACTATAGGTCAAACAGCTTCTGTAGAAGCCTTCATCTCTTCATATTGGTCTTGTCTATTTTGTATGAAGGAAATTTGATGATTCTTTGTTAAGACATATCATAAGTTTATTAGGCTAATTTAAAAACGCCTATTTTCTTTAAGTGGTTAGCCAGCCTCCGAAATCTGGGGTACTGTAGGGCTACTGAGGTATGGGATGGTTAGACAGTGTTTGTTCGGTTTTAAATTGAAGATGTACTGCTTCGCTTGTGCATTTTGGCATTTATCATCACGCTGGCATGTTTTGCGCATCTAAGGCGGGTGGCCGTTTAATGAAACCGCTCCCCGTCGTCGTTTGCTTATTGTCGAAATCACAACGACGAATATGCAAAGCTAAAATCTAAACCCTTCCCGGAAGGTCACTCCACAATATGGGAATTTTACAGTGTAAACCCAAAATCTATGATTTTTAGCAGGAAAAAAAATGGCTTTTTCATCGACAAATCCATCGATCGCTCTCCTTCTTGAAATCCACTCTAATATTACAGCTCTCATTCCACTAATTTGATGTCGTAGAACATTCGCATGCTTTCTGCCAATTCAGGGATACAAAAAGCATTTTGGTTTTCGATTCATTGGGTACGTTTACCCCCATTTCGTAATGGCGAATTCAAATCCCAAAAGCGCTTTTCATTCTTCTCGGCTGGATTTCACTCTTCTTCGTGTTCTTCGATTGCATTCATTCAATGCGTATATAATGTAGTGCTCGTGTGTTTCTTCATCGTTTTCCTCTCATTATCTGTTTGTATTAGCCTTTCGGCGAAGCAACATCACCCAGATTTTACTAATTCAGCCCCATCTGGACTTAGTAGTCGTCTTATTATTATACCTCATTTTCAACATTACTTCCTCTCTCGTAGCTGATTCACTTCGATCCTTGTTTTCTGGCCTTTAATGGTTCTCTACTGTAGGACATGTTTCACATTGTTTTGTGGTCATCAGGTGTTAGGTTGTCATCTTCAGGCTTTGATTAACAAGTAATAATCCATTAGTGTACAATATTCAGTCGATAATTTTTTCACTAGAACAAATCATCACAGAAAACCAGGAACACCCACAATTGTCATAAACCCATAATGCGCGTAGAGCAAAACCGTACGGGTTACATCTGAACGGTGATCATCGCCGGCTTGTTGAACGATTTCGGAAAACAACTTACTCGATTTTACGAAATGCGTCTTGACGAAGAATATTATAGAGTACAGCATATTTTCCACTTAGCACTTAACAACGATTTATTGGCAAGATTCGTCTTTTCAATTCCCAAGAAAGCTGTACGAAAACGCTAGCAGGTCGTCGCCATCGGAAACCACCGCTCTCTGTTGAGGATGGTGTAGTTTGTCACCTTGAAAAACCACTTATGGATTTAACTGTTTTCCAGGAGACTACAACATAGTTGGTTTTTATTTTCCCCACTGGGAAAGCGTTGAAAAACAAGGGCATGTCTCTCTCGTTCTCTGCGGAAGATACCATATCTCTAACAGAAGGATGAGAAGCGGAAACATCCTTGTTGCCACCACTAAAATGCTGTCGTACTCGTCAAGCACATCACTTTGTCCATTTTCATATCTCTTTGAGAAGTCAGATTCTGTGAAAATATTTAGCTTTGCAAGCTTTTCCTTTGCTTAATATGTGTGCGACAACGCTCCCTAGGAAAAATGCAAGTTTTAAGGTTGCTAATAAATCTATCACATTAGATTTCTGTTACACTTTTTCTTAACCATGGGTTCTCATGACGATTCGTTCTTCTATAAATCTTGGCATTGACCACAAACTCATTTCAGTTCTCGCCGATAAGGAGGCTGCACTCTTGTTTTTTGACTCTTATTTTTATCCCTTGTTTCCTTTCGTCTATGCTAACGTTCAAAATATCGTTTCCATTCTCAAAAGTCTTCCTAACTTGAGGGAAATATTCAGAAAACCATCCCAAAAGCAACAAATTTTGAATACAGGTAATGTTGAGATGATCCAACACTGTATGGGCTTACTTCTTCTGACAGGATGCGCTATGTATGTGGGATCAGTTCAACAACGGCATAGAAACCACCGCAAGGCAAGTTTGTTTGCGGGAATTGGCATTAAAAAAAGAAATGTCAGTAAGCTCTATCTGGGAAGGATGTATTGGCACGGACATGTTGGCTTCAAAAATCAATTTATGAACTATGTCTTAAAGAAAAGCAAGAGGTATTTCAGGAATCTCTTCAAAGCTTTCGATTCTTGCAGGTAGGTTACTATGGAGACAAATTACTGAGTGCTGCAGAGAAGCGACGTCATCTGAAGACCAATGAATTCGTCTCTGAGAACGACACATCCACCTATGAAGAACCACTAATGAAGCGGCATGCTCGCGCATTTGGTCGTAACGACTATCTTCTTCCAGAAAACTTCGAAACACTTCGACGATCTGATATTCCTGTCACATATCGCCTTCACGATGATCTGCTTAGGTATTACAGGTGAGTCATTACAAGATGTCCCGTGAGCAATCGAAAAGATTGAAACAGAAAATCTCTTCGCCACAATTCTGTGGTCAACCTTATTGAACTCCTACTGCCTTCCTTTGTTTTGTTAGCACAATTGGTGACGCTCAACTATTCTAATTGTATGAAAGAGTTAAATGTATTAGAGTTTTGGAAGCGCTCCATTTCAGTATGAGTTTTCCCGAGCTAAAATATTAATTTTGCCCAGGTACGGTCAAATATGCCTTCAATTACCTCGAACGAGGCATCATGAGCTCATGTGCATGGTGCGTTCCTCAGAGGTTGACCAATGCCGAACGCTTTTTCCTTTGTCCTTTTTTCATTGCCCATACTCCCATAAATATACTCCATATAACAAATACGATAGAATTTGGTTAACAAACCTTTTTAAGCAATCATACTAGGTTAATAACTTATTTTATTTCCAAGAAACATGGGACCTTGATTTTCAAGGGCCTAGAAGTTTTCCTATATTTTACCAGGATTTTGATTCATCTGTCAAAGTTCGGGCACAAAAAAACTACTAGATTCTGGCCTGTGTTTCAACCTTAAGTGCTGGATTTCGAGGACACATCGATAACGAGCCCGAAGTAAATACGTCACATTTCGTGTGAGATAACTTTGTCGTAGGCCAAGGCTGCAAGCTTCCACGAAGGAATGACTTTTGCACCCAGGGTTGTTCGTAGTTGTTCATGTGGCTGCTACAAGCAGCCTTGGTTGAGTTCTTGCATAATTATCCTAAATCGAAATAATCCGAGGTTTTCACAACACTACATGAGGTTTTCAAACACGAAGTAACTCAATGCGATCTTCTTGGAGATGCGGTAGTTCTTAGAGTCGTAGGAATTTTCTTCCGAACTTAACAAAAGATACAAGTTTGCCCTAGTGAAATTAAAACTTAGGAAATGTATTGAATAACCAAATTGTGCAGTGGGCTTGTGGAAAAAAATCATTTTTACACATCGAATCTCGATTACGTTCTCCTACGTAGGGTTGTAAAATCATTGTTGGAATCCGTGAATAAGTCGAAAGTTTCTCCATGTAGACATAAATGCCTTCACTCCATTACTTATTCTAGGTTATCATAAACTTGGTTTTTTACAGATTCACTAAGCATAGTTATTTGTGCGCGTATTATTTTAATCATTGAGTGACCGACCACTCAGATGAACTAGAGAAGTTATGGACTTTTCATGTTATTTTTGAATGAGTACGTTTTTATTCATTGCCACCTCTTTTCTGAGCCATCAACAAGTTCCTGTGTTCGAATTCCTATCTCTGTTGTGCATAATTACTTTATACGCTTCAAGTATATGTAACTTTCGAGTGCTCTGTGGACAATAATCAGCCCTGCAAAACAACAATGAGGACTTCGCTGGTACCCCACTCATTACAAGCATGTGTCGGAATCCATGTAAAATAGAAACAGCGTTTAATAAAATGAAAAACTATGGAATTCATCGCCTTAATAGAACCATCGGGGTTCTAGGAAAATTTGCTTCCACTCTCTCATAAAATATAGTTTAAATGGAATACTCGACTTGACAGTCTGAGACAATAAACTTCTAATCTGTGCATAAATCTAATGCCGATGAAAATGGCAATGTCTTTATGGATGTTCGGTGTCGTTTCGGCTAACGTGTAAATTGGGTTTGCTAGAGGGAGCAAGCCGTTAACGCAGGCGAGCAGCACTTGGGAGTTGGGCTGACGGGTAGCATGCATGGCATTATAGTCTTTCGTGGTTCCACAGGTCTTTCCACAGGAATCGTTGCCAGCAGCAGCACTTCACTAATATCATGCAGTACTAATCAACCTTTGATTTCGTTTTCATTGAAAACTGATGCTGGGAAAATGTCCGGTACTATTGAGGAGATAAGAGAAAGAGTTCGATCTTAGACTTTAACTCAAACAATATCGCTCTCACTTTCAGCAAATGTTAGCGACGACATAGAGCGGAATAGAAGCAGTAAGAAGCGAACTGTGAAAAATGTAAGATAGTTCCAAGTTAATGCCGATAGTAGTGGAATGGGTATTTCTTGTTGTACTAACTCACTTTTTTCAATGAAATTTTCTAAGAAGGAGGAAATTCTTCAAACATGAAGCCAATTTGCAATTAGGAATCGGATAACAAGCAGTGGACGGCTTAAATCATCTATTCCCAGCCTGTTTTCCAATTTCGAGCTACGTAGCACATAGAGGAATTTTTGGAAGAAGACTAAATAACGGAAATCCATATGTCGATCCCATTCTTAATTCCCTTATCAAACAAGGTGAACGATCTGCGATGAATCATATTTATTAATACTATACTGGGCATTTGAGAAAGCCCATTCCCTCGAATCAGTATGGCAATTCGGAAGAGAGGAAGACAAAAAAAAAGATATAAATGTCACCGGACAAAGACTTCAAAGTTGCAGATTTTTGATTATTGAAAGCAAGGTTTTATTATTTAGCTAGAAAGTAACAAATTATACGCACTGAACATCAAGCTGTTATACCAGAAAAAATTTCTTGTTGACAATCATTAAGTCATCCGTCTATTTTATGGGGCTATGATCACTAAACCTTAACATCTGTGGACTAAATGTCACCTATTTGCGGCCGAGAAGCCCATGCCGTCTATATATGGGCGGTTTTACGCTGTGTGTTCGGAAACGGGGAGCTTGAGGATTTATGGACAATGTACGGCCGTACCGATTGCCGTTAGCGCTGATGCCGCTTCAATTCGTTGAGTCCGGCCATTTTTCATCTATTTAGCTGTGATTCATGTCAGAGACGTAGACGTTGCTGTCATCACTCATGACTGAACCTCTGGAATTTCGGAAGAATTGTCAGGAGAAAAATGTCTACTAATAGGCGTGGATATTTCCCGATAATTTATTGTTTAGTGCTTCTGAAAGTAACACTTATACTGGAATGCAATACAGTAAAGTCTCAGCCAACCGCAATTTAGCAGCAGGAAACACTGGGAAAATTGGAATGTTCCTGCTGTTGATGTCCATACCCCTCATTTATACTTTTCAAAAGTGCACAGAGCTCCCCGCTGGTCGAATGAATTTTTCTTTCATTTGTATAAGCTCTCCGAGTCAACTAGTTCCCAGATAACTCCGTCCATCTGAGGTCTCTGAGACTCATGAGGAAACGGCGAGCTCCCAAGAGCACACAGATTAGCACAGATATGATATTGGAATGCGTCGTCTTTCAAATGGAATCTGCATTAGTACGTGAGTGCATGCAGGAATATTTCGAATGAGTCCATTTGGAGCTCCCCGGAGATACATCGTCAGCTTTCGAAAGCTTCCCATTTGATTCATGTTTGTTATAATAATTAGCACCGACGATCTAATCGCGGCTTCAAAACATCGTTAAGTAAACGAAATCAGCACAATTCACTGGAGTGAACACTATAATTATCTACATTTTTTGAAGTGCCAGAAAACTTCTTCATTAAGAAAGGGATAATATACTGAGCTTCAACGACTACAATTTCTTCAGGTAGCTTAAGCGCAAGGTGTCGGAAATAAACCAAGAGGTTTTTTTTAAACCAAGGGAGTGATCAGATCGATTGCAAAAACTTCCTATTGGGGTTTTCCGGTTTGGTCGGAAGACCTAGTGCAGCTATCGACAAACTATTTGAATCACTTCATGCATGTCAAGCAAGAGAACTACGGAAGCAGAAATGCCACGAAAATTTCTACGTTAACCAAAGATGAGAAAATTTCAAAAATTTGGAGAATCCTACCCGTTTTATTTACTGCCTACTCTTTTTAACGAGAGGATGTATTGCGAAATATAACTAGACTCGATAGAACTAGCTGAGAGACAAGCGAAATGAACAACTCGCATCGTGTGGTGGTGAACGCGTTACTCCTCTGAAAGGACAATGGTGCGTTCGCTCCCCACCGCAGACACCTGCGGTTCGGAGTTTTTCAAATATCTCAGCATCATTGAAGCTAAATTTGAGGAATGTTTTTATTTGTTCTTAGAAAAGAACAAAAATTCTCCTGCAAACTGTTGTTGATGACTTGATACGTAGGTATTTTTGGTGTCCAACTGAACACTTTCCTGCGGCATCACCTCGTTGAAAGTCTAGAGAGGGACGTATTGTAGTATAGCCTACTTCGATGAAAGTCAATGAATGAACTTTGATCTGTTAAAAACTCGCATATTTCCCGACGCTTAGGTTAGTTAAGCAGTGAGACAACAGAAGTGTTGCTCGCATAGGATTATGAGTGTAACTCACCATGTTCAAGAAATAAATCTGAAAGAAGGCGCCGGGTTAGAAGGCGCTCGCCGTCTTTTCTACTCACTTTCGAACTTCTGAAATTTCTCCAAAAAGCTACAAAAATTCCACTCGATGATGTCTTTGATTCCCGAGGTGGCATCGTGACAGCGGCTTCAAAATCACCATCGCCGTTTTCTAATTTATTGTATGCACCTAGGAAAGCACATTGTTGGATTCCAAGTTTTCCGTCCAGATATTCTTTTATGCGGGCGCAAGCTAATCGACCCGTCTCGACAATGTATTCATCACAGCATGTTTCACAAGATGTCAAGTCAATTCTATGTGAACTCAAGCTATCTCCATCTTTGCAGTTTAAAAAAGTCATGCAACCTTGTATATCGTACATGGGCACTCATAGAGCGGTTTCGATGCAACTAACGACGTAGAGTGGTCACCGCCTGAAAACTTCTTACACCACTCATTTTTAGATAGCTCTTAATAGCAGTGTCTATTTCATTTGACACGAAAGGGTATTTTTAAAGCAATGTTATTTAAGACAGATGTATTGTTTATAATATCCTTCTCTAATAGAGTGTTGGTGGCGCAGTGGTTAGAGGTGTCCTGCGGTAGACACGTGCTACCGGTTCTATCTCACGCCTGGGCTCACCAAGCTTTCCACTTCCGAAGACGACAAATTAGCACCAGACTTGTTCGACAGGGTAGCACGAACAGTTGATCGGTTGACCATCATAAGTTATTGTATAGGCCAGATATGCATTCAATCACCTCCAAACGATGCTTGATGAAGTGAAATGCATAGCGTATTCCTCAGGGATTGACTAACGCAGAAAGCTTTGTTTTTTGTCGTTTTAATATTCCTCTCAGATCTAACCTGAGTAGCTATTGTTTCGTAGCCATTAGAGATAGCTATTTCTCGTGTCAAGTGTGGTCATTGGTTCCTCTCTTCTTCTCCGGTGCACTCCTTTGTAGCTGTTTGATAAACGGGTTTTTCATGCGCGAAATATGATGTTTGGTTGTTCACGCAACTTTATGCCACAGTGCTTTAGAAAAAGCTTGTGTGAACGCTTAACAATGGGATCCGGTTCCGCTTAAGTTGTTCTCGCATAAATTTTTCCTTGTATGACTAATGCAAAACACTTGTCAAGAATGGTATACATTATGAGGAAACAGAATATATACAGCACTTCGTAATAGAAGTTTTACCTCTTTCGACTCTTAAAAGTTATTGTAAAAAGGTCAAAAAAGCTAAAAGGTAAGGCTCTCGGCGTTGATCAATTCCTGAGGGATGAGCCATGCATTCGAGTTTTTTAAGCATCATTAGAGGACGTTGAATGTATATCTAGCCTAAACAGTGACTTGCGGTGGCCTGCCGATATATAAAATCAGTGTTATCAAACAAATCTAGTACTAATTTGCCGACCTCGAAGGATAGAAGGCTTGGTGTGCGTGCCCGCGAGGATCGATACCATGTGTATTGCAGGGAGTCCCTGACCACTGCTCTACACGCGTCCCTATCTACATTACATCTATTATGCATGATAATACTAGAAATCAATTTTTCCAATATGGTTGGATATTGGGCATCGTGGTCATTTTGTTGGGGTTATGGAGGTGCTTGGTTGACTAGATTGCAGCCAACTTGACCTTTGTAGACTCCCAAGAAAGCAAAATCCGCCGAAACGTTAACTCTTATAAAAAATACTATTTAATAAAAACTTTGTGCGTGCTTATTAAAAAAGTAGATTGTTTATAAGTGCCAAGTTTAATAGAAAGTCGATTATGAGAACAGCTTTCAGGAAGGGAACACGACCAGTCACACATCCGAGCAAGATTGTCTCCGTCTCCATGAGTGTCTTCCTCTATCAAATCGTCAAATTGGTAATCTTTATTAAAGAGAATGATGGTAGAAAAACAATCAATACCCGAAAAGAATCCAGTAGTCGCGTTTCAGGATGCTGTGAAGAACACGATCAGCCTATCGGGAAGTTTCGAATTGGTGAGTTATTTGAGAGAATTTTCTTGTATCGCACTATCTCTGGATCTCAACTGGCACGAATTCCGTCAAGTAGTTGAATATCCTCTTGAATCTGAAATTCTATATGAGCTCTCGCAAACACTGATTCCATGAAGTAGTGTACAAGCGAGAACACTGCTACAAGATTATTTGCCGTTAAGCCATTCTCACATACTGCATTTCTTTTGTGGTTTATTCGAAAATCAATGGTCCGTACTTTTAACGAGCTACTAGTAGTCTGTATGTAGAAATTGTGAACCAAAGGAACCAATATTCTTACCTATCACACAAATATGTACCTAAACGTAGGAAAAGTGACTCAAACTATTCATTATATGAAGGTCGACTAATCTGTGAGAAATGAGCACCTTGCAGTCCAGTTCAGGTACTGTTGAAAATAGGAGTTTCCGTAATCTTTGTGAATTTCTCAATGTGCTTTTAATGAATTACATTGTTCTTTCCTATACAGCAAGTCAAGTAGCCTAAGAACTCTTATGTATTCAGAACGAGATTCTCTGTCATGAAGTACGCATACCTCTTCAACCATTTCTTAGTGATCCCATTGGAGTCGGTGATTATAACGCGCTCCTCCATCAGGTCCGGCTTCACAAGCAAAAACATCCGTCTTGCCTACAATGCCCACTTTCGTTGGTCTCCAGCGGTGGCGAGTCGCCGACGGATGGAGCTCACCGATTTAAAGATGCCATCGTCGTTAAAAACAGATCGCTTGAATTTCGTCTCCAACATTATGACACCTTCCTTCACTATCCCTTCTTCGATAATTATCAAACCTAAAATAACTCTTCTCTTGCTAAGACCTGGCTTCAAATTTTCTCATACCCTTTTCTCATTCCTGTGATCAGTCGACTACAGTAAAAGAAGAAACAGTTCAATTCATGTAATCGTATTCTATTCGAAACAAAATAAAACGGTTCGACACTGGCTGCAATTAGGAAACATGAGTATTTCATTTAATCGTAGGTACTTCAGAAGACTTTTAATATTTTTTGAGAACAGAAAGCCACGTATTGATAAGAATTCATACATCCTTCTAAAACTTGAAAATAGTGTTAACCTTGGTGGGAATGTCCACAGATTTGTGGGAAATGCAAAGGTTTTGATAGAAACTCTTCTTTTTTCAGTTCATTCTTCCTCAGTTTGATCCCCGACCAAACAAAGAGCTGTCGTCACAGCTTCTCGCTTTCCCAACAGGAAAATTATGTTTGCCTCTTAAAGAGGTCAATTGGCTAAAATCTAACGGCCGCTCCGAAACCAGATTTGCAATAGTAAATCTGATGTAAATGAGTTCCCACAAAATCGATCTTTGGTCACAACGACACGCTATAGCCTATCTACTAGTAAAACGAAACCTGTTCACGACAGTGAAGAATCGGACAAGAATGATTGCGCGCATCATTTTCTCGAGATCTCATAGTTTACATCGCAATCGGACAATGTTATCACATACTCGATGCAAAGATAACAAATTTTCCTTTTTCCTCTTTTTTTTCTTAAACACTTTTCCTTGAGCAGATTCTAAGCAAATTCGTTTTATGCTCTGAAAAGCTCCTTTAGAAACCATTTCTTGGCGTTTTATTTGTCTTGGTGTTACACGTTTGATGAACACAAGTGGGATTAAGTGAATTTTTAGTGTTAATGGGCAACTTCACGCTGTGGTTGGATTTTGAGATCCAAGGTTGCTACGCGTCCTGGTATGGATGCAAGCAGCGTGACTCGGCCATAGGCAATAGATCGAAGAACTGATCCTCATGCATGCTGGACTAACTGCTTCCTATTCATGGACTCGGGTTACGAATCTCTCGATTCTCTGTCACGCGTTGATTGGCTCCGCTAGACGGCCATCGGCCAATGAGCATTTGTTTCCGACAATTAGAATACGTGCCGAAAGATGGCAGCACCAGCGGAACCATTGTAAAGTGTAAAACACTTTTTGAAGACAAATGACTTTCTCCAAATTGGAAGTGTTCTTTCCCCATATTTGTTCGTGAATATCTAAACCGTTGGGAGGCAGATTGACGACGAGAACTGTGTTAGCACAGTTGGGAATCCACTATGTCATCAAAAATAGTTGACGTTCCATGACGTTTAACAGTTCTCTGTTTTTTAACATAGTACTGTTCTTTAATTTTTCCTTTCGTACAAAGTAGTGTCCAAAAATAGCTTCCATTGTGTGCAACGGCTGTTTTCAGCTTTCTGGGGTGACTGCACATCAACCCGCTGGCACAACCCCATTCCCAGGAGGCATGCCCTTTCGACAAACCATTCGAATAACCACCACGTTCTGCCGTCTGTCCAATGCCATTTTAAGAGAGTTCCTTTTCAGATAGTGCTGCGGTAGGCTGTAGATACGATATGGATGGTGATAGGACGTAATACAACGAGGTGCTCCGGCATGACCCGAAGATTATTTGTAAGCTAAGAATTCGATCGACTAGCCCCAAGGCCTACACCAAAATCCATATTTACTGCCTTTCAAATAAAACACAATTATTGACGCACATGTCATTGTGGCTTATTGACGTTACTGATGCCTGGAATTCTCCCTTTTTCTTTCTTGACACAGGCGGGCAGATAGAAGCTAATCAGAAAGGTGTCAGTCTGGATCATTGTTATCTAATCCGGAGCACTAAAGATAAGCAAACAGCATGGAAAGCACCGGATTTATCCAATTTATGTTAAGAGAAACAAAGTAAATGAGAGAAATTCATTAGAATGGGAGCAAGGCTCCACCCTTTTCTCAGATCCACACATTGCTCTCAGCTGCCAGATTTCGGCCCATTTACGCGTATTATACAACCGCGAAGTAGGGACTTTGTATGAACAATTCGATCTAGAGTTATGTCAACTTGAACCTTCAGTGAAATCTAGCTTAAAAAGAAGAGAGAAAGCGCAAATATTCATAATTAATCACTTATGTCACTGCCGAACAAGGTTTTTCAAAATTCGACAATAACGAAGCTATGCTTGTTTCGCTTTGGTGATTAAGCCGTCTCGTGCACTGTAATGCTCCTATTTATCTTCCCTCAAACGCCAAAAGAAACCATTCTTTATAATGACAAGTCAGCTAGTAAAAGAGCGAAGAAATCCCTGTTACACAGAAGCTGTAAGTAGCTTGAACTTCTACTCGAGGTTGTAATTGTAATAAACTTTGTGAAAGTGACACCGACCATTGTTGCCGACAGTCTCTATAGCGACCTGATCTTCACCTTCTGCTGGTTTATTGTACTCAATGAAACCTGTGTCCTCCTTGAACGGTTTACTCGTCATAAAACCAACTTCCGTATGAATATCTCGGCCGTCTTCAGTTACTGCCGATGTGCTAAAGCAGAAAAAACTAGAATAATCTGGACCAAAAGCTTCACATTCGAAATCCAGGTAGGAAAAATACAAAGTGTCAAAATTTTCCCGCTTTTCACACCTACGTTAGCCCATTATAATGGTAAATGTCACCCTGGGATGTCCCATTATTTCAAGGCCAGCACTTTTTTAAAGTCATCCTTTCCTTTACGGAACTATCATGCCACTACAGAATCATAGCATTCTTCCACAAAATCTTACAGTAGCATTTAAAAATACTTCCACAGTGAGAATGAAAGTTCAAAATTAATTGAACGCATCATTCTATGCAAATTTGCATAGAATGATGCGTTCAATTAATTTTGAACTTTCAATCTCACTGTGGAGGTGTTTGCATCATACTCCAAACATTTGCATTTTAAACTTAGTTCGAGTTCACTTATAAAATAAAGCTCTCGGCGTTGATCAATTCCTGAGGAATGCGCCATGCATTCGACTTCATTAAGTATCGTTGGAGGTGACCGAATGCATAACTGGCCTTTACAATGACTTGCGGTGGTCAGTCGATGTATCGAATCAATGCTAATGTCCTCCCAGACAAGTCCGGTACAAATTTGCCAACCTCAGAGAGATGGAAGGCTTGGTGAGCCGCGAGCAGGAGGATCGATCCCATGTATATGTCGCAGAGCGCCCCCGACCACTGGGGCACACGCGCCCTGATTTCATTTGCATGAGGTTATTCCGTACCACGCGCGATTCGTAGTTCTATCAATAAATGTCAATAATGGCAATGAACAAACACAAACAAAACCTGCAAGTCGGCTTACGTTGAGGAACAAATTATCCAAAACTTGTTTCTGTAGTGGTAAGGCGAGCTGGAACTAATTCACTAGAAAGAAGTTAACAGCAGACTTCATATAACCTTTGGCAAGAGTTTCCAAGTCTATATTAGAACCCAAATCTTGTGCTCTGGATTTATATGAAGCCATGCTGTTTTTTCAAGACATGGACCTTCACATATAAACAACGTCAATTATTCAAAAAATGTTCATGAAAGGCAAAATTCTTCTGTCGGAGCTTAAGAAAGCGAAATTCCTTTACTCTTTCCTTCATAACAAATCTCACCAATAGCGGCGCTTCAAATACTGATGGAAAGGAAAATATATGATGTCTGCATATTTTTTGTTAGCTTCTTTCTTTCGTCGCCATGAAAGGAATCCTCTATGGATTTTTATGAATGTCTTTTGCCACAGAATACCCATGTGGCTGATGAGTCACTAGAGAACGGAGATAATTCTCTGCATTTTCTATTTTCAGTCTCTGGTTACTTCAAACGACATGAAAATTATGCCAAAATTATGCTAAAAACGGTATATTGCACCGCATATGAAAGTGGGAGAGCAGAGCCACGACGTTAAAAATAAATCATAGAGTTTTGTTTGAAATTTCATAAGATACGGTGAATTAATTATGAATATTACTCACCTAATGTTCACTGGTGGTCGGTCAAACATCGGCACGTCGGAGATTTGAACATCAAGTACCTCCTGATATGCTCCTGACAAAGACTCGGGAAAACTGAAGCAAGTAATAAAATGCCGTTCTTGGTTCTAGCCTTCACTGAGCCAAAACTTAGCCAATGAAGCGTTCACATAGCAATGGCTGTGAACACAAAGAAAGTGAAATACATAAACACTTTTAGAACTAAAAGCTTTTCAAAATAAGAAAAGTCATGCCTTTAAAGAGTTGTTAGAGCAAAAAGCTCCTAATAATAGATATGTCCTTTAACTCTAACCAACTAACGAAAATTTTTGACTTGAACTAGAGAATTTCCAGAACGGTAAGATAGGTGCCGAAAGTTGAAGTATGAAACATTCAGGAGCAGTTTGCTTTGGAGGAGTAAATGCTCAGCAATAGTTCCATAATTTGCTAGGCTTCATACCGTTCTCTAGCCCTCGTTTTGCACTCCCACCGACCAACGAACCATGCGATGTTATCGAGAATAGGCGGAAGTGCCAGAGGCAGTTCTGTAAAATCCTCGTCTGCATCAACGCACCACGTCTTCATGCCGTATAGCACACCGTTGGCATTAAGTTGAAAAACAGCTTACTTATTCCATTACTGCGACAAATTCGACAGGAGAGAGCACAATTGTCTGTGAAGAAAGGAGAAATCGGTAGAGTCCATGTGCAGCGCTTTTCCTCTTCCCATCGCTTGCAACTACGATAGACATCCTGGCATGGTCCTTAGAAATGGAGAAATTGCTTCCACCTTTTGTAGGCTTGCAGGACGGAATTTCAGTTGCATCTCTTTCGCCTTTTCGTACTCTTTTATTATAAAATCATCAAAAAAAATCATACCTAGATTTTCCTCAAATCTTCTGAAAATTCACATGTTGTTTCTTAAAACCTTTACTCGATCTTCTCAATTGACATAATATTCGAATATTGGCATAATGATTTTTGTCATAGCCTCTATCAACTATCACTTCTTTCATTTTACAAGGCTTTATAATTTTCATGCCACCTTCTCCATCCGTGGCTAATTTTTTTTTCTTACAAATTCCTTTTCATTTAATATTTTCCAAATGGCTTCGGTTACTTTCCGTTTCAAATAGAAATCGCATATAGTCGTCATACGTTCTTCTCTTTTCAAGGACAAGTTGTGCTATCAGGATGTGCTAAATAAATTCAGAGCTTTTTACTCTCTGCTTACGTTTCTCTCTGAACCTCTTCTCGTGCCGACCATCTCAATGTTCGCAGACGCCTTAAGTCCTAAATGAGCGCTCTGAAATCCAACAACGAACGCAGTTTCGTAGGATTCGAAGGGTTTCTTTCGTGTGCATGTTGTGCACTGGACAGTTGATCAAACAAATTGACTGCTCAGAACGCTACCCTAATGAGGATGAACATCATGTGAATGAAAACAGACTATTCAGTAGAACTGAAAGGCTAGTTGTCATCGAAACTACAAGTCTCATTCGAAAGTAATGTATGTTAATGTAGAAGATTGCAATTCCGGTCAAGCAAATATCTTTTTGTGCATTGTGACGTAGAGCTCCAGCTATTTCAAAATTAAAATGCATGACGAGGATTAAAGGCAGGAAATTAAAAACCAATAGGCTAACAAGAGCAAAATAGCAGATACAAAATGTATTTTAAACGAATGATTTTGAAATATTAAGCGAATTAGGAGTAAGAAATTGGAATGATGCGAAATTCAAACTCGGCTCATGAACTTATTTTGAAAGAGTTTTTTTTCTGATGAACGATTAGGGACGGGTTATAAAAATCATCTACAGACTCGACAGGAATGTTATCACTTTTCCTTAGTGAAATGACAGCTTCTGGCGCATTTATTAACAAGCTGTTGCATTTCTTGTTGACTATTAAGATGACTAAGCGAAATGGTCGAAAACGTAAATTGAACGGCCTGCATTCACATCGCTTGGATTTTTTTCAGCTTTAACAAGAAGGTGGAACTCACTGGCGCATCTCCGGCCCATCCACCCAGTTGGGCACTGGCAGCGATTTCCGGAGCGTTGCGCCACGCACACTCCCGGGCCACACGAGTGCGGGTCGGACATCGAACAAAAGTCGATCACTAAAACAACGGTTTCGTACACTATACCGTAGCAATGGTCTCAGTGAAATGGGACTATCTAAGTGCAGATTTCAACTACAGTACACAACATTCTCTCACCATGAAATTGAACAGTAGAAATAAAAAACCGCTTAATGTTTATCTTTTCACTTACTGCGTAATATTTTTTTTTTCGTGGCAGGGTATTACGTGAAATACAAATACAATGGTGCTAGGATATTTCCACAACTCGGACTCCAGGCCAGATTCGAGTTTGGCCCGGAGTCCAAATTTTGCAAATATCTCGGCATCATTTCAGCTCCCCAAGTAATCCAGTTAATAAGAAATAATCGTTAGTTGTCGAAAACTTAACATTGGGCGTTATGTGCTAAAATACATTAGCAAGAATAGGGTAGCCTAAAAATGTATATTCTATAGCAAATCAGTTCCGGTCAGTGAATAAATAATGCTGAAATTTTGTTCTGAATCATCCAGAAACCCGCTACATGCATTTCCTTGCGTCTCGGCCTATTACGATGGTCCCTTCAGACAGGCACGGGCACAACGATGATTGGCTCAGTTGGGCAAATCCACAGTGCAATTGTTCAGTTTGCTCGTACATTTTCGACGGCTGTCTTGCGAGTCTCCTTTTCTAAGCAGTAATTTAAACTGTCCTAAAATACCTGGAAGCAATGAATTCCATCTACAGAGATACAATTAGCTATCAGACTACTGTCTTCCCTATAGTCCTCGTTTTTGAAAACACTTTAGCTTCAATGTCGTACTTGTCATTTCCACATTGGTTCCATATTCTATTGGTGGGGAGGAAATTGCTTTCTGATCAATGATTACAATCAAGTTAATTTACTAATCGAGAATTTGAGTACTTTTGGGATTCTAACTTCGAACGAGCACGCCTGAACTCTTAGTGAACTTAATTAATTAGAGGAGGTAAAAGGATAATGGATAAAGCTCTCCGCGTTAATCAATCGCTGAGGGATGCGCAATGCATTCGACTTCATTAAGCATCATTTTGAGGTGACTGATTGCATATCTGGCCTTTACAATCACTCGCGGTGATCTACCGATGTATCGAGCCAGCGCTGCTATTCTCCCAGATAAATCTGGTACCAATCTGCCTACTCCGGGGAGATAGAAGGATTGGTGGGCCATGGGCGCGAAAATCGATTCCACGTGTGTGTTGCAAGGCGCCTCCGACTACTGCGCCACATGTAGAGAAGGTACGAATAACATATGCCTACTGTTTTCCAAGAAGACACATTTGTTGTATTAAGGAACAAGAAGGAAAGTTTCTTGTTCTATCAAGGTAAATCCTGGCCAAGACCCCTATTTTTCTGTGTTCATGGAATCTTTTTTCGCTTCGTTTAATCGAAGCTCCTACTTCTATGCGATTAAACAATTTCGTCCAGTTAGGCAAAAGGATAATATGCCAATATTATTCGAACTTCCATATGCGTTGCCAAATCAACGTCTTTGCGAGATCGCCCTTGTCGAGTGAGCCCGATTAGAAGCGCCGATCCACCCATGTGGATCGGATGCAATCCGAGGCGCTCTGAGCCACAATAGCGAACATTTTTAGGAGACCTTTTTTTTTAAGCAACAAAAGCGGTAGATCTAAAATAGAAGTCCTGAAAGACACCTGCCTCTTAGATAAAAATCAGTAATCAGGATATTATTGTTGTATCAATTTCTCTGTGTGTTTGCGCCTTTGTCTCTATAAGTGCCAGCGCTCTTCATTAAAAGTCACCATAACAAATGCTGATACTTGTTAGAAAAGGTTTTTATTATTTTATTTTTCGTCTTCGGGAATTCACTTCTACGACAGTGAAGATGAACTCCAAATGGCAAATACGCGATAAACTGCATGATCGATCCGAAACATCCACGATCGGACGGCTTTCGCCAGTTTCGCAATGAAAAACCTTGCTTGTTTTTCATAAATGACACTTAAAGCTGGAAGCTGTGTAACCCGTCAATCGCTAAGAGTCCGCAATGCCCAGCACTTTCGGCTTTGTCTCATTCCAAGAGCTACTGCTAACAGATGGCTACCATGTAGAGCACTGGAACTGAAGATCGTTTTTCCGGAACCACTATTGCTACCACAATGCGCTCCGTTCTGTGAAAAAGTGACTTCCCATTCAGGGAGTCAACTATGACTTTCATTACCTACCATGGACTTTCCAATCTCGTGTTAGCTTAATAATCGGAGGTACCAGGACTTCCTTTAAACCACAAAGTCGATGTAGTCAAAAGTAATAAATGCAAGTAAGTAGCAGTGCTAAGTTATGCAAGTAGTAATACATAAGTTCTAATCAAGAATCACGCCAGTTTTAGCCGAAAGAAAGCATTTCAAAAACAGTGGTCATTTTCATAAACATGTTGCGGATTTCAAGTCGGTCTGAACGAAAACTTATCCCTGGTTTTGTCTTTCATTACCTACCATGGTTTTCAAGAGTTGATTTTCACTCTAAAATGTAAATGTAAGGCTGTTTTTAATCCTCACACCATAATATCGTAGAATGTCACTGTTAGAATGGTTATGACTGGTGACTTGAAAGTTACATCAGAAGGGTAATACCAACCAGCAGGCAACATCAAGTTTGAAGACTGAAGCTAATTATGGTGGAGATCGTTCTTCTTGAAAACTCCCCTCAAATCGCTTACCGGTCTTGGTTGCCACTTGCGAATGCACGAGGTGATGGAGAGCTGCGCCGAAGACAAACACCACCCACCACATTTGTCCGGGCCGCTGGTGACTATGAACGATGGCTGAAATAGTTGATCGTGCTCTGGAAACCCGGGTAGGTTTTGTGGTGAACAATGAGATTGGGGAATATGTGACGACAAAGCACAGCAAAATATTCAATTATCGAAGCGACAGAGTCTTTATCGAGGAATCAAAGCTCAGAATTTGTGTAGAAAACCACTTGCGTGATGAATGAGAAACGTAAATCCGTACTTATTTGCAAGCATACTACGCACCCAGATTCCTTCATTCTTACATCCAACTCGTGGCGTCTGCAGAAGTTGACACGCATTCAATCAAAAAGAAATAAGCAAAAAACCAGAGAGATATTTGTAGAAAAGAATGTGTATACAAAATGGGAATGCACAGACGTAGGAGAGGAAAAGAAATAAGATTTACATTTTCAGTATTGGATCGACGAGTTTTTGCAATGGAGCCCGTCCAGTTATGATGGAGCAACTGAGATCTTCCTCTCTTCTTCAGATATCTGGATTCCAGAATTTTCTCTTTATTATAGGTTCGTCTTTCTTTTGCGCTTGCATTCCCATGATCAATTTGCGACAGCTAAACGGAATATGATGGATAGGACTAAACTACACACGAAGCGGCCAAGTTTAAGTGGTTGTTTGTTCCTAACAGAATTATTACGAGATTACGATATTCAGCAACATTTCTGTATGAATATCTGAAGTATGTTAAGCACTAATGTGCCCTTGAATGCTCAAATTTTTTAAGCGCTAAACATACACACTGTTTAGATCACAGCGGAAATATGTGGAAGATTCTGGAGTTATTTAACACTAACCTGTGATGATTAGAGAGGAGACCTAGTCAGTAAATTATTGCCAACTATTTCAGCCTTTTTCAACTTATAACATACAGAAAGGAAGACTGGTTCAGTAGGAACAAGAGAAGTTCTTTCCACTGTACAAGGCAGGTTTGGAAAGGAGATGTCTTTCGTACGAACGAAAACAGAATAGGAACACTGGCAGTCCAACCTGTTGTCGAACAGAAATTTTTGAAGAATACACCATACCAATTTTTCAACAGTTGATAGCAAATAGCGAAAGATGAATAAAATAACTTCGTGTTTGAGAAAAAAAGCATGTAGAATGAAAGGGTGAGAAGTGATGAAACAACCGAGATGCTACGAAGGGAAGCGATTGCGGAAAATGCGCATGGGGATACGTCGAATCGTAAATGTACGAGTCGCCATTGGTTTTGCCCGACCATGTTCGTCACGAACGACGACGTTCTTGTAGGATCGAAAAAATCTGCCGTCATCGCGCTATAAACCGGCTAATTGCACACTATGGCTTTGGTCGCGAATCATCCACTTCAATGTCGAGCGAAATTTTCGCTATCTCCGCACCCGGAAAGGAAACCGAAAGGGAATGCATATATCCAAAGACCTGAGAAATCTATTTCTACGCTGCTTCGCTCACTTACGAACTGAAATCTGGCCATTTTGTCGACGGTAGCACAATGACTTCAACTGTTGCCCGTTCGGTGCGGAATCCATCTATTTGAAACACTCATTTTCGCCCACCACTTCTTAGATTATGACGACATCTACTCAGTTCAGTGCCCTACATAAAGAATTACACATGCCATATGAGATACCATTTGTTTGAAGAAAATAAACTCAGAATGTTGTCAGAATAACTGAGTTGTAAGAGAACTATTTATCTCACGCAGTATGTAAGAGAAACAGTTCCGACAAAATGATAACCAACAGTTGGCATGATATGTAAGCTCAAATAGGGCAAAAGAACAGTTAAATATCCTTGCCAGAAAAAAAAATAAAAAAGCAGGAACCTTACCTGAGTAGAAATTTTATAACAGCCTCGTGTTAGCTGAACAATCCAGAAGGATGTCTGCGTCAGGCTTAAGCTGCACTTTCCTTGATCAGAGAAAACGAGAATTCGAGTCGCGATTTAGTAGAAGGACCAGTTGTGCTAAATACGAACAGTTCTCGATCAGGTCTACACTTCCCAGCAACCAAGCGAAACCAACTGCTCGGCGTGTTAGTAGAGAGAAAAAGCAAAGTCGCTGAGTCTGGCGACGTAACAAACTTCATGCATGTTTGGAACCGAAGCACTTCCGGTCTTCATTTCCGTCGCGGTATTACAACTTCAGTGATAGGTTATTCAATGTGCCAATAAGTATCACCGAGTTGTAATACCGACTGAATAACATGTATCAGCCATCTACGAAACATAGGAAGCGCACATAGCGAGACATGAATGATCTATTAGAAATAAATTCAACGGCTCATTAAAATCTTTGCTGTTACAAGAATGGAGCACGTTGTTGAACATAGTGATTTCCGAAATGAAACGAGCTGAGCAGTGAGCTGTGTAGTTACCATTAAAACAAATAACGGAAGAAGAAAGAAACGTATGGATGAAACGTATTCCCAATGTGGCAATCCCAGTCAGATGGACCACGAGCTGCCAGTGCCGACCAAGGTGATGAGACAATGTATTAGCAGACCGATATCATACTAGATTAATTGAAAATATGCTAGTGCTTGCACATTTCCCACAGGAACAACTCCCAGCTGCGATCGGGCGGTAAATCGTTGGGATTCATTTTCCTTTTCTAAGTCTTCAAATAAGAATAGGTTTTTTGTGACAAGGTGGTTTGAAGGTTTTTAATTTGTATTTACTTCCTGTAACTCAATCAACCAACGGTTAGCACTCTTCAGTCTGAACTTCAACGATGCCGTGAAGTTGCAATCTAACAATGACATTCGCGTCAACTACACCGGTCACGTACGCTACTACATTCCCTTCTCTTCGGAAAGCCTCTGCAAACTCGATGTCAAATTCTTTCCTTTTGATACGTAGGCATTTTTTTCTTAAAAAAAGCATTCATGGCTTTCTTTCATTTATGAAGCATTATCGGTAATCACTCAGAAAATTGTAAGTTGAACTGCCCAGAAGAAGAAATGAGCATCAAATCATTAGCGAATTTGTTTGAATTCACAATTAAATCTTTAATTTTCTGTAGGTACAGTTTTGATTTATATTTACTGAAACATGGGATAGGCAGCGCGTGTGGCGCAGTGGTCGGAGGCGCCCTGCAGGACACACATGGGATCGATCCCCATGCCAGTGGTTCACCAAGCCTTCCATCCATCCTGGGTTGATAAATTGCTGCCAAACTTGTCTGTGAGGATAGCAACACTGGTTCGATGTATCGGTAGGCCACCGCGAGTCATAAAGGCCACATATGCATTCAGTCGCCTCCAAATAATGCTTAATGAAGCCCAGTGCATGGCTCATCTCTCAAGGATTGATCTACGCCGAAAGCTTTATCATTTGTCTTTTCAAAAAATATAATTGCTTTCAAATTAACACAAAAAGCATACTGGTCGTCTATTGGCTAAAAAGCTTGAAATCCCCTCGATCCAAAGGACCCTCGCTTGCGAAGTTACAAAAAAGTGACTGTTTTTAATAGGTGTTTTCAAACGACTTTCATTTGTGACTTTCTGTTACCTTAATAGCTACTAAGGCTTATTGAACATAACCTGTGAAATACTACCGCTTTTTTTACGGTAATGAGCATGGCTGTGGAATTGAGAATGAGTGGAAATGCATCAGTAGTTGACAGTCTGCTCTTGTTCTGCTAAGCCATTGTTTGACCCAGTAGTGTCGATGCCTAATTTTATGCTGCAAGCGAATGCGACGACGCCTAATTTCTTGGCAGTTGTAGAGTTAACTGAGAGACAGGTGAAACGAGTTTTAATAGAGTTCTAGCTTACTGCTGCAACCCGTGCTATCTTATCCCTTTTCAGACAGCAATGCACGCTTCTGTTCGGTTCATGGGCTCACTCAAACGACTCCATTAAGTATTCGCTGTACACACCTAAGCTTTCTCTGATTGATTTTTATGACAATCAAGAGTGGGAGCTCGATACGGTGGGTGCCTCTTAACAGTTTCTTAGAATTGTTTTACCTTTACAATTTCCCCGCGCTTTACAACTACACACTACATGAATAAATTTTATGCAATTTCAGGTGCGAAGTACGGTGAAGTCAGACGGATTTCTTTACGACTACTTGGATCCTCCTCTGTTTTGGGAAATGATCATTATCGACTTGGTAGTTGAACGTCAGAGCTTTTACTATGGTAAGTGTCAGACACTGTCAATCTTTTTCCGTTTTGATATCGAATACACTCATTCAATAGATAATTCTACATTTTTACAGTCTTCAACCTGGTTATTCCAAGCACGATTATCACTCTGGTAGCCGTAATTGGGTTCCACACTCCCAGTACAAGTGGAAGAATGAGGTAACACGTCTTTGTTTTATTCTTTTTCACCACCAATGTAGCAATGTAGCAAATGCTTAACCTTTTAAAAAAACCTAACAGAATTCAGTGTTTCAAGAACTAGTTTTCCTTTAATAGGAAGCTCTATTCGGCTGGCTTTACATTAGCTTATCTTTACCCTTAATAGGCGCTCATTTGCCATCCGATGCTCTTGCTTATTTTGCTTTTCACTCGGCAATATTTTTACTGTGTCAATGATATCAGCAGTAACCCACCGACAGAAATGATCTGGAAAACACAAATCAGCATTGATCCCAGTTAAGCTGAAGCTGCTTTAGGCTAACTTACTTGATTTGACCGTTTGCTATTGCAAATTCGAAGCACTAGTACTTTTACCGCTCTGAGGAATTTACACATTACAAGTAGTGCATATAACAAAAACTTCAGTAATTTGCTGTTTTCTCGATAGGCACATGCGAGATTGTTTGCATAATTCTTTTTCCTTCTGTTTAGCAAACACAAGGTGTTATTTCATTTCTTTATTTACGTACAAGCTGACGCTTCGGCGGATTTCGCCTTCCTCAGAGCCTGGAAAGGTCAGGTTGACTGCAATCTACATGGCCAAACACCTCCATAACCAAACAGAGAAAATGCTAAGCCAAAATTCCGATCACATTGAACACAGAGTTTCTGTACACTCACCGCTTTCTATGAGCTTTCCACTTAATATGTTATGTGGAGACCAACCGCGCAGTGTTCCCAGTGTTCTTGGATTAATTCCAAGAATCCGAAAATGAACCGCAGGGAGGAACGCCTCATTATCACGTGTGATTCTGGGCAGTATATAAGACTGTTATTCTGATGGGACGGGCACATTACGACTCCATGTGAACACTGCGCGGTTGGTCTCCACATAACACGTTAAGTGGAAGGCTCGTGGAAAGTGGTGAGTATGCAGAGTCTGTGTTCAATGTAATCGAAATTTTGGTTTAGCAATTCTCTGTTTGGTTATGGAGGTGTTTGGCCGTGTAGATTGCAGTCAACGTGACCTTTCCAGGCTCAGAGAAAGACGAAATCCGCCGAAACGTCAGCTTGTACGTAAATAAAGAAATAAAATAACACCTCGTGTTTGCTAAACAGAAGTGAAAAAAATTAATCCATCAATGCCGAGGTTAATAGAAAGTTGGACGTGGGTATTTGCATAATATTTGTTAATAGTAGCTGACGTTTCAGCGGTTGTCGCATTCTTCATAACCAGGATAAGGTCAAGTTAACCGCAGTCTATTTAGTCAGGTACCTCCACAACACCAACGACGGAATAGCTGCGGCATCAAAATTTCAATTCCATTGGAAAGAAAGTAGCATCTTAACACATTTACTGTTTTCTGCAAGTCTTTCGCCGAGTACTCCATATGAAGACCAGTGTTGCAGAATTTACATGGATGCAGAGTGATACCCTTTCACGTTAAAATGACACACTTTAATTAATATATTTTGCATCGTCTTTCCAGACTTTGGGGAAAGCGAAATGCCCCGAAACGTCAGCTAACACTAACAAATACTATGAGCACAACCTGTTGCGTATTACATTGGATATTTACATCCTCTTAGAAGCGCATTTTCTTGCTTGTCAAGAAAACATTTGGTCATGTTATTCATCAATGCCGAGGTTAACAGAAAGTTGATGTTGGAAAAAACTGGAAAGTATCATCTGAAGAATAACCAGTTCATACAAAATCCAGTCCGACTTCGAAGTGTAGACTCGCCGTAAATACTCGTTGTTTGCCCTCCTTCGCAATGTACTTCCATATGAAATAAAACGTTAGAGTGGTTGTTCGCGTGATGGAAAGGCCTAACAAAGAGTGGATGCTTGCGTGATAAGAGAGCCTGACAGAAAACGTAGTGTTGTGGAATGGAACTCAAGAGATGCCTGGGAGGCTCTTTGAAAAACGAGGGATGATTTTGGGTTTAACTCTGAGATGCAAAAAGACTTGGTTTGTGGAACAAGAACCAATCTATGGTATTTGAATGATGAAGCTGAGAAAGACAGTCTGGTGAATTAAAATGCGCTTCTGAGAAGATGTAAACATCCAACGTGAGACGCTATTTATTGGAAAGCCTCAAAAAGGAGCGCATCAATAGGAGCAGTTTTTCATACGATTGCTTAGAGTTGTATGACGTTGTAATCATAGGTTACAGCAAAATACTATTACCATCCATAACCTCATCAATAACTCTATTACTAATTTTTTTCAATAACGTACCGTCTCAACCTGAATGATGGTGATTGCCAACTTGGAAATACGATTTACATGAAGTTTATTGCTTGCAAAAGCCCAAGCCAAATGGAAATTTGATATTTAGGAGTGACCTAATTAAGAGTAAACTAATGCCAAAAATCGCCGCAGTTTTAGAAGAAATCTACTTTTTAGTCGACAAACTTCCTACCGATCCACAAGACCGACTGACTCCCGATTTTGACTTTAAAAAAATTCGAGTAATATCATATCTACAATGTTTCAAGAAACAAGTTAAAAAACAAAAACTGGCTGTTGCGCTTCAGAGATGCAAAATTTCGTCTGGGAATAATGACACTGATGAGTATGTCTGTGATTCTCCTTGCTATTGTTGAGGATATGCCCAAGTTCAGTATGTCCTCCAACAGAAGAGGTCGTGGTTCTTTTTCAGGAATCCCTCTCATAGGTATGCCACAAAAAATTTTAGATTACGATGCCTTTACAGCAGGTTTCCTGATGTTCTTTCATTTTACAGGTCTGTACTATTTTATTCTCCTAGCTATTATCGGTCTTTCAACAGTTACTACGTCGATGTTTGTGTTTCTGGAACGAGATGTCAGAGCAAAACGCAACATACCATGGTACCTTCACTGGTTATCGTTCGATGTACTGCGAGCGAGAACCGAAAGGTCTGGTCGATTTTGACCTTAAGTTCCTCAAGATTTCCATTGTCAATTGTTTCAGGAGCATCGGACAGTACCGCAGAAATCAACGTGACCCACAGACAGAGGTAAGGCAGAATGGTTTCTCCGGATTTTTCATTCATCTATTGGCGGTGCTACACTGCTCTGAACAAAACGAACATGACAAATAATGGGCACACAAAAAATTTTTATAAATTCAGCATAAATAGTCGGTATATTTATCCATATGTTCCTATGAATTGGTCTTGTTGAGCTCATGCGAGATTGGTGTAGTTGTCCTCATTGTTGTCATCGTTGTTGTTTGTGTTGTCGATGGCTGACGTATCGGCGAGTTCGCCTTCCTCAGAGTCTGGAAGTATTTTGTACAACGATAACTCAATAATTCGAGGGAAATAACCAAGATATTAGTGAAGATTTGAAGTATAAATAAATGCCATATTGATCAAAAGAACTACTTACCGTGCTGTTGCAAATGGGATTGCCCACGTGTTGTTTACGTGGGACGACGAGCGTGAACAACTAAAGCCAAGAAATCATTTTAAAATAAGGCGCCAGGTCACGTGTGATAGTGAAACATTCGTCTTTCCGGTTCACCTTTGGATTTTTGAAATTATTCCAAAACGCTTCGAAAGTCTTGCGCGTTGACGTATTTGATTATTGCGCTGTGCTCTCACTTCATATTCATCGTCATTGTGCTTTTGTGCTCTATGCATACCTAGCAGAGTGCTTTGAAGAAATGTGAATTCCGCATCTAGGTGCTCTTTTGTGCGGAAACAAAGCGGTCTACCCTTTTCCTCAATATATTCCTCACCGCATGCCTTACACATGATCAAGTATATTGTACCTGGACTCATGCAATCCTCGTCTGTTCCATTAGGACAGATCACAGAATTTTTTGAGCTGCACAAACGATCTTAGAGGCGGTTGCGAACTAACTAATAGCGTAGGGTATTGGGTTCGAAGTCCATAATCGCCAAATAGTTTTCGACACCACTTTTCCTTAAGCACCTCCTAATGGAGTAACTTATTTCGTTCGATATGAGTGGTAGCTTGAAAGGGATCTTACTTAGGTTCGAAACGTTATTTTTGGGAACAGCTCTGCTCTTTTGTCTAATCCGAGTTGCATCAGCTTCCTAACCATTGAAAATGGATATTTTTCGTGCCAGATTTAGCGACTCCTTCCTTTACCCTTCTGCTGTGCACACATCTTTAGCCGTTCGGTATATGTCTTTGATGAGTGCTTTTTTCGTATGCAAAAGATGAGACTAAACACAATAGTTTTCCTTCATCTCGCACTTCTTCCACTTGGCGAACATCTAGTTTTGTCGGCTTCGTAGACAGGTGCGTAGTATTTGCAATTCGATGTCCAGTGCTCGATGACTGTCCTCTGGTAGTCCGCATAAGAATAAAAACAAAAGCTCGCGTTTGCTCAACAAGAATACGAATAATCACTTGATCAATGCCGAGGTTGATAGAAAGTCGGTTGTGGGATTTTTTACGAGACGTACCAGCACGATACTTCCGACTTGTAAAAGAAGCGCTGTCACTAAGGCAAAAGATTGTGAGTGGTAGCTTGAAAGGGATCTTACTTAGGTTCGAAACGTTATTTTTGGGAACAGCTCTGCTCTTTTGTCTAATCCGAGTTGCATCAGCTTCCTAACCATTGAAAATGGATATTTTTCGTGCCAGATTTAGCGACTCCTTCCTTTACCCTTCTGCTGTGCACACATCTTTAGCCGTTTGGTATATGTTTTTGATGAGTGCTTTTTTCATATGCAAAAGATGAGACTAAACACAATAGTTTTCCTTCATCTCGCACTTCTTCCACTTGGCGAGCCTCTAGTTTTGTTGGCTTCGTAGACAGGTGCGTAGTATTTGCAATTCGATGTCCAGTGCTCGATGACTGTCCTCTGGTAGTCCGCATAAGAATAAAAACAAAAGCTCGCGTTTGCTCAACAAGAATACGAATAATCACTTGATCAATGCCGAGGTTGATAGAAAGTCGGTTGTGGGATTTTTTACGAGACGTACCAGCACGATACTTCCGACTTGTAAAAGAAGCGCTGTCACTAAGGCAAAAGATTGTCATAGCTCGACAGTCAATACACTTTCTCCGCCGCTGTCTAAAACACCGAGTCGTCCAAAACCTCATCAAAAGAAGTCGACCACACCATTTATGCGGACTTCCAGAGGACAGTCACCGAGTGCTGGACATCGAATTGCGAATACTACGCGCCTGTCTACGAAGCCGACAAAACCAAATGTTGGCCAAGTGGAAGAGGTGCGAGACAAAGGAAAACTATTGTGCTCAGCATTTGGAGGACGGCCTCTGGAGGAGAATAGTTAGTTGGTGGGCTCTGGGGAAGGTGAAGTCCGCCGAAACGTCAGCTTATTCGTGAATAAAGAATAAAAATAACACCTCGCGTTTGCTTAACAAGAATACAATCAATTTTTCTTTTCCCGCAGTGTGCGGCTTCTTCACACTTTAGGTATAGAATTTTTTAAGACCATTCTTAAATTCGACATATTTCAGCACAGTTCTTAATAAATGTGGAGTAAAATTTTTAGTGGCTTGCGTTGCACCCTGGTATTTTGCAAACAAACTAAAATGTCCAGACACTTGGACTATTTTGCTACTTTCTTGACAGTCACGGGATAGGTTGCTGTGATACATAAATTACGCAAAGGAGTTGATATTTCGGCGGAATTCGCCTTCGCTACAGTGGCCCACTTGACCTTTCCAGGCTCTGAGGAAGATGGAATCCGTTGAAATTTTAGCTGTTGCAAATAAATAATACATAATGACAAGCTCTGTCCTTACCAAGAAAGCAGCAAATTATTTATCAATGCTGTGGTTAATAAAAGTGTGGCTGGAGGCGCCACTGCGGCGCCACGCGAAGTGCGCCCATGGCCCACTAAGCCTTCCATCCCTCCGGGGTCGGCAAATTGGCACCAGACCTGCCTGGGAAGATAACAGCACTGGCTCGATGTACTGGTAGGCCATCGCGCGTCATTGTAAAGGCCAGATATGCATTCAATCACCTCCAACGATACTTAATGAAGTCGAATGCATGGCGCGTCCCTCAGGGATTGATCAACGCCGAGAGCTTTATCCTTTATTATTTATAATAAAAGTCGGTCTCAGAAATTACTTCAAGTACTGTCTCTAGGAGCATCTGCTGTTGAATGGACATGTACGGACTGGTCTTCAAGAAAAGGCCAGAGAAGTAGCCGTTTCTCTGCTCAGCCTCATTCCACGCGCTGCTTATACGAACACCTCTCATCAGCTGAATATTCCGCCACCACCGCCTTCGCAGGTATAGTCGATTTGCGGTTACGGAATCAACATTGTGAGCGAATTTCTCTATTTCTCATTCATCAGTCAGAAAGCATGCATCATATTTAACAGAGATCACTAAGCAAAAAACAATTTACCATGAAATGACTGCTTTGGAAACAATGGCCTTCACAAACACGCCTTTTCATGTTCTTCCAAATAAAATCTGTTTTCTGACCCTAAATGTCAACGTGTTCCCACTACAGTGAACGAAACCAAGGGCATAAAATGATTAGGAAGCTATTTTCGACAACAAAAAGAAGATTTTTTGTTCACATGAATAATTTCTCAGTAAGTAGTGGTTTTAGAATAGTGGCTATAGATTGAACCACTATCTCTCCTCGATGACACAATGAATAGCTTTTGATTTGAAAAGTACTTTCGCCTAGGAAGCTACACCTCCACGTATAAATCTTCGTAGACGACTAAGTCTTGCGCAGTATGACAATATGGTGCTATATCAGTACTTTGAACAAGTACTTGAAGATATCATCACTTGTGCAGTGCGAATAGAAAAGGCTGTCTGTGGAATAAGGTATTATGATGTTGCAATCTAGGAATATAGGAAGAATCTAAGTAAATCTTAATAACAGATCGTATTTCAGGCAAGATGTCATCTCACTAAAACCGTACGACGACTTAAACAGTAAATGGCAGACAGTGATTAGGAGACTTGAAATCATTTCGCTCGTGTTCTACGTTTCTGTTCTGTTCATTACTATGTATCTATTCTTCTATCATGAGTGGTAAGCCTTTTGCCTGCCTAAACATCCGGTGCTAATGAAATACTATATTGTATCGTAAACGAATACATGTAGGCTATTCAGTTTGACAGGTCAGAAAAGATTGGCAAATGTCTGTTTAATGAACTGTACGAGAGCAAGTTCGCCTTCTTGATCCTGCTTTTTCTTGGGCACCAAGAGTTGTCTGGATGCTGGCGCCAGCCAAGTCAGCATATGTTCAAGATGTATTTCTGTAATCTGTGTATTGAATCATCTTTTCAAACTTCTTCAATCGTGGCGATACCATTGCAGCAGACCGGTGTTCTCAGGAATTCTACAGAATGCATCAAGAACTGGAACTCTTGAGATCGGAATTGATTAACGTGGAACAGACGATTATACTGGACCACAACGCTTGTTCTCATACGACTCTTCAGGAACAGGATCATGTTTGCAGCACGACACTACTCATCGGTTCTACCTACCAAGTCTCCCATTAAAGGACTATCACTTATTTAAAGATTTGGACAAAATATTTTGTGAGGAAACATTTCGCATTCTGAAGGTCGTTTGAAAGGCCTTCTACTATTATGCAGACGACATGTTAAAGTTGATAAAAGTGCATTGATAAGCGAACTGTTTGGATGATAAAGCCGAGGTTTTTTGAAAGACCGTGTCATTTTGAACTATCTTTTAAATACAGTTTATTTCGTTTAAAAAGGTGTTATCACTAATGAACACGTGGTGGTAATAAAATTACTGACGTTTCGTAAAAACATTCTCTTGTAGTATAAATAAGAGGAAAACCAACCCCGCAATCAGCCTTACTGGAGAAACCTAATCAGAAATGATGATTGGTTTTCAGGTACTGCGCGGTTGGTCACAACCCATGCGGACAAATGAACCTGAAGTGCCCCTGGATGGTCGTCACACCAGATGATCCACAATGCGATGTTAACCCTTACAACTAGACTCAGTCTATGTACTTGAAATCGTTGCCAATTATTTACGGGTTATAATCTCTGAGACTTCTCTCTAGAACCCTATCATTTCAGTTTGCTCACTAGAAGTTGGTGAAAAATCAATCTCTGAAGATTAACTCGTAATGTTAGTATTGTGATGCAAATGTCCTTGAACACAATGAAGATAAAGTGATTGATTTTTGTAACACAGTGGATATCTCTTGTTGGGCTAAATTTCAGTCAAATGCGTAAGACAGAAGAAGAATCACTGTTTAGAGCGGATAACAAAAGAAACCTAAATTTGTCCTTTGCTCTTCGTTACTGTCCTCTCGTACAACTGAGATTAGCGATCCTTTCATAACTCCTTTCTTCATATCTACCTTTCTCATGAATCAAATTTTTAGTGATTAACTAGTAGCTTTAAGTTTCTCTTTACTTCGTTAATTTCTTCAAGCACCATATATTCACATTTGATTTACAATAACCGTTTAACAGAACGAGCCAGTGAGGGAGTTTTTAGAACTCACAAAGTTGCACAGTTTGTTTTTATTTACTTTGGAAGACTATAAATACTAATTGTGAAGTGTTGCTGAGAAACTGTAGAAATGTGATTCACTAGAAGTTACAAAAACCACATTCTCCTTTGTATGTGTAGATTTCGAAGTCTCTACTCAAGCAAATGGATGAGGGTGACATTCATTTGCACACTGTCAAACAGTTTCTCGTATTTCATCAGGGTTATGATGAGAAGCGTGTGGCACAGTGGTCGGATACACCTTGCAACGCACATGTGGAATCCGTCCCTTCAACTACGGCCCACCAAGCCTTCCATCCCTCCGAGGTCGACAAATTGGTACCAGACTTGTTTGCAAGGATGGCAGCACTGGCTCGACACAACGGTAGGCCACCGTGAGTTGTTGTAAGGGCCAGATATTCATTCAAAGGATGCATAATGAAGTGGAATGCATGGCGCATCCCTCAGGGAATAAACAAAGTTGGCAGCTTTATCCTTTTTATTTTTATGATCAGAAACATGTAATATTCTCATGACGGTTTTCATCTTCATTACCTTCGTGATGGCCAGGACACCATCTAAAATGATGAGTATAGTATTCGATTTGCTTCGAGGGCAAACTTGTAAAAGAGCTCTTGAAATGCTCAAAAAAAGCCGGTCGTGTAGACTTAAAAAGTCTGTTCTTAGCACGTTTTCCTTCACAATCAGAACACTGAGGACCAAGCAACTGACGTATTTGATCATGAAACTTTATGATTTCCTAATTGTAACCATAAATTCTCTAGTGATAACACTCGTTTATAGTCCTCCATATGAGCAGAGTTAGTCTGGGGGAAACATTTCCTCAAATAAACTATACAATATTTTAACGTTTTTATGAGCAGCTCTCCTCTATTGGAACATTATACGACATACTATATGTGCAACATGAAATCAAGGATCCTACACCTCAGGTTTCTCGAGTTTACTTCCTTATAACAGTTCCCAGGATCGACTTTCTATTAACCTTGGCACGAATATAAATGCGTCGTTTTCATATTCAGCAATAGCGAAGTTGTTATGCAGCATACATTTATTTCCATAGAAAACACAAAATACGATGCAACAGTAGCTGACGTTTCGGCAGTATCGCCTTCTTTAGAGCCTGGAAGGGTATACTGATATATAATTTTTAGGTCAAACACTTCAATAACATTTACAAAAACGCGAAAAACTCCATGGTAATCATACGATCAACAGCTTCTCGAAAAACTCACCGCTTTTTTACATGACTTCCAATGAGGGAAGGTTAGAACAGCTGATTATAGTCGCATATGGTTGCTGAATGCGCCACCCACATCAGAAATCCGAAGATACGGGGTCAGGTCGTGTGTGACCTCTGGGCATTCCTTCCTGCTATCCATCGTGGAGTTCTTGGCATTCATCCAAAAAGCCTCAAGAAGTTTGCGCGTTAGTGTCTTAGTCTCCTATGCGAGGATATTGACCTTAACTTCAAAATCGTCTCCGCCATGCTTTTTTATCCTGTGCGTGCCTAGTGGTGTACTTTGTCTTGTTTTTCGTTTCCCATCTAGGTATTCTTTCATACGGACACACAAGGGTCTGCCCTATTCGCCAAAATATTCGTTATTCAATAATTCAAAGCATTTCTCCATCTCGTCCTGACTAGAGAAGATGACAAAACAATCATCTATATATCTGCAGTAGAGTAGAGTTGGTGCCAACCGCTGTCCCATTGCCAGCCCTCTCATTTGCGTGTAATATTTCCCAGACCATCTGAAGATCAAGCAGTTTAGGCACTCTTTTAAGGGAGCCATAAGCTTCTGAATAGTCAAGCCATGCATATGTATTCCTCTGTATTCCCACTTCATGTTTAACAAGAAATTCGTAGATGGCTTGCATTGCAGAATCATTCGATACGTTGGTGCGGAGCGCGGAAACATTGAAAGAGTCCATCACGTACGTGTCATTGGGGGACGCGTTACGTAGACGTTCTAGGAACACTTGGGTGTTCGTGAGGTGAGCTGGAATATGGCTAAGCAGTTGGGTAAGTATTCGGCCTAGAAACCGGGTTATTCTATCCGTTGTCCCGTCTACACAGCTGATAATGGGTCTAACCTCGTAGGAGAGTGGATTGGTAGACGCGAGATGACCAGTGGATACTAGCTTATGTGTTTTAACAAGCAAGTATAAAACGGGACATGTTGGTCAATCTACTTTAAAATGCGAAATAACGGATGGTTTTAAGCCCGCCGCCTTTGCTATTGTGACCCACTCATTGTTAAGTTTCCGGTATTCTTTTGTATTCCTTTTCAGACGATGGGCAATAAAGGGTAATATCACTAAGATGTTTCTCCGTTATCTTAACATCTAACTGCTGAGGAATAACTACGAACTCTCCCCCTTTATCACTAACTGATAGTCTAATGGTCTTTGAATTTATTAAATCTCTAATTTCTCACATGTCACATTTTTGCGCTGCTGTGGGATTAGAGATATACTTTCTATCGTGATAGTTGGAAAGGGTTTTGAGAACATCGTCCAGAAACATGCAAAACTTTGTATCAATTTCGACACTGGGATCCTCCTGTCTGAGGAACGCTCTGGGGGAGATGATGGTAACAACGCCGTTTTTTCGCCTTCATTTCTATTTAATATTTCTTTTTCTGGCCTTTTAGCGGAGTCGATCCTGAAGTTCACACAAGTTGCATGCGATACAGTTACTTTAGAAATGGGTTGTGAAGGTAAAAAACTTGGACCCAATTCAAGTAGTGAACGCACGCTCTCAGGTAAGGTCACATCTCCAAGTACTGTGACTCCAGATGTTCTCGGTGCATTATCAACCCTATTTTGACTAATATCAGAAGAGTAAAAAACTTCTTTTGCGGTTGGAACGATTTTGAAGTTAAAGTCAATATGCTCGCATAGGAGACTAAGATACTAACTCTCAAATTTCTTGAGGCTTTTTGGATGAATGCCAAAAACCCCACAATGAATAGCAGGAAGGAATGCCCAGAGGTCACACACGACCTGGCCCCGTATCTTCGGATCAATTTCTGATGTGGGTGGCGCAGTCAGCAACCACATGCGACTATAATCAGCTGTTCTAACCTTCTTCATTGGTAGTCACAAAAAAAGCGATGAGTGTTTCTAGAAGCTGTTGATCATGTAATTGCCGTGGAGTTTTTCTTTTGTTATTGAAGCGTTTAGCCTAATGAATTGTATATCAGTATACCCTCCCAGGCTCTAAAGAAGGCGATACTGCCGAAACGTCAGCTACTGTTGTATTGTATTGTGTTTTTCTATGGAAATAAATGTATGCTGTATAACAACCTCGCGATTGCTGAACAAGAAAACTACGCATTACTTCCTTGTATTACGCCGGCTAGTAGCCGTGTGGTGTGAATTATGTATGAAACCAACCCTGCATTTTTGCTCATCTAAAGCTTTTTAACTACATTAAAGATGCATTGAAGAAGCTTTCGAAAGACACAGAACCGTTGTAGACATCTTACAAATCTTCGTCGACAACTAGTCGTTCTCACACGTACATATTCCTTCCGAATCAAAATTTCTGACCAAGACTCCATTTGTTTTGCGCGATGCAACAGTTTCTAAGAAATTGTTTACCGCAATCTAGAATCACATTGTTACAGGCAAAAAGGCACCGCGAGCAGCTCAGAAGCAAACTATTCTCAAGAAATTTGATCGCGACCCGTGCGACAATAATGCCATGTTATCAGCCCGGAAGAACGAAGACGAGATTACTGCTAGACCCGGCCATGGTGCGAATGAATAACGAAAGCATTCCTTACCAATCTTTTGTGTGCTACAATGTTGCGATAGAAATCACTGACATTCCAGAATCCAATAATATTACAACCGACCTCCTTCGAGTTGATAGCCATAAACTGGATGTACTTCTACCCACAAATATGACTTCCTACCTTTGAAAGGAAAAAAGCCCACAATTATAGGACGTTCCGCGTGATTCCATGATGCACAAGGAGAACGACTGAAGGAACTGTCGCTACAACTGCCCAATATTCTTGTTGAATTATGAATTCGTCGTTTTCCCTTTCAGCAATCGCGAGGTTGTTCAACAGCATACGTTTACTTCCATACAATAACACACAAGCAATACAATCGTAGCTGACATTTCAACAGAATCGCCTTCTTCAGAGCCTGGAAGGGTACACTAATACGCAACTTACAAGGTCAAACACTTCAGTTTGTATATCTGCAGTAGAGTAACGGCCGAAGACCGAGAACGAATGTTTCCACTATAGACATAAACGCAATGGCAAGACTCGGTGCCAGTCACTGTCTCATTGCCAGCCCCCTTATTTGTGCGTAGTATTTCCCAGACCATTTGAAAATCGAGCAGTTTAGGCACTCCTTTAAGGGAGCCATAAGCTGCTGGATGGACAAGTCATGCATTTTTACTTTTCCTTCATGTTCAACAAGAAGTTCGAAGATGACTTGCATTGCGGAGTCATTCGATACGTTGGTGTACAGCGCGGGAACGTCGAACGACTCCATCACGCACGCGTTATTAGGAGAAGCGTCACGTAGACGTTCTAGGAACATTTGGGTGTTCGTGTGGTGGGCTGGAATGTGGTTGAGTATCTGAGTTAGTATTAGGCTTAAGAACCAGGTTATTCTATCCGTTGGCCCGTCTACACAGCTGATGATGGGTCTAACCTTGAATGATGATGGATTGGTTGACGCAACATCATCAGAAGATACCAACTTATGTCTCTTAATAAGTAGATATAAGACGGGACATGTTGGTTTATTAATCTTCAGGTGTGAAATAACCGATGAGTTTAAACCTGCAACCTTTGCCACGCTGACTCATTGCTCGTTTAATTTCCGATATTGGTGTTTGTATTCCTTTTCAGAGGATGGGCGATATAGGGTAACATCACTAAGATATTCTTCCGTTATCTTAACATCCAACTGGTGAGGAACAACTACGAATTCCCTCCCTTATCACTAACAGACAATCCTATCGTTTTAGAGTTTATAAATTCTCTAATTTCTCGGAAGCCGTATTTTTGTGTAGCTGTGAGGCTAGAGATAAACTTTCTGCCGCGGTAGTGATTAAGGGTCTTGAGAACACCGTCCGAAAACAAACGGAAATTTATGTCAATTCTGCCGTTAGGGTCGTACAGGGTCACATAAACGGTCATACATACAAGCGGTTACGAACTAACTGGCGACGAAGAGTATTCGATGGTATTTCAATCATCGCTACCGATTCCTCTAGACCTGCCCTTCTTCAGCATCGCTTTATCTCTCCACTTATTTCATCGCTAATGAAGGACAAGATAAACGGGACTTTTGTAGTTGCTAGTGGAAAATAGGCCTTTGAGTCAGTTGTCGGCACTGCTCTCGGCGTTCTCAAGACCCTTAATCACTACCGCGGCAGAAAGTTTATCTCTAGCCTCACAGCTACACAAAAATACGGCTTCCGAGAAATTAGAGAATTTATAAACTCTAAAACGATAGGATTGTCTGTTAGTGATAAGGGAGGGAATTCGTAGTTGTTCCTCACCAGTTGGATGTTAAGATAACGGAGGAATATCTTAGTGATGTTACCCTATATCGCCCATCCTCTGAAAAGGAATACAAACACCAATATCGGAAATTAAACGAGCAATGAGTCAGCGTGGCAAAGGTTGCAGGTTTAAACTCATCGGTTATTTCACACCTGAAGATTAATAAACCAACATGTCCCGTCTTATATCTACTTATTAAGAGACATAAGTTGGTATCTTCTGATGATGTTGCGTCAACCAATCCATCATCATTCAAGGTTAGACCCATCATCAGCTGTGTAGACGGGCCAACGGATAGAATAACCTGGTTCTTAAGCCTAATACTTACCCAGTTCCTTAACCACATTACAGCCCACCTCACGAACACCTACAAGCGGTTACGAACTAACTGGCGACGAAGAGTATTCGATGGTATTTCAATCATCGCTACCGATTCCTCTAGACCTGCCCTTCTTCAGCATCGCTTTATCTCTCCACTTATTTCATCGCTAATGAAGGACAAGATAAACGGGACTTTTGTAGTTGCTAGTGGAAAATAGGCCTTTGAGTCAGTTGTCGGCACCGAACAGCCACTAGCTTTAAGCGGAATGCTCGACTCCTCCGTTATCTTAACATCCAACTGGTGAGGAACAACTACGAATTCCCTCCCTTATCACTAACAGACAATCCTATCGTTTTAGAGTTTATAAATTCTCTAATTTCTCGGAAGCCGTATTTTTGTGTAGCTGTGAGGCTAGAGATAAACTTTCTATCGCGGTAGTGATTAAGGGTCTTGAGAACACCGTCCGAAAACAAACGGAAATTTATGTCAATTCTGCCGTTAGGGTCGTACAGGGTCACATAAACGGTCATACATACAAGCGGTTACGAACTAACTGGCGACGAAGAGTATTCGATGGTATTTCAATCATCGCTACCGATTCCTCTAGACCTGCCCTTCTTCAGCATCGCTTTATCTCTCCACTTATTTCATCGCTAATGAAGGACAAGATAAACGGGACTTTTGTAGTTGCTAGTGGAAAATAGGCCTTTGAGTCAGTTGTCGGCACTGCTCTTGGCGTTCTCTACCCAGTTCCTTAACCACATTACAGCCCACCTCACGAACACCCAAATGTTGCTAGAACGTTTACGTAACGCGTCTCCTGATAACGCGTGCGTGATGGAGTCGTTCGACGTTCTCGCGCTGTACACCAAAATATCGAATGACTCCGCAATGGAAGCCATCCACGAAGTTCTTGTTAAACATTAAGGAGGAGTAAACATGCATGGGTTGTCCATCCAGCAGCTCATGGCTCTCTTAAAGGAGTGCCTAAACTGCTCGATTTTCAGATGGTCTGGGAAATACTGCGCGCAAATAAGGAGGCTGTCAATGGGACAGTGACACCACGCACCAAGCCTTGCCATTGCGTTTATGTCTAGAGTGGAAGCCCCCGTTCTCGGTCTCCGGCCGCTACTCTACTGCAGATATATAGACGATTGTTTTGTCTTCTCTACACAGGAGGAAATGGACAAATGCTTTGAATTATTGAACGAGCAGTCAGAGTACATAAGGTTCACCCGGGAGAAACCGAAGGACGACTGGCTCCCGTTTTAAAACGTTCAAATTTACTTGTCAGGTAGCAGTTACATGACAAAGTGGTACCGAAAACCAAGTAACAAAGACATCCTGGTTCACTCCCTCTCTTGTCACTCTTCACACACAAAAAGGGCGCTTGTGAGAAACATGTTTCAAACAGCCACCTCTATGAGCAGAACCAGGGAACTAAAGGTGGAATTGCGCGACTTGGCTCCGCAAATAGCCATCTCCAATGGCTACGAAATTGTAACCCCGTGAGATAAGTTTCGAGGGAAAGCGATACTCCAAAAGGAACGGTTTGGCCAAAACAAGGTCCCATTTATCATGCCCTTCATTAGCGATGAAATAAGTGCAGCGATGAAGAGATGATTAAGAAGGGAAGATCTAGAGGAATCCATAGCGATAACTGAAATACCACCGAATACTCTTCGTCGCCAGTTAGTTCGTAACCGCTTGCATGACCGTCTATGTGAAACACAAAATTCTTGTTGAGTGTTTACAAGCAGTTTACGAAACTTGTCTACTGTACAGAAGGGAACCATTCCAGGACTATGGAATAGTCCTCGCGAATGACACCAATTTCGGAGCACACCATCATTATCGACGAGAGAGAGAGAGAACCATATAGAAATTGCACTGATTTCCTAAATACCAGTGTAAATAGACCATTCAAGTACCCTCTTAAGTCTTATTGTGCATATCATGGAGTTGGAATGAAGCGAAACAAGTTGAGCAAACAGCATTCTGACAGGAATTCTGCTGCATGAACCAGGTCGAAACCTTACTCTAGGTTACATAACTTTGTCGGTATCTCTACCTTCCTCTTGTCTTAACCTTTGTCGACTATGGAAAACCGTTTGGTTCACGTTTGGTGTCGTAACAAGTACGAATGTATCACCGTCCATCGACTAAGGTGTGGATTCGTCCAATATACGAACACTAACTGACTATTATCGAAACAGCAGCACAAATGTTTTTTTCATCGACCTACCACCATACCCATAAAAAACGTGTTTCAAGAAGGCGACACTATCTCGCCAAAGCTGTCCACAGCGTCACTGCAGTAGATAATGAAATCGCTCGACTAAAGCTAGAAGGGCATAAGCACTGATGGGAAATTCCCGTCAAACCTTCGTTTTGTTGACGCCATCGTCACCCTTTGAGACGCAGTTAGTGAAGCGAAGAAGATGCTTAGATTGAGATTGACTGAACTCAGCGAAGCAGGAAAAATGATTTGGCGCATGAATGGGAAGAAAACACAAGTCATTTGAAAGCAATGATTCCAGGGTAAGCATATCGAACTGGATGGTTGACTCGTTACAGAGGCCACCTGGTACTTGTACGTTGGGCGATCAAAACAAGAAGAAAATAAAGAAGTATTTAAACAGAAGGAGAACACCATAGGTCATATCTTGACATCGCAGAGAAGCAATCGAGGAACTACAAACGCGAAACTTCGCGTTTGCCTTTTCAGCCCAAGTGCCCTTCTAGCTCGGTTGTGTAGCAGCGACGCATAATGTTTAACCGCGATAGAAATCCTGCGCATCTTTCACATATAACTTGAACGATCTCTTCTCGTAACTAGTATAGACAACTTTCTAATGTACTCTACAGTCCAAATCTTCGGAATTCACCACATCTGCAAAATCCAAGAGATTACACACCAGTAGCGAAACACTAATAGAGCGACCATACCATATAGTGGGAAGAGACGATAGACCGAGGAAAAAACTGTACGCCATGGATGAACGTCTTGGTAGCTTAAACCAGTTAGCTGTACTGGCAGCTATTAACACTTTAAAAATCACGGCATTACTCTCGAGCACGTTGCCATACACGAAGCAAGCCGCCACTATGCACTATGGTGCGAGAAGAAGAAACGAAGGAAAAATCTGCTGGGCATCACACTACAGCTGCTGACGTCACAGTGTATAACTAATGTAATCCACAATTTCGCCTATACAGATCTTCTCATCTGTTTGCCACTCTACTGCGTCGGAGTTTTTTCCGATGACCACAGTCTCTGTGCTACACTCATTATGAGATTCAACGAAAACAACGAATTCGCCCCACAATATGACTTCAACGTCATGATATCCGCCAATGGTAGTTGAGGTGAAAATGGTGTTGACTAAATTGAAACAGCCTTTCTAACTTGTGCTCACTACTACCAAATACCTAGAAATTCATACTCCTTCAGCTTTCGGAACTACAACAAAGTAGGGGCGCCACTTTGAGCACTCAACCATCTAAAATATTAGTAGTGTACACAAACCAACAACTTTTCACACGCCTAGTACTGGACGCCACTGAAGTACTTTGACGATGCAAATAAAATTCATGCTAACAATTTTTAAGGTGGGATAAGACAAGGTTCCCATATCTATATTGAAGTATTTTTTATCATTAAAGATAAGCTGAAATACCAATGCTGTTTAGTAAGCCAGTGCACCGGTGATCATTGCATAAGAGCAAGAACTCTTCAAGACTATTAAAAAAAAACCATCTATCTACTTCTTTAAAATAAATCGGCGTTGGTGCCACAATATGCATCACTGTAGAGGGGCGTACCCGGCCCTGACCACCGCAGCTTTTTGGAATCCACTGTAAAACAGGATTTTCCTTTCCAAGCGATAAACCAATAATCAGCAAATGATGTACATGTGACGTAAAAAAGTGCTAATAATAGGAATCATTGTTTATATATTGCAGAACAACAAAACAACAACACAGATGACAGTCTATTTCAAATCGATAACTTGGATACCTGGAGGCAAGGACTGTTTGAGTTTCTCGGCCTTATCCTTATCCTAAAACATTGGGTAATCAGAATTGACAATAAAACAACAAAAACCACTGTCAACAATTGGAATAAAAAATCCCAAGCGCCTATAAACAAATTTGATCAAATAAGTCAAACCAAAGAGAAAGATTCGGCTGTAAACTACACTCAGAATAATTTTGTTGAAAATTCGAAATGATATGCATGTTTCCTATAACTGGTGGTTCATCAGATAAGCAACAAATGTCAAGTGTTTTCGTAGCAACTTCACACTTTAACGGCAAGGTTATAAAAACAATTAATGCAGATATAATTTAATACCTTATAAAGCTTAAAAAAAGATAAAGTTCGTGGCGTTGATCAATACCTGAGGGATGCGCCATGCACTCGACCTCAATAACCATCGCTGGAAATGACTGAATGCATGTATGCCATTTACAATGACTCGCAAAGACCTATCGATATATTAAGCCAGTGCTGCTATTCTCCCAGACAAGTCTGGTACCAATCTGCTAACACCGCAGGGATGGCGGGCTTGGTGGGCCACGGGCGCGGGGATCGACTCTATGCATATTGCAGGGCGCTTATGACCCCTGCGCCACACGTGTCGGCAAGGTTATAAAAATAATGCAGATATAAATTAAGACTTTATACTAACAAGAATTACCGTCATAAAACATGAGATCCTTAAGCACGTTGAGCAAATTATATTAACAGAATGAACATCCCAACATTGAATCATAAGTGAAAGGGGGGAATAAAATCATGATAGCAATATTAGTGTAATATGCTTATGCATCAGCTTCCAAAAACACAACAGCTAATTAATAGTAGCACTTTCACTATGAACTTTGACGTTTCTTGTACTATTGAACAAAGGAAAATACTTCATATTTGATGTTGCACATAGAAGAATAATTCAGATGAACGGCACTAATCCTGAATCTTAGTTTTGAAAAACTCATGTGACCAAACCACTCAAATGAAAAGGTTTGTAGATGGTTGCAACCCTCAGTTATGACCACGTTGTAACATACTCACACCGAGCCCGCAGAACTTGGTTTAGTTGAAATGTGTCTTACAAGAATTCCAATGCTATTAAAGTTCAAGCTAGAATAGCAAAATAAACTAGATGGTAATCCGCTTTGACAGAAGTACACAAATAACAGCTAAAGCAGAGCAAAACAGACTAAAAGTCCAAGGAAATCCTAATAATTTGGTCCAGTCGTTCCTGTTTTCTACATGTTACATTCGAAAAATCTAACCACGATTTGCAAATCAATGCCAAAACATTTCAAAACGTTTACGTCACCCTGCTACTCAAACCGAAGAACTCTTAAAAGTAAAACTGAAACTACTGTTCGTGCCGTTGAGGTGATTTGCACCTTTTCATTCTCACCTAGTTTTACAAGCTTAGTAAATTTTTGATCATAGAATAGCCATATATTATATAAACTGTGGGTGCTTCCTGAAGTTATCAGCCGCAAGCAATGATGCGTTCGGTGGCACTAAAGTGTTGCACTGGACGGAACTCTGTCTTCTCAAATACCTCGCCGTATAAGATAAGGTTCCGATGAAAAAGCAAACTGATGTCTGGATTCTCGAAGTCCAAAAATGGCCAAAAATTCCGCATCGCTTCAGATATACATAATAGGGTCAGCCATGACTAAAAGGACTGTCTAAATTAAACATGATTTACTCTTTTGGTTAACGAAGAATCTAGATACAGTCTCAAGCCCAACAAACAACACGTCCTCGCTCGCTATCCTCGATTTATTTTTACATAGTGGTGCAGTGATCGGAGGCGCACTGCAGTATACACATGGCATCGATTCCCGCGCCCATGGCTCAGCTAGCCTTATATCCGCCCGGGGTCGGCAAATTGGTACCAGATTTGTCTGGGCGGATAGCAGCACTGGCTCGATACACCGCTAAGCCACTCCGAGTCATTGTAAACTCCAGATAAGCATTGAATCACCTCCTAACGATTATTAATGAAGTCGAATGCATGGTTCACCTCTCAGGGATTGATCAACGCCGAGAAATTTTTTACGGGAATTCTACAGACCACTCATGGACTGTAAGCGAATGACAACGGTGACATTAGAACGATAACATACGCGCAGAAGAAAAGAATGAGTAAAAGTCGAAGCACAGAATATATTAAGAACAAAAGAAAGATAGATCACTTACATTAACCACAAGAGTGTACAAGTATCTGCTGCAGCGAACTTTAAATTTCACATTCATGCTATTCTTCTTAATCTTGACTATTTTTGCATCCTTCCGGCGTGCCAGTACAAGGAAGTCTTTGATCTCAGTGATTTGCTTTGGCATGGCGACAAATCACCTAAACGAACAGTAGAGAAGTCACTCGGTTGGAAGTAACAAATTAAGTGGGGTCGACGATTTGGAACAGCGAAGTCTATGAAATACATCAAAACCAAGCAAGCACAAAACTAACATCGGAAGAAAAATGAATCTGGAGACTGGAGGACTTGAAAAAGCACGAAAACAAGAGCTCATTTTGTGAAGTACCACCGCATTAGAATTTCCGCAAAAGAAAAGTAGATGAACCCATTCGCCCATGAAGACGGAAGCAGGCGGAACCGCGCTCGATCATGGGCCACGAAGAAGAAGTGCGTTCCGACGACGACTGTTACGATATTATCCGTGTGGGACCGCGTTGCCAATGCGTCCTTCAATTTCTTCACACCATTTTTTTCCTCGGAGTCGAAAAGTCAGTGTAAAATTTAGCGTTGTTTCGAAACACTACTATGTAAACTTTCTTCAAACTAACACTCGTGTGGAAACATCTTCAAACTGATGAGATCTTCTTTTACAAATCGGGACGACTGGAGTTGTTTTTTCATTTACCAATTCCTGAACGATCAGTATTCCCACTTTCCGATCGTATATGGATTTTGGGCTTCATGGAAAGCTGATTCCAGTGTTGTTGGATGAGTTCCAGATGCCAACGTACTGAAGCTTTGTCAAGTTTGTGGGTATCCCTACGCACCTGAAGGTAAAATGTGAATTACATCCATTCTTGTTTCTAGATGATAAACGGCAATCTCTCAGCCGGTTCTTGACGCTAACATTTACTCTTCTTCTATGAAAGGGTGTTGTGTGCGAACACATAGGCCCCAGAAAGGGGTAATGGCGGGTTGGAAGCTCACCTGGAGTCCTGGGTTCTCAAATCTGAGCACCACTGTGGCTGTATTTTACATAACACCCTGCCATGAAGAAAATAATAGGCGGTAAACAGAAGAAATCAAATAAATGGTAATCCTTCGAGTGGAGGACTTAAAAGGCTGAGTTGTTAGTATGTTCTTACTTCCTCCGTATTACCTACCAGAAAACCATGTTTATGTCAGCATTTGCAACCCTATAGCAAATTATTCTGCATCAATCTCATTCTTTTTTCATGATCAACGTTACCTGAGTAAGATTATAACAATATCGTGTTAGCTTAGTAAATTAAGGAAGTATTTAGTCATTCCGAGATGTATTGAAGGGATATTTATATTGAGTGGAAACCAGTTTCTAAAACCATGCTACAATCATAGGGATGTTGAAATATGCACGAAATTTTGAATCTCAGATGGGCTAAATCCGCGTCTACCCTAACCGTAGGCTCATGTGCCGGCTGAACGAAACGCAAAGCCGAAGCATCAGTCGCCTTTGTAGACAGCAGATGAGCCCTCTCAAAGGTCTTTGTTAGCGTGATGGATAGCCCCTGAGCATCCCATAAGGGTAATTACGGATCCGAAGCTCTCCTTATGTTCCGAGTTTCTGCTCACATCTCAGCATTTTTTGCGGGTGCAGTGGTTACAGGGACACTAAAATACACATGGGACCGATACCCGTGCCCCATGCCCTTCAAGCTCTGCATACCCCCGAGGTTAATAGACCACATATGCATCCAACCACTTCTGTAAACGATGCTTAATGGGGTCGAATGCATGACGGACCACTAAGGGATTAATCAACGCCTAGAGCTTTATCCTTTTTTTATCCCCTACTGCCTACAACAACAGTAATTCATAACAGCCTTTGGAATTCGGACGGTAAGCGCTTAGCAACCAAAGCATGAAATGACACCTGCACAGGCCCAGCCATCCATCGAATACAAAACGTTCGGTAACAAATCAATTTGTCACAAAATAAGCTATACGAAATGACATTACACTGAATACAGCAATACATTTCATCGCACACACCCCACTCATCCACAGTATACAATGTATCTCGACCGCTGCATGTCAAAAGTACATTTCATGCAAAAAGTGCAATTTACAAAGGAAAACCATAGTTCGTAGACTAGGTATTTCTAATCTTGTCTGAAACATCAGCATCAGAAAGAGGGTTAGAAACCAGCGATGTTTCCGAAGAGTATGGTGATTCAGAACGAATGCGCACTTTGTCTTTCCACAAAGCACAATTTTGACAACAACGAATACAAATCTAAACAGGTTCGCTCGATGGTTTGCTATCCCATCGTTGCTGGGTTCCCCTAAATCCACGTTCATTGTCTAAATTACAGCAAAAACGGTTTAGTACATCCTTCACTCTAAGCATTCTCGCAGCTGAAGAATCTTGTCCGAGACAAAAATTCTTCTAAACTGTCCAAGTCACGAAAAGTAATGTGTAGATGTAGAGCTTTTCTCCAACTACGCCTAATGTAAAGTGTTGGAAAAAATGCTGAAAAATAACATAGCAAGCTCTGAGAGAGAGAATAGACAGCTGACAATAGGAGCCATATATGACTCATACAATCGCAGAATTTTGAAATAGTAAATACACGAATTCAAAAGAGAAATCTTTGAAATATCGTAAAAGTTCATCGGTTACCGTGGACTAGCAACACATATCAATAGCCGGAAAGAATGTTAGTAGGCGAGATCACCCGCCGGAAGAAATATTCGAGAACTATAATGAGAAACAAGAATACAAGGCAAAATTTGAGCTGAATAACCTCATAGCTCGTTAATACATCGTATTATGCAAGAAACCGAAGCGTGTTTTACACCACGAATAAGTAGAAAACGAAAAATAATACATTTAACACATCCGAAAATAATAGTTCTTGAAATATATGCAGACACCAAACTTACTACCTACAGGTCAGTCTAACTATAGCTGTTTCAATCAAAACATAAAAAGTGAAGAAACTACAGCAAGGAAATTCTTCAGCTCCAAGTTAATTAACTATGTGTAGTAGAAAAGGGAGCGGAAGTTCCCAGTGATCAAAGCGCAGACCGCGCCCGGTTTGGTGACATCTCTTGCTGAGCATGTGCTCTATAAATGAAACATACAAAGGTTGCCTACATAAATATCTAAAACAACTGACTTTTGCATAGATAACGAGTTTGCTGATGACTGGATTTCGGATGCGTCATCTGTGAAATCGGGGATTGGTGACTCATGTCCATCTAATGAGTACTGCTCAAGGTACCTGGAATGCCACATGGGCATTAACAATAGCCTAACAACAAAGGAAAACTACTAACGAAACCTCACAGTACCTTTGCACAGCATCAAATGCATCTGAAAGTCTATCCAATTGTTCATTAAGCGTTTCACCTTTGCGAGCTGGTTCCGCCGCCGTTGCCAGAAGATCTTCCACGGAAACAGAGAGACACCCTTTGTTTTGAGATCTAAAACATTGACAATTATATCCTTTATTGCAATGATAGAAGAAGAATTTATCGCTCACCGAATCAGTTCTATGCTCTTCTTACATTTTTGTGATAACAAGTCAACAGTACGAGCCAGCCCGCTGAGTTGCTGGAAAAGCAAATTAGCTCCTTACAACGTAAAGCGGGGAACGGACTCTATATACCTTTCCAGTGGCTTGACTACTTTGTTGAGAGAGACGCGAAATGTCTTGAACAACACCACGTGAATATTCCGCTAAAACCCGCTGACTAGCATGTTCTGCCTCTTCAACAGCTAGCGATTCCTGCGAACGGTTTCGTGTGATCTCCATAGACCCCATTCCCTAAAACAAATTGGCTACACCTAAAAATTCACTACCAATAACAATGATTCAATCGAACACCCATATTGGTACAGTTGTTTGCAATAAACACAACTAAATATATTAAGGATACGTCTCATGTTCATAGATGTGTTACTTATTTGGATACTTGGATGACTTGCCCTCACTGATTATGCAGGCCCCAGCATAATCTGCAATTTTGAGCTTTGCTGGTCTAGCCATTGTGGTTCTTTGCAGTCCTGAGGTCAGGCGTGACAAAGTCTGTCTTAGGTCGTCACCACCACAAGCCACTGTTGTCTTTGTGAATTAGAGGAAGATTTGTCACCATGCGACTAGTTTGATACTAAGACGGTGGTGGATTCCGGCATTGGTTTATTCTTAGCTAGGCTTCCTGATGGAGACGCCGAACTCCTCAAATTGGGAAATCTTGCCGGGGAAATGAATCCCCCCGCTGTACATCGTAGCCCGACGCCCGGGAACTTCACGATGACGCGGTAAACCGTCAGATGTTTTACCAGCACAAAATTATTGTAACCGGGATAACACTGATCGAATTAGAAATTCACAAATTCTTACAACTCTTTATCATCCATGCAATGATAACATTATCTAGGCGCAACATGAGACGCTAATTTAAACAGTAGCAACACGGGGTCAAAAACTGACAGACGATGAACGAATAGAACCAAAATTACAGTACCCGAACTGCCTTTGGCATAACAGGTCCGACATGAAAAGACATAGAACGATTTGATACGAATTGTTCTTCCCTGCAACAATACCTAAGATCAAAGAAATATCAAAAAAATAAGTAAACACGAGTCAACACCAACACTACAACTAGCTTACCGTTCCGCTTCGCTGTTATTTGATATAGAAAGATTCGCCTGGCTAAATCATTAGTTGTTACAATATGATAAGCAGACGTTCACAGGTTCTGGTATTAATTAAAGAGAAACGAGTAGCTGCACTACAATTTCAATCAAAAAACTGCCAGATCTTAGCCCCGGATAATCAGAGAATGTAGATGTGTCGGCACAGATTTATAATACCTATTCTACTAGAAGGTCCATACGAACCTTGCTTTCAATTCTTTAGCCTTTCTGGCCTCTGCGGCAGCTTTCATAGGGTTATAGTCTTTCCTGCGCAACCACGCATTCATTTCCTGCACTTTCTGTTGCGAAGAGTTAACACCCTGAAAACTTAGAAGTTGAGAGTAATAGGAAAATAAAGAAAATGTATGTAAACTTACTCCTGTTCTTAAAGGGGCAGCGCCAGCTCTGAAAGGAGGTTTTTTAGCATAGTGTTGTGGAGCTGGTGATGCCACTCCTAGAGTATTACCCCGCATAGAGTATCGACCGCCATCGCCTCGCCTAAGATTAATCGTATTCTCACAAAATACAGATTAACTACGACAAAACGAACACAATACCAAACAAAACACAACAAATATCTTCACCAAAGACCTAACACTAATGAACAAGAAGGGCGCTTGACCCACAAAATTGTTCGCTCATGCCTTTCACACGAAAACATTAAGAGTCACTGTCATGCTTGTGTCAAAGCATCGATGAAAATCCACCAAATATTGACGCAGTAGACAAAACGAGGAAAAAAACCACTACATGACATACAAAAACTAGTTTCATTTGAGACGGCAACATGAAACGAGCAAAACACTACGGCTTCCAATTAAATCTACAGAGTTCAAAAGCAAGCTTGGATGTCATTGCCGTTTCTTATGATCAACACTTCGTGCAATGAACCGTAACAAAACATGAACTTATCCCACGCACGTTTCGCTTTGACACCTCCATTTCCTGAGAAAACAATACGTAATGTGGTTGCCTCTATGCCCACAAATTCTCTTTCTTTAATAGATCGCATATCTGTATTCACGTGAAGACATAAAAGACATTAGAAAATAAAGTGCTACCTCAATTGCTGTGTATTGTTTCCAGAGCCAGCTCGTACCACAGCTCTATTTGACTGCTGAACACCAAGTGAAGTCCTCCCAGTACTCGGACGAAGCTGCTGGGATGGCGTTGTTGCTTCGGGACGCGAACTCTCGCAAGGTCTAGATGGTCGTGAGACACTACCGGACGCTGAAAATTTGTTCAACAAATCCTTTGAAGAACCAGCCACCAAATATATTAAACTATTCGGAGATTAACGCATAACAGATATGCACAGAATAAAATGACTTGAGTGGAAAAACAGTGATTGCTTTCATGTTTAACTCACCACATCACAGCTCATATCGAACTCTTTCGAACTTCTACATTAGTTTTTGTTGGCTTTCGTTCATAGCAATTTCGAGAAACTCAAGCATTTCCTCCACGAAATCAAACTGTACATAAAGCCACATTAACGACTCTTATCAGCAACCTTTGCATTCGAGTTCTCTTCTATGTGAGCCTTGTTCCACCACTCTATGTGATCCACTGTGCGGATCTTAGCAATATTTCCACTTAGATCGTTTCTTTACAAGCACAACCCCCGAAAGGTGTCCTATCTATCTGCGCCGTGATTTGTCTGCTTCACGGGAAATCCTGACCTTTTCATAAACTTCGTTAAGCGGTGATAAAGTCGATTGTTCCACGAAAAGGCGATAGCCGTCTTAAAGCGTACTCAAGTGGATTTGAGGGAGTGAGTTCACTGGAAGGATGATAGGATTAGGGAGTTTCGAGCAGCCTCGAACCAGCGCCATGCTCGTGATGAATTCGATCACTACCACTGCGCTATCTGTGCCTGTATTTGGAATAAGCTTCTTTCGTTAAAAACGATAAAGTGGTTAGAAGATAATATTCAATACCAATTTACTACCAACTCCTTGGAAGCATATAGGCCAGTGGTAGTAATTTCGCAGGTCACGGGCACTGGTTTAACCCCTCACCAGTGCCACGAGGCCACTAAGCTCTACGCGAAAATGATACGAGACTGGTCTAGGAACAACTCACCTCCTGCAATCAAAGTGGCCATGCTGTAGTTCGACTATCCCATGACTCCAGTAAAAATCGACTCAGCTACCATTTTACAACATTCATAAAGAAGACGACAAGCCTCGAGCTACACTTGAACCACTACTAAATATGCAAAACCTCCCAACGCTTTACCGCTCCATCGTAGCTTGGACGTGTTCCTGGGTGTCGGCCTGTGATGCACATCGGGAAGATTCGTCCCTCCAACAGAGTCTTCCAAGCTTAGAATGAATCCGGCGTTTCCATCAGGATGCCCAGCTAAGAGTAAACCAACGAATACCAGAATCCATCACTGTCCTGGCATCAAACTAGTCGCATGATGGCAAATCTCGCTCTAATCAACAAAGGCTGCGACTGTCAGTGGTGGTCACGACCTGAAGCAGTCTTTGGCTAGGATGTCCTCGAAACTCCACGGAACCACAATGGCTAAACCACCAAATCGCCGGAGAATGGAAATTAGGTTTGCACCAGCAGAATCAGTGAAGACAAGCCATCCAAATATCCAAACAAGTAATATACCAAAAACAGAGCTTCCATGTAGTATAAATACAATGTATAAAAAAACTACCTCGCGCTGTAATCGGAGACGTCGTTGATGGGATGCCGGCTAAAGTGCGTAGTTTCGCGAGTTCTTGCACCAAACTACCTCGATTAGTAGTGTTACTTTCTGACTCACTGTTCACTTTCCGTGCACTTGTACATGGCTTCGTTGGAGAAACAAGCGCTTTCTGACGAGGAATGGGCGATCCATCCGACCTAATAATGTGAACTTAACGATGAAAGACAAACGTTCAATTTCAAAAACGTCGAAAAACATTAACTCACCCCGTTTCGCTATCGCTATTGGTATCTGTGGTAGCGTCAGAATCTTCAACGATTTTCGCTGGCATATGCTGTTGACATCCAGCAGCGTTTCCAACACGAGAGCTCATATCTGAATATAAGTACCACCAATAATTCATTGTCTTTCTTGGTGAGCAAACAGATTCTTATTACAGCATTTATTAATTCACAAAGTTGACGTTTCGACGGTTTCGCCTTCTTCAGAACTTCGAAAGGTCAAATTAACATGCAATCTACTCAGCCGAACACGTTCATGACCTCAACAGATAAAAATTAACACATAAATTTGCATTCGCATAATAAACGGCCTCTTTTAAACATCGCTTGTTTCTTCTTCGTAAGCCTTCCAGTTATTTGGTGAAGAGCAGCCGTTAAGAGTATTACATAAGCCAGTGCACTTTTACACAGAAACTTAATGGAGAAGATCTCGAACTAAAAGTTTCTCCCTCGCACAAGAATCTAAAAAACCAGCGGGTAACACCTATTAAGCGTCTTGGATAGATCTTAAAAAATCAATTGCAAGAAATGTATAGTGGTCATCGTGACCCACCACCTTTAGGCTGATTCTATGACCCGGCCATGCACATTTCTCGCCCATGGAATACACTGTACGGCTAGTCTCCACCAAATAACTGGAAGACTTACAAAAAACAAAGAGGTAGATGTTTAAAAAAAAGACTCTGCTATGCGAATAGAAATTTATGTACTAAGTTTTGTCTACTGAGGTTGTGGAACTTTTCCTGGGTAGACCACATGTCAATTTGACCTCTTCTGGCCTTGAAGAAGTCAAACCGCCGAAACGTCACCTAATGTGTGTTAATAAATGTCACAAGATCAACCTCGTGTTAGCTCATTGGAGAAAAATAGTGAATTATTGATCAATGCCGAGTTCGACTGGAAGTCGGTCTTGGGATAGATAGAACCACTTATATTGTACTGACTAATTCGAACTGGCATTAGCAAATTCCATTCATGTTAGGAGTTTTATATATATACATATATATATAAACATATATATATATATAAACATA